>JAWMRA010000130.1:17698619-17804517 GCA_035584735.1 Pseudotriccus pelzelni
TTGCCTTTTATTTCTTCTTCCCCCCCCCCCACCCCCCACCCCATCAAGTCTACTCAAATGCTGAAGGGTTGTTTGAGGTTTTTTTTTCTTTTTTTCTTTTCTTCCTTTTTTAAAAAAAAAAAAACAAACAAAAAGAACAGATGGGGAAAAAATTGTTTGTGATAAATTTGAGAGTTTGAGGCTATTTCTCTTTGGAAAGCCTCCTTCCTCTCTTCCTTTCCCAGAGTGGCTTTGCATTACGCATAATGTCCCATTTGACTCTAGTATTACACCCACACAAATGTAATTATGTCCTGCCCCAAAACACCTGCTCTGCTTCTGATAAATCATTAGTTCTCTTGGTCACTTGGAACAGATTGTTCCTCTTAAATGATTACAGTGGGTCCCAGCTAGTACTGATGGAAAGTAAAGTTTGGTCCTCAATACTAGCAAATATGTGGAGTAAAATACAAAAGTGTCCATTAAGTTGGAGGGAGCAAGCTTAGTTCTAGAAAAAATACAGTGCTAGTTGCAGTTGTCCAGGGTCTGAGTCACACACATCAGAGCATTATACTCTTGTCACAGATGTTGGTGGACTGGAGGTGTGCTCAAGTTGGTATCTTGAGTGACTTTCCCATGAGTAATGGAGAATTTCATGTAGAAACGTGGATGAGTAATCTTCACTGTTGGTGTTTTGGGGAGCAGGGGAGACATCTTTAAAAAAAAAAAGAAAAGTCCTGCCAGTGACTGAAGTGCACCTTGACACTCTTGAATTAGTGGTATGGTTGCTGACAGCTGAACACAGGCATCTAATATCCAAGACACCTTAAAAAAAAAAGCCCAAACCCCTTAAATATACGTACACACAAAGAATATAGGTCACCTTCAATGTAGTGGATTAGTCTGAGCTCTGGAAAATCAATTTCAGTTGATTAGTTGCACTTGTAGCTAGATGTAAAGAGTTAAAGCCAAGCACCAAACAATGCAGACTAATGCCTGTCGTGTTGGGCTGCAATCCAGAAAACACTTTGGTGCCTGTGTAATGCCGTGCATGTGACAAGAGCTGTCTGAAGTCGGCATGGAGGTAGAAGCCCTCCAGGAGATATCCGCAGACTTCGTTTTTGTGGCCTGGATGGTGTCCAGGTGGCAAAAGGACCCAGGAGTTCATCTCACCAAATCACTGGAAGTCAAGGGGACCTAAGAGGGCAGCTGAGCTGCCACCTACTTTTCTGCAAACCACATGGGTTGGTGAGCCAAAGGTGAATCGCATCCTACTCACCCCTTCCTCTAAGTTTACTGACTGCAGTCAGCTGTGCCCAGAGGTGGCTGAGGTGAAACTGAAGTTGTAAACACGTGTTAATTATTTATAAAACGAAAGTGCTCTATAAAGGCAGAGGAAAAGGATGGAGGGTTTTGTTTTGTAGTGCTTAAAAGGAACTTTGTTGCTTCATCTTACAGGTTCAGTGCCAACTGACACAGCATACCCCAAAGCTGTTTTTTTTGTCAGGAAACTTTGGGTTGGAGTAGAAACCTCCTATACCTAGTGTATCCTTAAGAAGGACCCATGTATTTGTGCTAGTATTGAAATCAGGTGAAATAAATGCCTTTATTCCTTTCTCTGTAGCTTAAATTTTAAATGTTTAAACACTTAAAAGTAGCCATTACAGTCAGGAGCCTGACTCCTGCTGAACTGGCATGAGTCCTATGGTCTCAATGTCCAGAAATTTCTTTTGGAAATGGAAGTTCACTCTTAAGTGGCTCTAGTGCCTTTTAATATTTTACTCATGATCTAATTTGGATCTGAAGTATACCAATTTGGAAACAGCCTGCCTGACATCAAGCTATGAGTTTTTTAAACTCGTATGGTTTAATAAGATTAACTTGCTGCAGTTCTGATACAGTCTTCAGTGGAAGCTTATTCAAATTAAGAATCAGTCAGAGGGGAAGTAGCCTCAAGCATAAAGTAGGAGTGAGGTGGTGCCAAAAATCAGGGCTCCGAGAGGCTTTGTTGTCTCAGCCTTCAGTGAGAGCAGAAACCTTTAGCTGCCAAATTAATGCACTAAGGGAGGAGGGGGAAAAGCATAATTAAGAGATGAAAAACCAATATTCCCTTTTTCAGCTGTCTTCTTTGGAGATGTACACAGGTATGCACACATAGAAGTGGATACATAGTTCAAAAACTTTCATTCTTGAGACCATAGAATATGTATTAAAATATGTGGAAACTATATTACGTGTCTGCTTGAATTATGAAGAATAATTCACAAAGTATAGCAGGGCTACTAAAATGAATGAATAAATAAGTGAGTTTGAGGAGTATACCTGCCAAATCTGTGTTTTGGGGCTGTTCTGCATAAAAGAATTAATTCATGATTTTTAATCATGTTAGTTTCTTCCAGTATTTCCTTGCATTTCAGCAGTATCTCCACCATGAATTTAATTCCCTCAGTGTTGGTATGGGAAATCCTGATTGTGTAACCTCTTTTAACCCAAGGTTACATATTAATCCCCTTCCTCCCAAGGGGACACCCTCAAGTTTGATAAGTACCCTGTCATTTTCAAATGTGTACCATATTGATAACATGTATTTGGAATCAGGACCTTTCTGTTTCCGATTTGAATTCTGAGCACGTTGGGCATTTTTTCTTCTTCCATGAAGAGGAAAATTCTCGGCAGAGTTTCCATGCATAATTTCATTCCACTGTTTCAGCAGGAATAATGCAGCTGTGAAGGAGGAATGTGAAATCAAGAGCGTATCACTTTTTGAATATCACAAATTTTATTAAGGGTCTTGTAGGACGGGGGATCTATGTAAGGCGGATTGGTCACAGTCCAGTGTTGCTCAGCAAGAAGAGAAACAAAGCGGCAGTGGCTGTGGTGCTAATTTAAAGGCATGCTTAGCATTGGCCAGAGGAAAGGCTTGGAGGGCTTAGATGTGAGCATGAGGCCCTGAAGTAAACACTGGGTAATTTTGAAATCCCTGTGCTGCTAAAGGGGTCATCATCAGCTGTTGGTGGTCCATGTGAGGGCCTAACTAGAACAAAACGGTACAAAAATACTGTCAGCACACCGGAAAATGGAAGATTTTTGATTCATTGAGATTTGCAGGGTTCTGTCGTGTTCAGTGGTGGTAAAAAATATGCCTGTCCTGTCTCCTGTGGCATTTAAAAATACACTGAAAAGCAAGATGGTGGTCTGTTGAAGTTGGTTGGTATATGGTTTGCCTTGTTGTCTTTATACGGATAAAGTTACTGTGGTAATGGCTAATTTGCTTGAAAAAAACCAAAGATTAGCTGGAACATTTTCTGTCTGTAAAAGTGTACAAAATCTAGTTTGGTGACACGAAGTATTTCTTCTGTGCTTTTTTTTTCCTCTCCCAGATGGCTATTGGCAAAATAGACAGTATGCAATATGATGTTTTAAATATATGCATTTCTTTTATGTCCAACATTTGGCATGTTTGTATATACATCTACATTGACTGCATATATGTAAAGAGGGATGTACATACAAGAAAGTACAGCAACATGTGCACAGAAAAATAGCAAGTGACAGCATTTTTTAAAGAGAAAACTGCACATTTCTTGCCTTACACATTTACAAAGAGAAGAACTGATTTCCTATCAAGGAGGAAGCAGAAGCAACACACAGTTTCTTCAGATTTTAATACCAGCAGCAACATCCAGAAGATCCCAAAGGTATTGCTGCAGCATACTAGCAAATCCAGATTTTATTGTGATACAGATGTTGGTCATTTGGTTTTCTTCAAAACCACAAAGAAAGCGAGAAAGTTGTTCTACCCTGGATGTCTGTTAAAGTCTTTGCTTCTGCACCACACATAATGCTGAAAAATTGCTGTCTTAATATCCCACACAGGTGTCATGACTTTCAGTGTGGCACCTCCAAACTTTTATGGCTGCTAATCAATGAACTCACACTGTGACTGTATATCCCACTTTTGCCCACTGTATTTAAGACCACAGTAGGCAAATGGGGTCCAAGGGAGCTGGCTTCATAATCTGCCTAGAGTTTAGCCTTTGACTTAAATTTTTCCATCTTACCCAAGCTTTTCGTTTTATTATCATCTTATTATCACCTCATTATTAGGCACCGGAGAAATCTGTAACTCTTGCTGTAATACTTCCTATTTTCTCTTGGCTTTTTATCTGCTGGACTTTTTCTTTCTCTTTAGGAGCTTATCACTGTCCTTTTCTCCTAGGTCATCTCTGTGTTACCTTTGTCACTGCGAGACCTGTGTTGTCATTGCTTATTTCTAAGTAATCTTTGTCTTTTTTTTTTTAATTTATTTTTACTATTTTTAATGTCGTTACAGGGACTTTTATTAGACTGTGTGAAGGTCTAGGTCCTGTACTGCTCTAGGTGAGCCTCACTTCCCTGACTGAAGTTGGAGTGCCCTGATTTGCAGGTGCTCAGGGTCTGCTGTGTTCCATACAGCCTTTGTGTGGCTGCACCAGCAAATGCCTTCCATGGGGTTGGCACCCTCAGGGAGGGCAGTTCCTATTTTCAGTGGCTTCCTACAGCTAACATTACATGGGGAAGCAGGTGGGTAGGCACATTCTATTTTGGCACTGAAGAGGCAATCTGTATTTTGGTGGGGAATGTCACGTAACTGGAAAGAGGGGGATTTCTTCAGTAGTCAGCCAGTATGGAATTAAGTTAATATTTTACAATGTTTTCGTTCTGTGACTGTGTTCAACCCCTTTGATCTTCCCAGCTCCTAATGAGGTGAGTCCCCTGACTTTTGCTGGTCTGTGCGTGTGGCTCTACCAGTGGTAGCAGGTCAATCCTGTTCATGTTCCTGGCCTTGGGCTGTTCTCTGAGACGGCAACAACCCTGAGTGTGGAGGCTCTTCGTGCTGTTTCAGCTCAGCTTTGAGTAAGCGATCCTGCTTTGCTGAGGCTCTGAGTAACTTGAGATGGTGTTCAAAAGCAATGCGAGCAGCAGAGCAGGGTGAAAAGTACAGGACTGTATGTAGAGGAAGCAAAACCGGATTTGTTTGTAGCCTGAGTGCCATCAATGATGTGTTTAACAGTGTTTTGGAGCACAAAGAATCTGATTCTGGAGGGTCTGGGGTAATGTGAAGCACCGTTGAGCTTTAGTAGCTCAGTTCAATCAAGAACATTTCCTGAATCATAGTGGTCATCCTCGTGAGTAAATGTTAGCAGGATTCAGCCTATCACTTTTCCAAGTCCCTTGCTGCAGCTTTCAGGAGGCCCCAGAAGGGGCAGAGAAGGAAGAGAAACATGTGCTGGGCAGTAAGGAGAATGAGGAACGCTTTGTAGTGAAACCTTAATTTGAGGAATTGGCTTCCTCTGTCATGTAGTAAATTCATTAGTCATGTAGAGTGAGGAAGTTGATTTATGTCTATTAACTATATTGAATCGACGTACATAGCTTCTTGAAATTTAGTGGCCAAAATTAAGCCCTCTCTAGGCATTAATAGATTAGACTGTTTAAAACAATTTAATTATTTATCCTGTACAAATGGGATAGGATATTTCTAGAGTGATGCCTATACTGCTTTGGACATATTTTAGTGTACTTGTGACTAAAGCTATGTTTGTAAATCCTACTAATTGACTATTGGCACAGAGAGGTGGAGGAGGGGAAGGACCTTAGCTGAGGATTAAGAATTTTTAATTTTGGGGATTTAGGAGGGAAAAAAACCAGAGAAAAAAAGGATCTCAGTCTGGTTTGAGCTTACGCTCTCTTCTTCTGTCTTACTCTGCTTCCCATAAACTCTGTGAGCGTCTGTTTATACAGGAGATAAAGGAGCAAAAAGGGAGGCTATTAATAGCACAGTATGTCTGTGTTAAAACACAGTATTATGCATATGTACTGCTATTTTTATCGCTGTAGTATGCAGATCAAGTGATGTCCCATCATGATAGGCTCTGCATATACATAATTCCCCACCTGGAGACCTTAAAACATCAGTGTACATTTTTGTGAGTGATCATGTCACGCAGTTGTATCATCTCCAAAGGAAATGACTGTGCTGTAAGTGGCTCATCCTTAAGTGCTATCCTACACAGAAAGAGAAGGAAATAATTAAGATGACATGAATTATGTAGAACAGACTTGAATAAAGAGTGACAGAAGGGCTGGCTTTGACAGCTGGATGTTAAATGAAATTTGTTTCTGTTGTTATAGATGCATAGCCTGTTTTTAAATGTATAATTTATTTAGATTTATTTAAGGAGTAGAGGAAAGAAACAAGAAATCCCTGATGCGGAGAATTGAAATAATAAGTTGTTATACACACATAAATAGTCATTACAAAATATTTTATTGGTCTATTTTTGCTGTATTTATAAGGGCATTTTAAGACTCCTTGAGTCTGCGTTTTACATGCATGCCAATACATGCTGCATTTTACCCAGCAATCCTTATTGCATGCTTAATTGAGTTGATAGAAAAAAGATATTAATACTCCTGACTGCTTCAGCTTGGCTCTAGGGAGAGAATAATTTTTTCATCTTTTCCAAAGAGAGTTTATCCTGAATGGCTTCTCTGTATCTGAGATATATATATATATATATATATATATATTTATATCTATCTGGTATCTCAGATTGTATTTTATTACTTATACCTTTAAGAAGACTAAAGCTTTAGGTTGGGAAGGCTTTCTCCTCTAAGCTGCAAGAACTTTAGCTGTGGAGGTGAAACATCTACAAAGAAGTACTTAGTTACCTTATAACTGGGGGGAGGAGAGGAGAGGGTGGATATAGGAGTAGGGGGAAAGAACCATTAAAAAAAGACCACCTTCATATGGTTGGCTGTGATAGAACTGATCCTCTGGTTAAGATCGTATAGTGCTTTATCCTTGTGTCCAGCAACACTGCTGACCAAGGATTGAGACAAGGAGGGGGGAGGAATGATTTCTTCTGGATTTGTTTAGACCAGGTCATGTCAGAGCTCATTTGCTATTTGCTTGTGACTTTTCCACTTACACTGTATGCAAATACATGCTGTTGTTATAAATTTTAATCTTTGTCAAGAATTTTCTTTCAAAATTCAGAGGATTGAGCAGCTCATACTGATTTTATGGAGATTAAGCTAAAGTAATGCTTAGGATAAGAGTAGTCCTGAAGCAGGCAGTTGCAGTAAAACTTGCCTTCAGGGCAAATTCTTGCCTCCTCTCCTCTCTGATTCTTGCTGCCCCTGACTTAGTAGGTTTCGCCATATATAATACGCATGTTGTTCTCTATTCTAATTGTGGGGTTTTTTTGCATCCTAATATTGTGTTAGAGCTCTTGGGCACCCTTGGGGGAAGTGGCAGAAGTTTCTCTTCTCCAAACCAGCAGCCTTGCTAGCTCTGTGCTTTGACTTTTGTCTGTGTGAACACCACCTGGGGCTTTGAAGGTTTATAAATCAGTTCAGTGTAGAAAGAGATCCCTTTCTGCCTGTCCATGACATTTGCTTTCCTGTAAGTTGTTTGGAATGAATTGATGTCACCGATCCTTCTGCTTCTGCTGCTTCTGTTTGTTGCAGATGTATTTGATGCCTTTGATTGATGCTGACAGCAGGATTCTCTGATAATCTGTATCTCTGGATGATTGCTTAATTGCCTCTATGACACCTGCAGTAATATGGTCAGGAATTTGTGCCTTCAGTCTTGAAAATCATAAAATGTGTGGTTTGCTCACAGGTATTTTGTGGCAGTTACAGAGAACTCAAAACTGAGCCTCTTTCTTTTCTCCTTTTTGTATAGAATCCCAAAGTTGCCTCTGAAGGTGCTCTCCCACAGTGAAGTGGAGCTAGTTTGTGGTTTTGGAGGTGCGCAGGCAGAAACGTAGAGGGACGGTGGCATGGTTGAAACCTCTGATTCCTTCTCCCACATAGTCACAACAGAGGAGAAAGGGCAGCTTCCTACACTGTCCACTCGTCATCCCAATTCCACTCAGAAACATGCAATGTGTGGGTTGTTGGGTAATTCTTGTTCTCTGTCCTAAAATGGACACCACATACCTACTCAAGAATTAATTTGCAGTAAGGGTCTTTCCTTGTTGTGTGCCTGGGTACCTCTGTTGCCTGCATTGGTGACAGACAAATGAGAAATTCAGCAGGGCAGTGGGAGTCGAGTTGTATGGTCAAGCCTCTGGCATTTAACATGTTCCTACAATTTTTCTTGTGTACTTTCTCAGAAATGACCTGAGGAAAACAGACTTTCCCTCAGCTGAGGTGTGTAGTAGGTTCTGTTTTCTGGAATAAGAAGCAGTGCTGTTCAAAAAGTCATTCCTGTGATGAAAAAGTTCATTACCTCTTTGTGCATCTAGATCTATACCTTGATTTAGAGGATTGATTGACATGTGAATACAGCATAAGAATTATTCTTTAATCATTGTTTTCCTGACTATGTTATTCTTTGATGAGAAGTGTTCTTTCAGCTTGTCAGGAGATAAATGCCACCTTGAGATCACAGCCCTCTGGGCAATTCCCACAGGGCTCAAGGGAAGCCTGTGTTTCTAATCATGAAACGCAGAGACTTTGTGCCCTCTCCACAAATAAAGGAGTGCCTTTGGGGGAAGCATGGATTCTTCCCATGCCAGAGATGATGACTTGGCACTAATCGATCACAAAGTGGGGGGCATCAGTGGCGTTGACAAACAACTGCTAACAAGTGGCAAAGTGCAAGGGGAACCTCTCCCAGATCCTTGTCTGGGCCCTACGGCTTCATCAAGACAGAGGGGGAGTTTAGGCATCTTCATGGAAGGAGGGTGACTGAGACCAAACTGGATAGGAAGGCTGGGTGTGACAGGAGGCTGCTACACTGTATGTGAAGCTGGATGTTGTCCCTTTTCTCTGTAATTTAAAGGCACCTGGTTTTTGCTTTTAGAGAATGGCAAGTATTGAATAAAATAAGGACAGAGCAATTCTTCCTCTGCAAGCCATTTTAATGTATATATTTTTGGATCAGTAGAAAGAATTAAATGCTTATCAATGCAGAAATTCTGGGAAGAATGTGTTGGGGAGACTGCAACACCATAGATACTAGAATTAAAAATTTGTCTCTTGGCTCTCCAGAAGCCAAAAGACAGTGTGATTCAGCTAACATAAAGAAAGTGTACTAGCACGTCCCATTCAGATTAATGAAGATGCCTTTTGTGTGCTGAGTTAGTGTTTAGATGAGTGTTGTGAGCAGGGAGAAGTCCCCTGAATAGCCGTTTGCAACTATTACTGTAAATGGCCTTCTCTTTTTGTTCCAATTTTCTACTTACAGGTTTCTTTATGTGGAAATGAGGGCTAACATAATAATGTTAGCATTAATTTACATGGGAGAGGTTACTTGTGAACATTAAGTAAAATTATATTTCTGAGAAATATTAGAAAACTGGGCGTTTGTGACACTTATGTATTAAAATGCATGGATATATCAATAGATGCCAAAACCACATATTGGATAATCTGTAAAGTTCACTTGCTATCCTTTCTACAACCATTTAAAACGTAATGGGGAAGAATGGAACTGTCTCTGTTAGCAGAGTCTTAATTTGAATTAAATTTTGTGATCTTTCTACACATGAAAGTTTGCATCTGTATTAGATAGTTCTTTGGTTTGACAAGTACTTTTGCCTCTTAGAGAAATTTGATTGAAAGAAGCCTCCAAGCTATTTTAAGCACTTTTGAGGGAGACAAAGTGTGTATGAAAGCCTAGTGAACTACTGGATCATCTTGTATAGTGATGGTTGGTTTGGAGTTTATTTTGGAGGTGAGGGAGTTGCTGATACTACCTGCTACATTCTGTGTACTAGCAAACTGAGTTTAGAGAGTGACGAGAGAGCAGTGCAAGCAGCAGGCACAGCCTGAAGGCAGACAGATTTTGTCAGTATTAAATTGGGGGAGAAAAGCAAGGATGGAAATCTGCATCATGGTTGAAAGAGATTTCTAGGAAAGTATGTTGGAAAGGAGGCTGGAGAGGGGATCTGAGGAAGAAGAGGGGGAAATCTTCTGGGTGAAAGCAGAAGAGCTCACTGATAAGGATGCAAAACTTGATGTGGATCATCAGGCATCTAACTCAGTGATACTCTGTGTCCTCTAGGGCATGGAAGAAAATGGAGGCCGTCCTTTACTTCCGTCACATCCCAAATTAGATTGTGCCCATGGGGGAGATGTAATTTAATTAACTCAGAGAACCTCAGCATCACCAAGACACTGGAGTGGCTTTGCGAGCATCCCTATGACTTCACTGTTCATTCGTTATCCCGGCCTGCTCTCCCGTCACGCCTCCCGCTTTCCAGTTGATAAGAGCCTCTGCCTTTCCATTTGGTCGATTAAATGCTGTAAATTCTGCAACGAGGGGCAAAGCATTAAATTTCTCAAGCGTGTCTGTGTGTCTTATCAGAGAGCTGCTTCCATGTTTTTAACAGTATTTGATTCATACTGAAGGAAAATTGATGACCTGAATCCTCCTCACATAAGAGCTTCATTGTTAACATCTCTTGTTCTCAGCCACCTCCCCATTTTTTTTTAACGCCTTCCTATTCAATTTATCAAGCATGCTTTCAGCAATCAAAGGCTACATAATCGGTTTCATTCTTAAGCAACATATTCTGTGTGTTTTTATCAAGATGCAGAGCTGCTGATTCTCTGAGGAAAAGCTAAAGGAGTGGGAGCTGTAGCTTATCACTGTCTCCCAAGTCATGGTAATGGAGGATTGCAGGCAAGGTGACAACAGACCGCTCCCAGTAAAAGAAAGCTCCCTCACATGCTCAAGGAGCCGTGGGTAAAATAACCTTTCTCATTGCATCAGTGTTCACTGACAAAATGCACAGACTCGGCTCTGGTGCATGGTAAACTGCTTGGGGAGGAGGCTTTGAAATACCTGACCTAGGACATGTAGAAGGACTGTGTGTGGATTTAAAAGAATAAGGGATATCAAGGGAGTTGATAGATGAAAGAAAACAGGCAATTAAAACCGGTCAGACAGCATCAACCACAAGTTCAAATAACCTCTTTACAGAGGGCAGAATTTTGTGTGGGTTTTGTAGCCTAAGTTGTCTGGCTCTGTGTGGTCAGGCTGCTCTTACCATCAGTATGAACTGTATTTTATTAATGCTTTTAAGATTAATTCTAACTCTTTTCTATTGCATAGTACAACTGGTGCTGGTCTCCTGTGTATGTAGACCCAATAATGGATTGAGCAGATTTAGGAAAACATAGGAGTAATCAAGGATGCAGTTAGCTGTGGAGTGGACCTATGTGTAATTTTAGTGCGTGCTCAAGAAGCGTCTGTCAAACAGGCTTCTTTGATGTTTTGCTTTTTTAAATAGGGCTGAATAGGTGAATAATCCAATTAAACACAAGTTTTTCTTTGCTGAGTGCTTCTAGTGATGAAACATGTGACTCTCTAGTGTTTTGAGGGATTTGGCAATTACAGTTTGTACAATCTCCACGCTAGACAGAGAGTGGTAGCGTTGGTTTCAGCTCTGTTTTGACAACTGAAAAGGAGAAGGCATGAATTAATTTTCAAAAGTAGTTTTGTTGGGGAATAGCTGTGAGACTTGATTTCTTTGCCAAACCCTTTAAAGATGGGCCAATTCACCTAACAGCTCTGAACAGAGCTGAGTATTTTGGAGAGTTTGGTCCAGGAAATGCAATAGTCTTTATATATAACCTGGTGCTGGATATTCAGATTTACACAAGCAATATGCACACAATTGCTGTTTATTGGGAAGAGGGCTGGAAAATAATCGTATAAAGTTAATTGAAAACATCTGTCTGGTGGTCACTGTTTGAATTTCAGTACAATTGGTAGGTCTGGCTGTTGTATGGCCACTGCAGTGCACAATGGTAGGGGGTAAGATGGTTACTGATGTCAGTCCAGTTATGCTAGTAGAAAGGGGGGGAAAGGAGGACAGTAAAAATAAGTGCTTTGCTGTCTAATTTTAAATACTTTCCATTATCCCCATTGTAACCTGGCATCTTTCACTCCATGAAATCTGTCTTTGTAACCCCTGTAACAGTCGAGATTTGTCTCTCAAGTTGTTTTTCTCATCACTGGCGCTTGTCACTGCAGCCCTCCCAGGAAAGAAGGAGAAACCCTTTATAATAAATTATCCACCACCTTATATGATTGACTCCATTTTCATCCTACTGTTTTTTTTTTTTTTTTCCTCTTAAATGCCCTGGGTAGTTCAGTCCCTAAAGAGGAATTTGTCTGACACTAATCACCTCCCATCCATCTAGACCTTTCATCTGATAGGTAATACAGTTGAATAGCTTGAAGGTGTGTGGCATGAAAATTATTGGGAAAGGGTCAGAAATTGCATTTGGTAGTTTACCAGCTGGGATTTTTTACAGTGGTCCATGTGGGTTTGCCATAGTGAGTTAGGAACATTTTGCTTTCCCTCTTGTTAGCCAGTTTTAGTTTATTAAAAAGTCTTTCTGAAATTGCTTTGAGACACTAAATGCATTCCAGCTGGGGGCAGGGAAGCCTAGATATCCTGAATAGTCTTCCAGATAACTTAATGTGACAGCAGTTTTAAACTAGCAACCTTTTCATTTCTGTATTGTTTTAAATTAAAATAAACAGATATTGAAGCTTTTGCAGTTAGTGCTTTCACCCTGTTTTGTTTTCTGATGGTCATAATAGGCAGCATGTGCATTCTTCATTCAGGTTTCTTAGTTCATCAGGGTTTTTAGGTATTTTTTCCTAATTGTTTTTTAAGCTGCAGTGGTGCTCTCTGGAGAATATCCTGGGATACAGACTCTGATAGAGCCCATGGTGCTGGCTTGATTTAAATCCTCCACACAGCTATTTTATCTCTTTCTTACTGTTTTCAAGTTATCAGAGCTAATTACCCAGAATGCTGGAGAGAAGGGGTGGTTTTGGTGTGCATTAGAGTGCACTTAAGATGGAATTGAAGTAAATTCTTCCCTGTTTCATTGCCCATGTGCAATATCTCCCCTGTCACAGGTCTCTTAATTTGAAGTATTCTTGCAAACTTGCAGTCAGAACCCAACTATTCCCACTTTTCTGTGTGTGTTTGCCATGTGTCGTAGATACGTATGTCTTTTCCTCCAATGCAGGTCATAAACCTGAACTGTCAGGTACGTTTTGTTATGAGAGAGTCACTTATTGTAGCAATGACTTGTCTTCGCTGAATTAATTTTCACTCCAACAGGGTTTTCAATGAAAGTTTACAGACACTATAGTTCAGGCAGGCAGCCAACGCAGAAGGGATTTCTGTTTGTATTTCTTTATTTCAGTGCCAAAGGAGGATTAGCTTGTGTTGAAAGGGCTAGAGAGGTGAGCTAGAAATGCTTGACCTAGTCTTTACTTAGACACTTCCTCATTATTTTCTTTTGAGCATTCTGCAAGTCCTTCTTAACATCTATGGGCAAGAACAGGTTAAAAACCATGTAGACCTGTCAAAGCTTTACAAATCTCTTTAGTGACTGTATTAAACCAAGGTAAAAGAAAACCTATGTATGTGTTTTCCTCTTTTATTCCCTGAATGCACACACCCACACCCCCTACTACCAGCCTCCCCCTTCCCCCCTAGGATTTTGACTTGTCTTTCCAGCCCACACATGTGTAAGTGCCTCCCAGGTACAGGAGACACATTTTCATAGTTTGTTAGCTTGGCTTCCCAACCCTGGCTTGTCAGTGCTCCTGACTATGCAGTATTCAGAGTTTGTTGGGTTGCTTGTGACTGTGTTTGGATGAGTGCTGCAAATTTTCTGTAACATATCCGGTAATTTACTTGAATGTAGCACGAGCTGAAAGATGGGGACAAGCTCTTGATCTCTGACATTGTCATATCAGCAGGGGAGAAAATAAAAACCACCTCAGAGTCAAGATGCGTTAAATTAGTTGGAAAGTAAATTGACGGAAAGTAAATTGACAGAAAGTTGGCAACAAATACGTGCTATAAAATCACTAACCCTTTGAGTAAAGCAGTGGAAAATAGTTTCCCTAAACTTTTTGTCTAAGAAAACTGGCTAATAATAGCAAGAGCACTTCTATATCCAAGAACTTCCAGGGAGATATCACAACATAGTCTTAAGAAAATAAAAGTTGTTAATACAATAAGAAGCTCATCACATCTTATTTGGAATTCTTAACTATTTCTTTAAAGCTTCATCCTTCAGTTGATGTCCTGTCAGGTTGCCATTTGTGCAAAAAATTCTCCACGTCTGTCTTTTGTAAGTTAGTTTGTTTTCCTGTTTCTCTTGCCTGAGCTGCAGAGTAAATGTAACGTAGTTCATTTAAGAACCACAATGTTGCAGACTGCCAACACTGTCAAGTGGACTAGCACAGTAAGCCTTTAAAATCTCCACCGTATTTTGCTGATAATATACAAAGTGTAATCAACAAGCTTACACTGATCCAAAAAAATCCACCATGCCCCCATGCCTCTCTCTCCCCCTCCCTCCCCAAAAAAGCAACTGCTTCCATCATCACCTATTAGTGTGATAGGAATCCCCCTACTTCACACTTTGGAGGAATTTGTGCACTGCTAAGATGGTAAATGTGGCCTGTGGTGTAAGTTAGTAAGTTAATTTCGATATCCAATGGCTTTTGTTGAAGTTTCTGAAGTAAGTATTTAACAAGTGTGCCTTGAAATACTTTTGAATCACTTCCTAGAAGCCTTCCTAGAATCCCTTTCCAGAAGTCCGGTCTCAGGGCAAGAGATGACATGTGGTCTAAGTAACTTGTGTGCGGGTTTCTTCTGCATGAAATCTGACAGCGTCTTTTTGAGAGCAGTGGTGGCATGGTAAATCCTGAATACATTGCGACAAGGAAACGTGGAACAAAACGGTATCATTTAAATTTAGGCCAGGAAGGCAGAGCACATCAAGGAGCAGCTCTGAATTAAGGCAGATGCACTGGGCACAGAGAAGAGCAGACAGGGATGGGAGACAGAAGGAAGATGAGCAGCTAAACCACTTAGTCAAGTTGTTGCTCCACAGAGGAATGTGTAGGATATGGCCATTCCCTGTAAGTGGACGTGAGGTAGCAGTTTGTATGCTTGGTTGCTCCTGAGACTGCACGTTTATGTTTTCTTCTCAAGGATTCCTCTCTTTTTAATAAAATCAAACTCAATTATTGAACTATAGACTTCCTTCCTTAAAACCCCATGTGCCCAGATTTCCCAGTAGTCTGTCTGGAACACAAATACCTGAGTAATCTAAACAGGTGGCCATTTGCAGCATGATTACTGCAGTTGTTAATGATGAATAACCAGCTCAGCTTGCAAACCCCAAGAATATCTGATTTGTTTGCCTGCCTGAAATGGATTGTCTGCTGTGCAGAATATAGATAATGCTGCAGCCACAAGCTAGAAAAAAGTAAATTATTTCAATTCATCCACCCTTGTCCTGGAAGCACTTCCAAGCTATTTGCAAGATCAGGGGCATCATTTGCTTCTATGAAGGCACCTGGTCTTTACCAGCTTTACTGATGTCCCAGTTTAGCAGAGAGGAGAGACATCCTGGAGCAGCTTTCTGAAGTTTCCAGAACTGGTGATTTTGGTTTTACCTTTATCAAACTGACCTTTTTTTTTTTTTTTTTTCTTTTTTTACCCCTCCTTAATCTCTAGATTAGGAAGGCATGTAGTGTTTGACTATTTTGATTTTTACAACAATATTTTTATGCTGGCTATTTAGAAATACTTTTATTTAAGAGAAGATTTGTTCTCAAAAATGTCAGGAAAATGTCCATTCTTTTTATGTTTGTGGGTTGTTTTTTGTTTGTTTTTCCTCGTTTTGGTTTTTGTTTGGTTTTTTATTATTTGTTTCGTTTTTATTCCTTAAATTAATGCCATGTTATTAAGGGGATTAATGCTTGATGTTTAGGCTTCTGTCTTTGGCGTACTACTCAGTTAGCAATCGACATAGATTCTTTGTAAGGAAAACACGATTCAGATGAATGCCTTTTCGGGCATTTCATTAAAAAACTTAGGTCAGAATACTGAAATAATCATTCACCATCCAGTTTTAGGCCCCTCACTACAAGAAAGACATTGAGGTGCTGGAGCATGTCCAGAGAAGGACAACGGAGCTGGTGAAGGTGTTGAAGGAGCAACTGGACATGGCACTTAGTGCTCTGGCTTAGTTGATATGTTGATGATTGGTCAGAGGTTGGGCTCTATGATCTTGGAGGTCTTTTTCAACCTAAATAATTCTGTGGTGAAGAAATAAAGAATTATTATTGTCATGAAGAAATAGCCCAGCAAAAACAATATTATAAACATCACCATCTTACTGTTAATTTGGAGTTAGGGCATGCATCTTTTCCCACTTATAAATTCCATATTTGTGGTTGGTTTGTATGGTTTTTACCTACAAAAATGATGCAGAATTAAGTGGGAAATGCATTTATATAAAACTGTCTCCTCTTTCCATGGAGTTTGGATTTTGATGCCTAGTGTGGGTTTTTTTGTAAAAACCCTCCTTTAAGGTATGACAAGTACTGGGAAAAAATATTACTAATTTTCACTGATAATTAATCTGAGTTTCTTTATCATCATAGTACTAATCTTAGACGTATGTATTTATGTACGAGACCAATACTTAAAATATCTTTGCAGTTTGCCTCTGTTTATTAGACTATTTTAACTTTTAAGCACAAAAATACTTTTTATTTTCTCTTTCTTTTTTTTTTTTTTTTTTTTTGAGATTAAATGGTTTGGGTTGGAAAGGACCTTAAAAATCATCTAGTTCTAACCCCCTTGCCAGGGGAGGGTCATATTTCCACTAGACAGGGTTGCTCAGAGCCCCATCCAGTCTGATTCTGAGCACTTCCAGGGATCAGGAATCCACAGCTCCTCTGAGAAACCTGTTGCAGTACCTCACCACTGTCACAGTAAAGAATTTCTTCCTAATATCTAATATAAATCTAATCATCTTCATCTTAAAACCCATTTCCCCTTTTCCTATCCATACGTGCTCTGTAAAAAAGCTCTCCAGCTCTCTTGCAGACCCCTTCAGGTACTGGAAGGCTGCAGCGTGATCTCCCTGGAGCCTTCTCTTCTCCAGGACGAACAATCCCAACTCTGCTAGCCTGTCAGACAGTTACATCTGAACAGTTGGTCAAGAAATACTTTGCCTTACTTTATGCCCTTTACACCATTAGAGTTTATTATGTCAGTGCTACCATAAACTTGCTTTGGCATTACAGAGCTTTGGTTCTGGAGGACGAGTTGACAAAGGGAGAAAGGAATTTGGTTACAATTGCAATTTTTAAGTATGCCAGACAAAGAAAGAGATAGAATTCAGTTGACGATTAATATTTTTGGGTTTTTTTCAGTGTAGAATGTTTCTTTTCTTTGATCTTCGAAAGCTCCATCTCCTGATGGATACTCTCAGCTCCCTTCTGGGGATCTTGGAGTTGTAAACCTTTTGTCTGCCTAGAGACATCTTAAAAAAATCATAAAGCAAATAACCAGAAAAAATATGACATAGCTTAGCAGGCAAAAACAGAGCATTCGTGTTAAATCTGCGTATATATCACAGGAAATGAGCCTTGAAGGAAATTTAAACTAAAAATTTTTAGATACTTAAATTGCAAGCATTTATTGATAGCACATTTGATATATTGCCCATACCAGCATTAGTGAATGCAGGGGGGTTTGGTGATAGTATTAATTCATATTTGTTAAAAATCTTCTTTAGTTAGTTAGTTTGAGCTTCTGAACATTGAGGACTTGTCAGTAGAGTTGTTAATCAGACCTTAAGTAACTCAAATTGTCAGTATAGTGCAAGACAACAGTGTTCAGATGCCTTTGTGTAGAGTTATACTTGGCTAAACATTTCTGTTTTATTTTGTGTTTCTTGATTAAACTCCCACTGGTCAAGAACTGCATGTTTAAATTCACCTTGCAGTTTGAGCCTGATCTTTTCCTGTTTCTTGTTGCTCTGCTCACAGCTTCCAGTTTTCTCCTCACCATCAAAGTCTGAGTCAAGAATACTAATGATCTGGCATCCATTGTAGTTGGAAAGCTTTGTAGATAGTTATACTGTTATTAATTCTAGCTTTTAGAGTTTTTTCCACCTAAGAACGTGATATTCTCCACTTCCTTTTGTGACAGCGATGCCACTGTCCTGTGCAGCTCCACTGTTTAACAGTGTCTGTTTCAGTGTCTTTTACGTATTACTGGCCATAAACCCATTTTTAATAGTTCACATGTTCTGTATCTTTTGGATGAAGCTGCTTTTAGTTGTATCCAAGCAAGCTGCCATTATAAGCTGCCAGAACTTGGACTACTTTTTTGTTGGACATGTTTTGTAACGGCGTAAGTGTTTTGGCACGCGATGTTGTAGAGGCTGATGTCAGTCACTGCTGTCTAAACACACTAGATTTCCCATCCATTACACTACTAAATCTTTGACAGACTCTGCCAGTCTTTGGGTAAATGCTTCCCAGTTCTTCATTTTGACAGCCAAAGAGGAAAGGGAAATGAGAGCTACTTTGCAAAAAACCGTACAATATGGGGAGCGTGTCGAAGTTTTCTTAGCTGATTTTTTTTTTTACAATTAAGAGATCTATGGTAGGTTTTGGTTGTGGTACAGTCTCTTCAGATGCTTAGGATCAGAAATGTCCTAGTCTTGTGTTTGATTCCAATTTGACTTAGCATATCTGTTGTTTCTTTAATTTTTTTTTTAAATGGATGGTGTTAAGAGTTCTGTTTTCACTGTTTAATCAAAAAGCTGTTTTTCTGATTGAGTGAAAATGAAGACAAATGTCATTATAGTAGCACTGAGGATTTCCTTGCCTTGAATCTGAAGGTGTCTCTGTCTAAGGCACCTTGGAAGTAGCACTTCAATGATACAGTGTAGCAAGCTTCTAGTTTTGTCCATGACTTTCTGCTCGATTATTTCCTGCTCAGAAAACCAGCTGGGTGCTCTGTGGAAGCAAGAGTTTAAATGTACGCAAGTGGCCTCGTTGCCTGCAGCTTAAACTCTATGTTTTTGTAGATTACTGGATCCTTTGTACCTGTGCTGTGCAGTTTCACCAGTGCCTGTACAGTATGGGCAGCCAAGATTTCTGGACATACAGTAATTTCAGCTAGACTACCAAATGTTCAGACCTCCCTACGCTCAACATAGTACGAGCAGTCCTTAGTCATCCACAGAAATTTTTAGGAAACCTGTACAAAGAGCAAGTGTTATGAAGTGCTATTACCCTATTTTTCAGTAATTTTCAGAATTCCTCCCCATTTTTGGTGGCATCTTCTTGGATATATGCTATAACTGTACATGAAATCTGTGTTTGTGTATTATAGATGTGTATTTATGTGTGTGTATTTTTAAGTGGATTTCGAAAAAGATGTGTGCATTTACATATGTATGTCTATATGATAAGTAAAGTTATTCTTGAAACTAGGAACTTCGTATTAGCATATCCCTGTACATATTGCTCAGTAAAATTAAATTCTATTATTGGGAATGTGATTTTGTACAGATGAGACTAACATTTGAACGTAGTAGTTGAAACCTTTTTCCTGTTAAAGTCATTACCTGTCTAACTGTAGGTACTTGGGAATGGTATTTCAATAATCCACAAGTAAGTCATTCGAGCAAACAGGAAAAATAATTAGGGAGAATAAACCTGATTTATTTTATCAAGGCTATTCTTTATTAATCCTAAAAATAAACATATTTTAATTGGCTCACTGCAGAGTTGAGTGACCACTAAAGAGAGGAGTCAAAAGTTATTTAACATACTAGTTGGTTGTGGCTTTCAGTGCTGCTGTTACTTGCTTTTATGTGAACACAACTGTTAAACATAAGTAAATATATGGAACTGGAGTTGTTTTGAAATGGTTATGCCAAGTGGAAAGAGGTGGTTTCTTTTCCGGCCTGTCAGCAGTTTTTCTCTGTTTGCGTGGAAACCTAGACCTGGTGAAGAGCACCTTAATGTGGGCTTGTGGTTCTGGGTGTTCCCTTTCACGTCGCAGCTTCCTGTGTCACAGTGACCCAGCTGCAAAAGGTGCAGTGCTGAAGTGCCCGCTTGTGAAAAAGGAAAGGTTAAGACAGCCCTCATGCCTCTCTCCTAGCTATTTGCCCCAGCCTTTGCGACCCCCCTCACTGTCATTTTGCTTAATGTTTCTCTTTAGAGGGTATTGGACAGGCCAAGATGGGCAGCCTGACCAAGCCCCTGCATTGCTGTGCCATCAGGACTCCCAAGTCTCTTTGTAGCTCTTGGAAATTTAGGCTGAAGTTTGAGAGCATGTTCCCTCCTGTGAATTAATAAGCTGTTATTACTTTGTTTTCAACAACTGAGTGGCTTTAACATTCCTTTTTGACAGAGATTTTCAGTGTTTCCCCCTCCCACCCATCCTTTCTTTTCAAAGAAATGTTTCCTTTGGGTTTAATTCAGGTTAAGGAATTTATATTGTATGTGACTATTGCTTACGGTAAGGGAATTCTGTTTTAATCCCTTAACTATCATTGAACAGGGAAGGAGCTTGTTCTTTCAAGTTGGTGCAGGAAAGTAGTAGTGATGATAAAAGGATATATTGTTTAAAAACAGCTGAGGTAAAGTTGCTGTCTGTATTGCTCTTTCCACCTTTCCTTATCCATGATGGACTTAGGAGGAGCTTTCACACCCTCTTTGGCCAGGGGGGTCTTCATTGTGGGTGCCTTGTGTGGGGCAAGGAAGAAGAGAGTAAAGAGGGAAGAGAGCTGTTAGGCTCCTTTTTGGAGCCTGGTTAATGGTTCAGTTGAAGGGCAGAATCCTATAATGTACAAGGACATTAATTAATGATCTGCACACTTAGAGCTGCAGCACTGAAATGGGATTTTCTGCTCTTGATTGTCCACAGTAATTTTTTTTAATTATTATATTATTAGAAGGATGGCAATTCTCACTCGCTTCCTGCAAAGTTCAATCATACTATTAATACAGTTTCCTAAAGCCACAGTCAGTAATTTAGCCATGCAGGTGCACACTCATGACCATACTGAGCAGCACTGAAAGCATGATTTATATTGCTAAAGGGCTGGGGGATGAACCCAAACATGCATCAAATCTCAGCTTTCAGCTTTTGAATCAGACTTCACCTTAGCAGATCCTCCATATCTTTGGATAAGTTTTGGGAACAGAGGTATTCACAAATATGACTGAAGGCTGCGGCCCAATACACTGTTTTATCTGTGTGTGGGTACTAAAGGAACTGATATTAGGAAGAAATTCTTACTGGGAGGGTAATCAGGCATTGGAATGGGCTGCCCAGAGAGGTGGTGGATTCTCCGTCCCTGGGGTATTTAATTTGAGACTGGATGTGGCACTCAGTGCTATAACCTAGTAACTGTGGTGGTAGTGGATCAAGGGTTAGACTTGATGATCTCAGAGGTCCTTTCCAACCCGGCTGATTCTGTGATTTTGAATGTGGTCTCAAAATGGAGTAAAGACATTTAGAGGGCTGTTAGTTACCTCTAACAATATAGCACCAAGCCAGATATGGCTAGAAATGTGTTCTCATGCCCTGTGGGTTGCTGATGGGCAGAGGAATAAAAGATTAAATGGAAATTACAATCCATCTGGAAAGGATTTGTTATCACTCAGGATGGACTGGCGTCAACAAGGGATTTTATTAATTCAATTAATAAAATCTTTTCTCCCTTCCTGCTAAAAAAAAAACCCAAACAGATAAGGTAGCTGAAAAATAAGGTGTCAGTGATGGGATTAGAGAGGTTCCTGCAATTTTTCAGTCATTTGCTTTGAATTAAACAGCATTTGAGCTTTCCTTTGGGCACTAATGCTTTCCCCTCCTCCTTAGTTTCAAGCTATATTTATAGGCTTTTTTTTTTTTTTTTCCCTAATCAGGCCTGGCCTGTTCTCCTAATTGGGTGACCATGTTGAGGCCACTTTTTGTAGAGTCTATTTCTGGTACTGTGTTTGGGTGTTTGTCTCCATGTGCCCTTGCCAGCTGCTTCCCTGGAATAAGAGCTTTTTTCCTCCCAGGGTCTGATCTGCCTCTTTTGCCTGCTGAACACTCATGGCTTGGACCTGGCTTGGCTGTAGTCACAGGAATCTTACCAGCATGATAAGATGGACATATTGTTGTTTTTAAGTACTCAGAGATTTGTGGTTTCCTTTTATTTTGAACTAGCTCCTTATCAGCAGGCACACACCAAACTATCTGGGAGATGCATTAAGAAGTAAGTTTTAGGTGAAAGCTTTATTCATTCCATCTGTAATTAAGTGATTTGTTCCAAACTCATAAATCTCTCCTTGCTCTTTCTTTTGCCACTGACTAGCTCATCCTTCCAGCTTCATGTCAGGCACTCCACTCCCTTTCTAGATCAGGTTTCCTTCATTGCCTCCTTTTTTTTCTTATACCTTTTGCCATTGGATTGTTGGGTTTTTGGGGTTTTTTTAACCTGTTTGTTGTGTTCCTCCCAACAGCCTCCATTTCCACAGTCTTTTTGTGAAGAAACTGGGTTGTCTGTGTTTTTGCTGAGCATCTTCCTGTCAAGTCAGAGCTCCTAATTTTTGTCTGGCTCCTGACCCTAGCATGATTTTGGCTTTCGTAGTTGCTTGTGGCTAAATTAGCTGATTCTTCCTCCTCCTCACAGTTCTTTCCTTTATACATCTCGCATGTCCCCCATCAATCACCTTGTGCCAGCCTCAGAGTCTGGCAGGAGCAGTTGGCACCTCCTGCTTCCCCCCCTCCTTCCTGCCACTTTTGGTCCGTTCCTTTATCCCTGCCGGAAGGACTCATGGCTTCTTTTTGTGTGCTTTGTGCTCCACGGAGCTGGCCCGCTCCTTCGCACACCTTCTTCTGCCCTTGGTGCATTGTCATGCCCGGCAGCTGAGATGTTCCTTCCCTGCAAAACTGCGTTGAGCTGTGCTTAGGTGGTCTTCAACCTCTCTGCTTCTCGGTGCCTGTCAGCTTTTATTACCTGACTCTTATTATTTCCTGCCTGAGTTCTCCATTAAATCTCTCCTGTGCCCTCACTTCTTATAAATGTTGTTCTAATTCAGATATGGGTGTAAAAATACATTTAAGCTTCAGGGGGGAAATTTGGACCCCCCCAGAAGAGAAGATTTCCATTATGAGAAGTATTTGGAGGAGAGAGGGTGGTAGTGCTGGCAGAAACAGGGCTCTTAAAATTATTGTGCAAATGTAACCTGTCTCTCTGAGATCAGGCACAGCAGTGACACTCCTGAAGATCTCTGTTGCCCTTTTGATCATCAAAAATATTTAACTCCCGTACTATCAGCCCAGGATTGTGGAAGAGCTCCATCCATTGAAGAGGCCTGGCATTGCCTCTGACTTCCCCATGCATTTATCTACTAACCTTAGCCAAGCGTGATTTATGCTTAGTGATATTATCCAAACAATTCAGGTAAGCTCTAATTACTTTGTATGCTATTTTTGAACATTGTTGTTTTGAGATAAATGAAGGAAAGATGGTTAGGCTCATATAAGTATTAAGACATAAAAGTCTTAATTCTTAGGAAGCGCTGTTAGGATCCCTGGAGATATGCTGCAAGCCCACCATTTCATAAGCTGGCGTTAATGTGCTCTTTTACCCTTTTATCCATGAGTCACTGTAGTAAGTAGTGTCCAGGTTTGTTTGCTTTTTACTCAGTCAGGGCCCGCACCCTGTGTGTGGCCAGTAGAATCAGCCTGGAGTCTTAAGCAGCTTGCCGGCACTATCAGTAGCTATTTAGAAATCTGCTCTTGTGGTCAGACTTTCCTTTCAGAATGTTAGTTAATTTTTGAAACCTCTGTTACTTCGAAGTAGGAGACCACCATGGCAAAATAGAAAAGATCTGGCTTCTTTTCCAGCTCTGTTACACTTAGGAATTCCCATCCTCCTGTGTGCCAGTCAGCTCTGTGATAGCTGGAGTGGGGACGTGAGCCAGCCCTAGGAAAAAATGTTGCTGCCTTTCTCCTCCTCATTTGATATTCTGTATGTCTCCCCCACTTTTATTTTGCATTCTTTTGCAATATCTAATTGATTCTTTATGAGACCTCTGTGCTCCATCTCTTCTCTGTGTAAAAATGTCAGTACTGTTCAGCATTGTTGCTTTGTGGCATGAGTTCTTGGGGTCAGGAGACTGCTTCTGGGCTCATGTCCTCTCTCTCAGTGCCTAAACTCCCCCAGGGCAGTCTGTGACCCTTTCTTCTCACGCAGCTGGGCTGCTCTGTGGGGTTTTGGGGCACTTAAAGCCATGAGTTGGAGAAGGAAATGGCTGTACCCTCTAAATTCTGCAGCATGTCATGTTGTTTCTCTCCTTCCACCTGCAAAACAGAGATAACTACTCTTAACCCACCTGTATCAGAACAGTGTTGAGAGATTTAATTAGCTGCTGTCCACAGGGCTTTGAAGGTGTAAGATATATCTGAAATATTTTTAGAGCTCTTACTAAGATTAGTCTTGCTGAGTTCTGCTCTCCTGCCCGTACAATTACCGTGCAGATCTACGTAGTGTGTGTGCAGATATGAAATAGTTAAGAGGTTTTGTGTGTCCTTAGAAAAGTCATCCCATTAAAACAAAACAACACATCAAAGTGAACCAAGTCCTTTTGAAATAATCTTTCTTACTGTATGTGGTTTAGGACCAGCTGAACCCTCTGAAAAGCCAAAGCAGGGAGCGAGAGAGGGAGAGGGGGAGAGAGAAAGACACTTATTTATGTGAAGCCTGTACCTCTGTTCGACTTTCTACAGCCAGAAACTGAAAGAAAGGCTTCCCTAGTGTGTCCAAGTTTCTGGTGAATGGCTCCTTTGGGTGCGGAAGTGAGTGCTGAGGATCCTTTCAGCCGAAAGGAACAGTTAATGAGTGTTTCTCTGTTCTGCGCTGCTGGAATGAGACACATCCCTCTTTCTAGGTCACTAAGTTAATCAAGTCAAGGATTTCTATCCATTGTCCTTCTTATCAGTCACAGCTGCATTTGCATTAGGAAGCTTTCTGTTTCTTTAAGCCTCATTCATGTACTGATTAAATTCCTTCCCAAGTCTGCAAAAGCAAACGTCTAATGTAGTATATAGCCATCTCTCGATACAAGTGAAAACAACATACAGTAGAATATGTTTAAAAATAGAAGAAGAGGAAAAAAAAATCATTTCTTTGATTTATTTGATCCTAAGTGATAAAACACAGGGGCAAAACAGGTAGAAGCTTATGTTTCTAATGTGTGATTTTTAACTTGATGTTGGGTAGCAGCATTATAAGTGTGTACTGGAAAAAACAATCTAAGGTAAGAAGTGAAATTGCTCTTCTTGAATGTTTGAGCAAATATTGCTGTAGCATCTCATAATAAACGGCAGTAGCCGTTAGAATGTATTAGATAATAAATTGGTCCTGGCAGCACATTTCCATTTCACAAGGATGACTGAAGGATAAATTTGAGACAAAAGTGCAAAATGACTACCTTTGTAAGCAGAGTTGTAGCACTCATTCTTAAAAAACTTAACAGTCTGCCTATGGTTATGCTTTGGTTTCACCACTGATTCACAGTTTTGATGTTGGGAGGCATAAGCTAAAATGTCCATCTGATTGATTATGAGTACAGCTTTAGACAAAACAATAAAGATTTCCTTGTCTTCTTGTGACTGCTGCAGCCCTCTGACATACTGAAGGGGGAACCTCATTGTTTTGGGGGATTTATTGGTGGGGGGGGGGTTTGTTGTTTTTTTTGTTGTTGTCATTGTTGGGTTTTTTCCCTCCTGTTTTTCCTCTGGATCTTTTGAGTTACTGGGAGATGTAGACTTTAATCTTCTGCCAGTATAGTTCTTGCTTTTAACAGTGTAGGAAAAATGACCTTGGTAATTTCCTCACCTTTCCAGTGGTCACTTCTTCATTTTCTTAGACCTTCTTTGACAGTCTCAGGAAATACCTTTTGGAGAGCAACACTCAGACTTTTATTTTGCTTGTAATATCGTCTGGAGTTCCCTACTCAACGTCTGTACTTCAGCGTTCCACATAGATTTTCCTGCATGTTCCTTCACAGAGAGCCTCTTATACCGTAAGCAATGCCCCGAAGCCTGAACCTCTCTGTCCTCCCTCAGCCTGTTAAGCATGTACGAGTTCAGGTTCTTTGTTGCATAGAAAGAAGCTCCTTTTGCTCCCATTTTTCTCCACTGCTCTCAGACAAATACTCAGTTCTTCTCAGCTCTGTGGAATTCCAAGTGCTGTGTCCTGATGGACCGAGCCTCCCTCAAAAAGCAGCCAAAGGGAGGTCAGCAATGCTGACAGGCAGCAGCAGGAGCGGGGTAAGCCTCAGAAGTGGCCATGGTGATACCATCACAAACAAGGTCTGAACAGCACCAGTTGTCACAGTGGCTGCTGGATGCCCTGGTACTTCTGCAGCTGAGGCGTGCAGGGTCCTCCTGGGGAGGAGAAAACTACCCTGTAAAACTTCTCCGTTTCAAAACACGGCTGGTTATACAAGAGCTAAATACACTGTGGTATACAAACTGCTCATTTTAAAACGTGGTATGATGCAGTTGGACCAGGCTGGAATCATGAATCCTTTCCACAAACCTGCTTCCTGCAAAAGGGCTTGTATTGTCTCTGGCTGAGTAGTTCATCCTAGGCTACAGTGCAGTTAATGTCTCGTGTGCACTTGTTTTTGCATTTTAATGCCTGCAAGTATACCCAGCCAATCTTTTGAAATTTTTTAAGTGTCCGGAATTGAGGACCAAGGAAGGGATTTGGCTGGCCAGTGAGTTGAAGATCAGTGGCTGTGCAATAACTCTCAAAAATACATAGACACATATTCTGAGGAGCCATATAGTAATCTCACATCTATTTGAGGTAGCTTGTAAGCTGGTAAAAGAGGGCTACACTACTTGACACTTGCTGAGAGCACTCTGAACTGCTAGAGAGCAACTATATATTAGAAGATAGCAAGAAATGGAAGCAACTCTGGGAGTAACCTGGAGACCAACTGCTCTGTGCTGCTACAGGATTCTGCCATTGTGCTGGCATTGTAAAACAGTTCTGAACCAAAGCAACATCAAACATTTGTAAATTTTCCAGAAAAATGACTTACTGTTGAAAGAAATGTTTATGTTGATTGGAATGTTTTGCTTTACAAAGCTACATAATTAATTCTAATAGGAACACAGAAAATGTATTCTAAACTAGAAAGTTTTCTTTTCCTGAATGACAATATGAATCAACATGTTCCCACACAACATTTTGATTCGACAGTTCATCGTTTTCCAAGGGAAAACAGCGCCTCAAAAATATTTGGCTGTGGCAACTATTTCTATTTAGCTGCATTGATAAGAAACAATACAGTGGCTGTTCTGTGGATGCGTGTGAGTGTCAGAAGAAATGTGGAGACTGGAGCAGCTTAGAATTTTGGAGGTAATAGCTCTGCGTTCATCAGTAGTAACCCCATGGGATCTTTTTTGACTGAAACCTGCTAATGATCCAGCTCACTAAATATGCAAGATAAAATAATCTAAAACCTCCAGCATACATAGGAGCTGATGACAGATGAGCTACAGATTATTTGAGTGGTTTAATTATTCTTACGATTTGTCCACGTTAGCCTGTGGTTTCTAGAACTGCAGTTTGATTAAAATTCTTTGATTAAACAGATGAGTTGACAAGACAAATGTTCCTTGCAGTCTTGTGGATCGTGGTTCAAAATTAAGAACCTTTTCCTGCTTCAGTTTTTTGATTCATGGTTTCCACCCACAGCGAGGTGAATTTAGGATGATTCGCTAGGGACCTAAACACATTTTGCAGCAGAATCTCTTATACAAGAAAGTGTAGCAGCAATATTTGCAAGAGGGAGAGAACAGAGTTGCTTAGTATCTTGTGCAGAAGGCCACTGTAATTTTTTTTAATTGATGAAATAGCTACAAAATTTTTAGTTCCTTGTTTCACATCAAAAGAACAACAACAAAAAAAAGAAATCAAGCAGAAGCCTTGACAAATACAAAAGCTTAGTCTATATTTTACTGATGATGTTCAGGCTGCATCTGAACAAAGATGTCCAATTCCCTTTGTGTTGCTGTAATCAGGATTTGCCTGAAATGGAGGGAAATGTGGGAAGAGGCAGGTGGTGTGAGAGAGGATTTGGAGTGGATGGTGAGGGATACTCCAGCTTTGTGCCTTTGTAATTATGCTGTGAAGTAATGCAGAGGGATAGTCCTAAGAGCAGATGTTTAAGGCTATATTGGCACCACAGGAATCAAAATCTGAGTCGAATTTTTCTGATGTGAGGGGGAAGCCTTTGTAAACAACATTTGACACTATTGTAGGCCGGTCTGCATTGGACATTTTGCCAATGCAGTTGGTTAACAGCATGGAAAGAAGTTCTGCCATACCACTAGGGCTCATAATTTCAGCATAGACCTGTTAGAGAGAAGGAGGAGGAGGAAAGTGCTGTCAGCAACAAGCCCTCTCCTATCAGCCTCATTTACTTCATGAGGTTGTTGAGTCACTTTAGTTTGGATATAGCTATGCCAAGAAGAGATCTTGATGAAGCAAGCATTGTTTTTATTAAACACAAATACTAAACAAGATTCATTATCATTTGTGATACTTTTAATAGAGACAATTAGAGTGATGTGTGACTTTGCTGTTTGTGCAGACTTTGGACAGTGGCTGGCTTCTTCAGACAAGGTCTTCTCGCTCAGATGGCACAGGGGTCTTGTGTGCTTCCCTGATTTCAGAGCATCACTTTGAGCATCAAGGCTATTGAAGAGTCTGCGGAGTAGACTGCGAGCTCTTCAGATCAGGGATTGTGTTTCAAAACCAAGGGGGGGATTTTGTCTCCCAGTGGGTGTCTCCTTGGACTGATTCAGTAAAAATAATTGTGCTTGTTGGAAAGGGTTATGTAATGAGAAATCTGATCAGATTTGATCAGTGTACAGCTATATTTAAGTAACACGGTGATGTCAGACCACCAGTGCTGCTGAGCAAATGTGCCATGTGGCCCATAATTTACTTTTTCCTCCTAAAATTTATGGGTGAAAGTTCACCAAACAGGAGCAAAGAGCTTTCATTTTACTGTGAATGCTTGTCTGCTATTTCACTTGATGTAACAAGTTCCAGGCAAAATGACTTTCACTCCCATGTTTTTCTTAGATGCAACCATGTTTTAACACATCACCACAAGAAAGTGCTGACCGTTTATCACATCCAAGAGGAATGGGAATAAAAATCTAAAGCAGCCTATGGCCCAGTTTCTTAGCACTGGGCATCCCAATACTCCTTAACACAAAGGTGATCAAAGGGACAAAACCACAGTGGGTTTTATTCACTTCAGTGTTCCTGCACGGGGGGACTGCAATAACTGCTGAAATCAATATTGCTATTCCACTGTACAAACAGAGCCTTGCTGGGATGAATTTCTGTCCTTGCAAACAAAGTGAATGTGGATTTACTCACCTAGTCTGTAGTCCTCTTAATTTTACTCATGTGAGTGAGTAACTGTTCTTGGCAGGGGCATAATAGAGTCTGCACTTGTGGCCTGTAGAAATTATTACTACACTTTTTTTGTAGAGCTATCTGCCTTTACCTGCCCCAGATTTCCAGTGGAAACTGCCTTGTTTGTCACAGGTCATCCCACATCCCTATGGCTAACTGGGGAAATGACAGTAATTTAACTACTTAGCTATGGATGTTCAGCTTTTCTCTTCCTGTTATTTTGTGGCATGACTGATGTTACTTGGCTTTGCTGGAAGGCAGTGGTTAAGAGGGCAGGATGAGTAAAGCTATGATTGTGTGAGATGTAAATATTCCTTGGCTATTTAGGTGTTAATACTATTCCAGGAGTGGTGTGAGAGTGCTTTAAAGTAAAGCAAAGGCGGAGCAGGGAAGGCAGAAGAGAGCAAGGTCAAAACACCAGTAGCTGCCCCTGGCAGTGTTTGGCAGCCTCATCAAAAGCAAAGGACTGAACTGATCTTGAAAATACTATCCCTAGATAGGAGAAGATGCTGAAAGTTGCTGGAGCAACAGCAGGATGTTTTCTTCATTGTTGTCATTTCCATTTCATTTTTGCTGATGGAGAGGAGACATCTGTTGTCTCTTCTACAAGTAGGAGTTACTCATATGCTGTACTGGAGCCATGGGAGTCTCTGAGCTGTCTTTCCAAAGCCTTTCCTGGCACTAAATCATCTTTGCAAATATATACATTCAAGAAGAAGAGAAAGGATGAGGCTGGGTATGGTTTGTTAGAAGCACCAAGGAAAATGTCTCATGATATGATCCTCTGCATTACAATGTTGAGAACAGGTAGTACTGAAGTTAACGCAAGTGAGTGGTATAATGTTCAAAGAGGAGAGAAAGACAGGGTTTTGCTTTGGTCCTGTGAAGACAGGTCCTGTAAATACATTGTGATGTATCCATGCTCCAGCTGAGTTAGAAATGACCTGCTTAAGCCCTAAGGGCCACTCCACCAAGCTCTCCGTGTACCAGGTTGGACAAATGCAGACTGCAGATTAAGGGAAAGGGGAGAGGAGAAAAATGGTAACATCCTATGGTGAAAAGGGTTGCACTGGAGCGTTTTATCCCACTTCCTTTTTTCTTTTTCTCTTCTATCCCTGTATCATTTGGAGTTAACTGAAGTTGTGGGTTTAAATTTCTGTAATTTACTCTTGCTTGGAGGCACATGTTCATGTTTCGATGTACCTTACTGAGTTTCATCCTAAGTCAATTAGGAATAGGTAGAAACTAAACTGATTCTGTTGCTCTTAACCACGGTTTGTATCAGGCTAACTAAATAAGTTTAATTAAATCAAACACTACTGCATTCCTCAGTGCCCAAAAATGGTGCCTGTGCTTGTGCATATGAATACACAGGAGGTGCACGTGTGCTGAATATGTGTGGCATCACGTGCAAGCAAGCGAATTTCTCAATAACAACCTGCATATCTGTCTGGGCATTTATAGGTTGTCAATTAGCGCAATATTGTGTCTAATGGGAAGACGAAAATCCCCCTATAAATTCAGCTCACTGAAAAAGCTTTGGCGGCTTTGCTGACAGACTAGTAAACAATTTCTATGCAGAGTGCGATTTTCTAGTTTAGGAATGGAGCCACTTAGATTAGAACTCAGTGTTATAGTGAGAAATGTCTAAAACGTTTACATAACCTATTTACATATGAATACAAACATTACAGGCTTTATATTAACAGCCCTTGTTGTTGCTCATTACTATGCATAGAAAAAGACATCAGCATTTCTAGTAGCATCTACAAAATTATAAATATGTGATAGAGTAATTACTGATTTGGAAATCCAAATTATATTAAAATGATTGTAGCATCTGTGTCTCCAAAAACCTCTCCATTTGTCAATTCTAATCTTTTATTGCTTAGGCAATAAACATGAGTCTGATGTCTATTTACACAGTTTTGTATGAATCCCACCCACCCCTTGAAATTTAAAAAGAAAGTGGAGGAAGGAGTGGTTTGATGTCAAGGTATCTGAAGTCTGTCCACAGCTGTTTCTCTCACCTTTTCTTTACCCCACAGCAGTATGAAAATTGATGGTAGATTTTGTAGATTTGTCTGAGGCAAACAGGAACTGCCAGGAAGATCATGCTGGAGCTGATGAGATTCCACCCTCATGATACAACTACCAGGGAAGTTCCTTCCAAGAAACAAAGGCATCAGTTCAGGGCTGGTCCTTTACTCTTTTTACTGCAGACCTGCTTGAATCAAATGGTTGTGAAGGAACTCCTGTAAGCCAGGGAAGTATTTGGTGTGCTCCATGGCATGAGTGAATGTGACTCAAGCCTTACTGTGGTGACTGTGATGAAAACTAGAAACGAGGGAGAGGTTCTGATGTCCTTCATTGTAACAGTGATTTACTTCCAGAAGAGGCCCTGTAGATCTCAGCAGGTTTGGGGAGCAGATTTCTCATGCAAGAAAGTAGTTATAAAAGTGGTATTTTTTTTTCCATCTGTGGCTCTCAAAAGACCTTGCAGGGAGGTCAGTATAGTGTTTCCAGTTTTGCAGGAGAGCAGAGATGCGTCCCGTAAGGTCTCTGTGTCTCACAGGAGAAATCACAGTAGAGGCTCCTTCACCACTCCCTCTCTGGGCTTCTGGCCACTGGAAGACACTACCTGAGGGAATTTATTTATGGCTCACTCAACTGTGGTTATTTGTAGTAGCCTCTGCTTCCAGGTTTTTCAGTCCTAGGCTGAAATTCTGATGGGGGGATTCAATGGGAGATGATTTGCCTGGAAATAATATGCTCCCTAGGCAGAGCACTTGCTGATGTTGTGGATTCTCTTGATAAGCATAGTGGGGATTGACAGTGTCACGCTGACCTTTAAGAAGGACTTTGGGAACTGGTACATGTTTTTCCCCTTGCCTGATGATGAGGAGTGAATGTTTCATCTGGAGTGGTATGTTTTCCCTGGCACGCACTTTCCAGTTTTAGCTGAGCCATCCATGATTCCCCCTGTGACTTTAATTATGGTGCTGCCTCTAGTTTTCATCTCTCTTTACACCTTCTGCTTATACCACACAGAGAGACTTAAAGGCCTGTGTATGCATAGTAACAGTTCCACGAGACGAAATGCTGCTGTATAAATAAAGCATTCATCACACCTGCAAGAGAGGTTTGAATAAAATCCCACATAGTTTTACTGCATGAGCAGTGAAAGATCAGAAATGACAAATGGGTTGACAAATGGTGTGCAGTGCATAAATAGCGTTATTTATTTGCTCAGTCGTGTCACAGTAAGTGAGATGAGGCTTGCTGGCCTTTTGAGAGAGCTGTCAGAGTATTTGTAAAGGCAGAGGCTGCAGGATCAAGCCCCAGCCCCTGGCACTAGCAGGTGGGTAGCCTTTAGCTGGAAAAGTGGAGCGTCTTTTTCCCAGGCTGTATGGTTGCAGAGAGTGACAGATGGGACACGAGGCTGGTTGGGACAGAGGAAATTTCTTAGTTGATCAATATTTTAGGGTTTGCCTGTCAGTCTGTTTGCACTAAACTTTCTCAGCCTTGTCCATATGTCTGTACTAGCTAAAGAGTACAATGAGGATCATTGGCTATTTATAGACAACACTTCAAAAAACCTGGAGTAAGACAAAGGCTGTGAAAAGCACAGATGAGGAAAAGCCTCATCTTCTCAACCTTTGGAAAATAATGGACTTTTGATAGATGCACTGAGAAAAAGAAGGAAGAATTTGGATGCCACCTGTGTCTTAACAAGTCATTTTTTTTTACACTAACAAAGGAAATAAAATGCTGTCACTCACCTATTATTTTATTGCATTCAGGGTTATTAGTAGTGAGTATATGGAGAGTTTTGTTAACCCCAAAGGTGAGTTGTCTTCACCCCTGCTTACTCTTGAGCATCTGAGATACTGTTCACCACTGCTGCTCGTTACAGCCAGGCAATATGGATTGTCAAAGTATTGCGGTATTTTAAGTCACCACAATTTTAATGGAATTACGTGGGACTGAGTGTATCGTTTTTTCCATTGCTGCTCTTGCCTATACGTTAATTGGTCAAATGCTCACCAAGCCAGATAGCAAGAGTGCTTACCTGATACTTTATTCTGGTAGTCCAAAATACACTAGAAAGCTAGGATGCCATTTCCAGCTCCTACCAAAATGTTTCCCCACAGTTATTCAGAAAAAGTGGTGCCCCTTGCAAAGTAAGGAGGTTGGACTTTGTCATGAGGATGTTTTGCTAGAGGATGGGAACTAAGCCTTTATAGCCATCGGTGGAATTAAATCCAGTTAGTTCAGATCCATAGAACAAAATCTGTGTTGCTGAAATGCTGCAGAGAGAAGGAACAAAATAGCTGCAAGGAGCAAGGCATCATCAGACCAGTGTGCTTGGCACTAATGGTCCTCATGATGTGCAGACTTCAGAGCTTCTTGTGATTTTGAAGTCTGGGAGGTATCATGTGATTATTAACAGCGACTTTCTGTGAGTTGCTGAGCTGATGCAAGGGCCCCTGTGTCACACGGCTGGGGAAATCACTTCCTGGCTGGTGTGTGGCTGTCACCTCTATACCCGTGTCTTTGTCTTCTTGAGAGAATAGGGAGATTAAAAAATATAAATGTCAACAGGGTACATGTGGAATTGGATGTGACAGAATGTCCATTAGCAGCTTCAGGATCACAAGCATCTAGCACAGAGTTTAGTAGGACCAGAAGCCAGTTGACAAGTGACCCTTGGTTGGGGAACACAGTGGGAGTCAGTGTGTTCGGTCGTCACTTTCTGGTCATGGTGCCAGTGCTGAAGAGCTGTGTGGGCCATGGCCTCAGCTCAGCAAGGGACACTTCTTGGGTTTTCTCCCTCATGAGGAAGAAATTTTACCCTGTCCTCACCAAAGTTTGTCTTTGAACTGTGGTTAGTTCAGTGGAAGTCCAGAGAGCCTAGGCGGCTGCTAAGTGGTTTTGTCTAGCTGTTTGCAGTTCTAGTGCTTGCTTTCATTACTTGTACGGGGCTAAGGACAGATTTTCTTTCCAAAACTAGATCTTTTAGTAAGTCAGAGAAGATGAGCTGTTTGTGTAAGGGCAGGAGGAGGGCACGATGAGCATTTCAAGGAGGAAGGTGGTGAGGATGTAGCACGTGGCTGATAATCCTGTAGGGAAGTTGGGCGCAGTTACAGTGCATCAGTGTAGCTGAATGTGGGTCACATGTATGGCATGGTCCTTTCTATCATTATTTAACAGTCTTTTAATATTTAATATTCAAGGCAGACTTTAGGTGGGTTGTTTGGGGAGTCTCTTTGGTGATATGAACTAGTGAAACTCAATGTATCTTCTTACTACAGGAGTATCCTTGACTGTACGCTTCCACTACCGAGCTCAGCCCCTGTTAATGGTCAGTGGTGCCTGTAAATGACTGTTCACCTACTGAATTCACTAGGATGGAGATTGTGCTGGTGTGGAAGGGCAACTATAAGACCAGCAGCATGTTGTGGTTTTTTCCAGGAACAGGTTGCTTTTTTTGCTTCTCGTGGTGAAGCAAAGAGTTGATGCCTTCCTCCTGGCAGCACTGAAGTACTCATGACCTTAGCCCATGATGTGGTTGGGAGTAGACCGTGTTGCACAGGTACAGTTGGTCTCATAACTGGGCAGGTATCAGAGTCTGTGGTCTTCTCCACCTTGGTGGTAGCTGGCAGAGCAAGGTAGTGCATCTCAGGGAGCATCCTGCATCTTCTTATCCCTCAAATGCAGAGAGGAGGAATGTGATAGTGGGAGCTATGCTCTCTTGGGAAACCCCTCTGCCAAATTTGGAAGCTTCACATGGCAGTAACAGTGCAGCTCCCTGTCATAAAGTGGAGAATTTTATTTGCTTTTATTAAGTAACAGAACCTTAATTAAGTTTCTCCTGAATGTAATAAAACAATACAGCTGAATGTAGGTCAGTCCCAAGTAATTGTTTCACTGCTTTAGCAGCTGTTTAATGTTCAAGTGTTAAATAAAAATGCTGATTTTTTTTTTTTTCTCCTTTTTGAGAAGGGGCTAAGTGGTCTCTTTCTCAGGGGACTGTTAGGTTAGCCTTGGCCCTTTGAACCTAATTAATCAATGGTGAGGCTCTTCCAGAGCTGGCTGTGGAATGCTCTTTAATTGCTCACTTGTGCAGTCATTTGTTTTGTTTAACCTGCAATGGATTAAACTCTGTTATAAAGGTCCTTGCTTCTGTTGTTGAACAACTCCAGCCATGCAACAGCAGGCTCTTCACTTGATTCCTTACCCCCCTGGGGACATGGCAGGGAGAGTGGGAAGGACAGCTCTCCCTGCTCCCCTTCTCCGCACTGTTTTTGCGGGTCCCCCCATCACTGCCAGTGAGCTTCCCAGGGTGTGCTCTTGGCAAAGGGAATATCATTAGCTGTTAATATAACCCAAGAATTCTCCAGATATCTCCGTTGCTTTCTTTCATTAAATGTGAAACTTTAGAGACAGAAACTTTAATGATTTTCTGTGCGTGTGCGTGTGTGTAATACTGTATGCTCTGCTGGGACCCCTCTGGCATCCCGTGTCTCCGAACAGCTGTCAGGCAGCTCAGATTCTTTTCCAAACTGCCAATCTCCAAAAATATTTCCTTCTCTCCTTGAGTATGGAATTTCGCCCCTGAGTCAGAGAGTCTGTGCAGAGCAATGGCAGGTTTTGGTGACAAAGTTAAGGCCGCAAAAGTATTAGGGCCAGAAATAAGATCTTTTATACCAGCTGGGGTGGTGACCGGGACTATGAATTTCCAGGCTACAGTGGGACTCTGTTTTCCCTTCCAGCCCTAGTGAATTGTTTTGAGACATTGTGTTTCTTGTAATGCTTGCCATTAACATTCAAAAGAAAGCTAGATCATTTTAAGATGTTTCAAAAAGGGATGTTAAAATTTATCTTCCTTTTTATTAGTTCCACTGCAGCAAGGCACCCAGTGGCTTTAGAAATGTAAGTAATGAAAAGCAGAGAACAAATGTTAACTATAGAAATGATTTATGGAGACATCTGATGAATTTATCCTGCATCTTTACCCTTTCATCCATCTCCTTGGACTTCAGCTAGTATGTCTGAGCAGCATCAGTCACATATTTTAAAGCTGACTTGCCAGAGACATGCTCCATGCTCTGGAATGTGGATTTCCCAGTTTTTGCCCCACCTAAGGCTCCCATACAATCCTGTGCAGGCTTTTCTTTCTTTTTTTTTTTCCCCTCAGAACTATCTGGGTTGAATTACCAAAGTGGTTAGGCACTCCGTGACACAGCCTGCTGCCTGAAAAATGCTTAATAGCTGTCAGCTTCAACTGCTCTCCATGAGAACGGAGGAGTCCCAGGCCATGCTTGAACAGCTGGGCCTTTCTGTGGCTCCTCTAAGAAAAATCAAGCTCTTTTTGGAAAAATTCAGCCCTGGTAGGAGGCAAAGACTTTCTGGAAAACTTGGCCTTTGAGTTTAGCGTTCCCAAAGGAAACTGTCTTACGTACAGAGAGTTTAATTCTCTGAGTACAGCATCAAGCGGGCTCTGTTGCATGAAACAGACGATCCTCTACTAATGAATTATTTTCCACATCTTCACAAAGAAGACTTGAGATTTTGCAGAAGCCCTGTTGCTCTGTTCATACCAGTTGTTGTCCCACAGTTGTTCACAGGCCTTTTTCCTATCAGACGTTTCCTCAGAGTAGTCTTTTTAGCCAGACATGCATGGTTTTTAACTGTATATTTTAAAGGCAGATAAGGTATGTAATTAGCAAGTAGTGTCCTTTTCAGGATGCTGACCAGATAGGGCAAGTCAGGAGAAGAGCTGGTGGCCATATGTAGCTGATAACAGGTAGGTAGGTAAATAGATATGCTGAAAACTGGCCCAGGAAGGACAAGTGAGGAGGGAATGGGGTGGTGGCGGGGGTAGAGGTGTGTGATCGTTGACTTTCCCCAGCTTAGTGCTGAGCACAGTGTGAGAAACCTTCTCTGGAGCTGCTGGACAGATGTTCTCAAAAATGCTTCCACTCTCGTTTTGCTGCATGCAGCCACAAAAAAAAAGTTTGGTGCTATGTTTTGACAGTTTCAAGAACGTCTCAATGGTGATTTCAAATGATAAATTTAATATTAGGCACATTTTTTTCCCTTACTGCTTACTTCTGAATATGCTTTGGTTGGGCAGTGCTGAGCTGGGAAGGTTTTGTGACGCTGTGCTTTCTCTGGAGCTTGGAATCAAAGCGCAGACTGCCTTTATTCAAGCTGTGGGCTGAAGATCAAAGAGAGGCGGCATTGGTTATGTTGGAATAAGTTTTTTTTAAAAAAATCACTTTTTAATATCAAAAACATATTTAGTTAATTTTAAGTTTTTTTTTTTTTTAGAAAGTTTTGTTTTTTTCTGATTATTATTTCTATTGCTTTAATGCCTGAGACACAGATAGGAGCCAAGTCTCCTTTGCACGAGGTGCTGTACAAAATCAGGTGCCATTAACAGATGCTGTATTAATAGCATAGAACCGTGACAGGCTGTTTGTTTACTCACTAATATTATGTTTTTGTCTGAACTGCTTTAGCCTTGATGCTAAAGGCACAACCTGTCACATGCTGATCCTACATTTCCTTTGGTCAGGAAACTTACCCGCTTCCTTTTCCGTGCCCCTCGCCCCAAGAGGCTGAGGGACAAGTGCCATCTTAACTAAAATCTATGGACCTTTACTTAAAAATCATCTCAGTATCATGCCATGGGCAAGAGTGATGAAGAGAGAGGTTGCTCTGGGTTATAGAAATAGTACTGCCTGGGTGCCTTTGGTTCACTCTTGAGTTCAGCAGGGAGTTGCCCAGCCCTGACCTCCCGTACTGTTTGGACGTATTCATTTTTGTTTCATTCAGTTATTATGTCAAATTTGAGATGGAGTGCAGTACAAATTATTTTGGCCCCAAACCTTTCTTTAACCCTATTTGCAGAGGTGAAAGGCTAATACACTAAACCTACCAGCCCATGCATACAGATTACTTTAGCCTGTCTAGAGACAATATTCTCTAATTTCAGTTTCATCTTCTGCAGGAATCGTTGAGAGGCTGGGATGGGTATTGGGTGGTGATAGTAAACGGCAGCAACATATCAGTTGTTGTTATGGGCTGCATAATTCCTTGTACTTCGAGAAAACGTCAGTTAGCAAAGGGGAAGAATACACTGGAAGTAATACCAGATTTTCTTTTAAAAACAGGGTGGGTTTTTTTTTTTTTTGGCGTGTTAACATATTTAAAATGTTTCTAAATGCTCATGTTCCAGTTTGCTTTCGCTCAGCCAGTGGTGAGGAGCAGATTCTTGCCTCATTGGGCTACGGGGCTGTAGCACCTGGGTTTCTAGCAGACCATCGGCTCCTTGTGGTGCACACCCAGTGGATAGGTAGGTAGTTGTAGACTGAGGGTCTGAACGCTCTTCAGAGCTGTTGTAGAGATAATAATCCCTTGCAACTTGTGCTGGCTTTCCCAGCTCTGGGTAGTTGCACTAAAGAAGAAAAAATGGGCTTTAACTCACACTGACTTGTCTTCACTGCCACTTTTAACACAAAGTAATGTAGAGTGCCAGCTGAAATTCAGCCCAGACCTCCTCCAGCCTTTAATTTGACCTCCTAGCCCAAATTAAAAGCCAGAATATTTTTTGTTCCCAGTTATTTTAACTAGTGTTAAGTCTGGCTAAACTGATGAGCCTTTTATTGGTTGGTGTGTTTTAGGTGTTTACTCTCCTCTCCAGTTACCCTGTCAGTGTTTTGTAAAGTGTCTTTTTATTAGGCTGCTGCAGAAGTTTATGGAGTTGGAAGAAGTAGAGTACCTGTAAAAAGACAGATGTAGTTCCTTAAAAGATGAGCTTTACAGCCTTAAGGCTTTCCTGGTTTGGTGTTTAACCCTAAGGACCATGCAGTGATGTTAGCCTACATTGCAAACCTGGCCTTGCTCCTCGCAGCCGGAGCAGCACTGCTTGAGATGTGCTCAGTGCAGATCTGTTTTCCGTGCTGACCCAAACCTTTTCTCCAAATATACCCAGTGGTTTGGGCAGATTGCTTTGTTGTTCTTGCTCTAACAATGGGTATTTCTTTCAACAGGCTTACGTTCAGGTTTCCTGTTGCTGCAGGGATGCTGTACCCAGGCACATTAGCACAGGCCGCTTGGCAGATTCTCCTGTTGCAGTACACGTTCATTGCCTCTGGGGATTTCAGCTCCTGTCCTCACTGTGCTAATTGCAAAGGGATGGGGCAAAAGAAATCCAAGGAAACTATAAAATCTAAGAGACTTTACATGACAAAGCACAGTGGAAAAAGCTTTCATTGCTTGGGGGGACCCTTGTTTGGAGGTGGTTGACAAGTCACATCATCCCTGCTGGCAGGTCCTGCCCTAGACCTCAGATTACTGACCTAGGGAGTCCCTTGCAGGTGAGCAGATACACCATGTTTAGGGGTGCCCCAAATTTCTATTAAAACTCTTAAATCTTGTGAATTTGCTGTTAAAAGCCTCTTGTTAAATTTTAAGGGCTTTATCAATGAGTTGAAACAGTGCAATTACTTTTTTTTTCCCCTTCGTAAAACTGGTGATTAAATTATTTCCAGGACCTGTTTCCCATTTTGCTCCCAGGCTCTCCATAACATATTAAGGTAGTCCCGTCGGTGACCTTTATGGTCAGAATTTTTCTGCTGTTTGGCTGGCTGGGGTTCTGGTGTGGTTTTGGTGTTTGTTGTTGTTGTGGGTTTTTTGTTTTGGTTTTCAATTTTGCTTTGTTCAATATAAAATAACAATCAGGGGAATGAAATAGGTTGGTGTTATAGAAAGAGGACTGCTTTTCTTCTTCAAACCTAGTAAGATTTTTACAATAACCATAGCAGTCAGAGTGTATCTCGTTGGCACATCTCCACAAAGGCGCTTGGTGAGGCTGCAATTAGAGTGCTCTGCCTCTCCTTGTATTAGTTTGATCACGTAAGAAGCAGCCTATCTGACAACTTTAGCACCTGGATAATTAAAACCCGTCAATAAAACAACAAAATGCAGTGTGTAGTGGGACTCGTCTGTGCTGGCATTAAACACCGCAGATAATTATATCGCAGCAGAGGTTGGAAAGCCAGCCTCTCAGTGCTCTCAAAGATCAATAAAAAGGCCCATTCATAATGAAAAAAAATGCTAGAGAGACTGGATTTTCATCTCCCTGTCATTAGATCTTGTGCTTTTAAGGTTTTGCAGAGGCAGAAAAAGATTCTGTTGAGGAATTCTTTGTTTCCGGAAGCTAAACAGGTGGAGGATTTAGCTTTGCTTTTATGCAGCATGTTATTGAAAGCAAATGTGGTGAAACAAAGTCTTTTCTCAGAGTTTATGGTTCTGTTCTTCCCTTTCCACCATCCACCACCTCCCTTGTCTGCTTCTGTTTTTTGTTTGTTTGTTTGTTTTTGGTTTTTGTTTTGTTTTGTTTGGTTGATTTTGGTGTTGGTTTTTTTGTTTGGTTGGTTGGTTTGAGGTTTTTGTTTGGTTTTGTTTGTTTGTGTTTTTTGGTTGTGGGGTTTGTTTCTTTGTTTGTTTTTAACTTTTCCCCTTTATTTCCCATCACGTGAGCTCCACTTTTGAGTGAAATTTCTCTTTGTTTCCTGTTTACTTTCTCCAGGGCATTATTTTTTTTTGTTTCTCTTGGCCCTTCCTGAAGGGTTGATTTGGAAATATCACATATTGACAAGGGAGAACACACTCCTGGTTGACTTATTTGCTGTGACAGCCTGTTTCTTAAAGCACTCATCCAGAGAGGAGATTTTTGTGTTCCAGAGAAGGAAAAGGATGTCTTGCAGCGTTGCCATGAAGGATAATGAATTAAGTCTGTCTCTTACTGTAAAACCATTAGAAAAGCATAATAGACCTTGAGAAAGAGGCTTAGATATTGATGTCTTGGCTATATTAGCATGCCTAGGCACATGATGGCTGCCTTGTCTTTGCAGAAAAAAATAAAATCCGTGTAAAGTAGGTGTTTTAGTTGAAGGGAGAGGGCAAGAGTATCATTGGTTTTTGGCAGATGGAGCACACATGGGTATTAAGAATCCCTATTGTTAGAAGTTGTTGTAGGTGGGGGTAGCATCAGCTAAGAGTACCATCCAGAGTGGATTCTGGTTACTCTTCTGATGTCCTTAGCATGACAGGTACCTGCCTCTGTGGTTTGGGCACATGGTTTTTATTGTCTGGGGCAAATGGTCCCCACCTCTACAGGGAGCTGGAGAACTTGCTGGCATTGCACCTGTGATGATTACTGCTGGAAAGGTTTTGTTCAGGATTGATCTTTTATTTTGTGCTGCCTTTGCATTTTTGTTCTGTCAAGCATATTGACCCAGACATGTCTAGCCTGATGTTGTTGACATGCCTGTGCTATTAAGGTTTCTGGAAAGACCTGAAATAAACAATTCCCCCCCTCCCCTTTTTTCCTTTCTTTGTCTTTTGCTAAATGTATTAGCAATGTAATCACTGAAAAAAAAAATTAAAGGTATCAGAGCAGGAATAAGCAGCTGTTTATGTCTTGAAGTGTTTCTGCTTCACTATCACAAGATGACCTTGTTGCTTAAAAATCATAAAAATGTTGCCAGGGAGAAGAAATGGAAGTTTGCTGAAGGGAAATGAAGTTTTGGTGGTGTTTTTTTGTTTAAGTCTGAACAGAGTTGTAAGCAGAGCTGAGCCCTGCAGCTGGTCCTGAACTCAGACGTTTCCTTCAGTCCCACTGCTATAAATGCAAAACAAATGCCGTATGAAATATTATTCCTACTTCACATTAAAACTCTTGTAAGTTTCATTTTCCATTGGAACTGGGAGAAGTTCTGCAAAAATAATCCATGTTTTGTGTTACAGTGTATGTGTTACGCTGGATTGACACCTCTCTTCTAGATTATTTTTCCACATCTGAAAGACAAAGCAGGGACCTTAACAAGTGTGTAGCTGGAAAGAGTGAATAAAGACCTCCCCCCTTTCTTTTTTTCCCCCTGCTCTAGTGACTGGGACAATTTACACTTTTCTCTCTCCAAAACATATATATGAATAACATGAACTTCTGTTTATGAGATGATGGAAGATTAAAGGCTGCCAAGTACCTTGGACTGATTTTTTTAGAATGGTTTGGGGTATCCTCTTTTCCTGAACACACAGGAATATATGTTGTCATCAGTGTCTCAAGTTGGGGTGAAAATGCAGATCTTGGGTTATGCTTTGATTTGTGGTCTCTTGGTTGCTCTTGGTGAGCTGTGTGGACACTCTTGGTTCAGGCAAAGTGTCCACAAATCCCAGCAGCAATTATGGAGGTGGCCTGAGACAAGCAGGTCTTTACTCACGTGCCTACCTTGCACTTTAGGGAGCAACAGGGAGAGGAATGATGGCAGGTGGAAATAAAGACTGCAAAATAAAACAAACACATAAAAAAAAAAAAGGATAGCTATGAATTTCTTGTCAGATTTCATGATAAATGGCACCAAGGGGAACTGAAAACGCTTGAGCGGCTACTTTAATTCTTCCATGTCTCCAGAACATTTCCCATTAAAATGCTGGATAAAATAATAAAATGAGAGCTGTTTCTGTAATAGGCATAAAGTTGTCTATCTGGTCCCCTAAATTCCCAGATTCCTCTCACAGTTCTCTTGTTTGCTTGGCATCACAGCATATGGAAAATGAGAGGAAACCCCAAGAGGCCAGGGATTGCTTAGGAAAGCTGCAGCATGAGGGCAGTGCAGGGGAAAGAAAAGTGGTTTTCCTTGAAGGAGTCAATGAATCAGTGCTAGAAATAAGAAGTGCTTGTGTAAAGGCAGGAGTCAGAGGTGTAGATGAGTGTAAAAGAAAAAAAAAAGAAAGGTGACTATAGTTTTCTGGAGTACAGTTATTCTGGAGCCATCAATGCAAACCATTCCTGCCCTGTTGGAGGAGGAGCCAATGTGATGCAGAGCTGCAGTTTCTAGGGTATAGCTAAGGGACCTGGGTGGTGTTTCTATGATTGCCCAGTGGAGGAGACAGATGTGTACTCAAGCCAGTGCTGGTTCTTGCTGCAAACTGTAGCTCCAGTAGTTAGTAAGAATCTTCCTTCAAGAATTAAAAGAGGGGAAAAAAAAAAAGGAGGGGGGGGGGGGGGGCCGCCCCAGGGCCAGGACGACGAGACAGGAACAGCAGATGGAAGATGACAGAAAACAAAACCAAAAATAAAAAATATAAGAACAAAGGATCCTTGTTGAATTGACTGGAAAGGTCAATACCCAGCACTGAGTCTCAGCTTCCAGGAGTTTGGAGTGACTATTACCAAGACCCAAGTGCCATGAAATCCCAATATTCTGTGTATAATCCTGTGATTTACAAGGAAGAACTCGTGGGCTGGTTTGCTGGGAATAGAGTAAGCATGAATATGCTACAGGGTTTTTTGCCTTAATTTTCAAGGTTTTTTGCCTTCATTTTACAGATTCATCTTCTTCTACACTTCTCCTTTTCTGTGTAACTTCTTGCGTGTCACTTAGTGTCACCTGGACCTTTAATCTGTCTGGAAAGAAATATTACAAAATGAAAGGAACCAAGAAGCTCTTGTGAAAGTGGTAAAATATATGAGCAAAAGCACAGCAACCAGGGCTTTAATGATGAGTAGTTTTTACCTCTTTCTCCCCTTAAAATTTCTGTAGCCTGATGTCTGACAGTAATAGTTCATTGAACAGGTATTAGCTTTTTTCTTGATGGTTTTAGTCTAAATTGTCCTCAGCCCTTAAGAATGAGAAACCTGCATGGTTTCACCCTGGGGTGATAAAAGGAAACTCGAAATGCCAAGTGCCAGACACAGTTTTGCTGCCTACACGAAATGAGTGTGAAAAAGAGAGAAGGTTGAGTTCTCCTGGTTTTGATGTTGTTTGTTGTTTTGGTTTTTTTTTTGGTTGGTTGGGGGTTTTTTGTTTGTTTTATTTTTGTTTGTTTGTTTGTATTTTCTTTGTATTACCTCTTTTTTTTGTTAATTTTGTGACATACTGACAGAACACAGTATTTGAGATTTTATTTAGGAGTTTTGCATTTGATTTCCTGTGTTTCTTCCCCAAGATGCCACTGACAATTTGATCTCACCTTCTTTTCGAGTTTCTGTGCTTGGTAGGCTTTGCTGTCCCCCGTTCTAGGGGTATATAAGGGAGCTTCAGGATATTCTGGAACTGGGGGGAAAGCCTGAAGCAGTACCCTGGGGTCCCCTTGTATCTCAATGGCTTTAGTCTCTCTGGTGATATTGCAGAAGGTAGCACATACCTGGGGAGGATAAAACTGGTGTTCACAGCCTTCAGCTTCCAAACCGAGTTTTGTAACTCTGATTATGAACCTGGAGCTTTCTAGGCTGCACGTTTTCACTTCTGCTTTTTCTGTCCAAGTTCTTGCATTAAAAAAAAATGGACGCAAGGAAATGCTTGACTATTCAAAGCAAATGCTTCTTTGCAGATGTGCACAGATGAACCCTAGATGTCTTTGTACCTCCCTCAACTTCCAGTCCCCCATAATTGTCCTTCCTTACTTGTGGTTTTGAAAGGTATCTTTGAGCCATTGCTGTTATGGTATGTAACATGACCAGGGCTGTCCCTTCAGCCAGGAGGACTATTGATTAGGCCAGTGCAATTGCTTTTAGAAAGGCACATTGAGCCCAGTAAAGGATTTTTGTTGAAAGTAAAATTTTGGATGATGTTCAAAGCCCCTCCTGGAGGACTGCCCACTTGCACAGTCCAAGCTACCTATGATATCCCAGCCAGGCCTTTTATCTGTGAGTAGCATAGGTGAGGACAAAGTTACTTTTTTTGTTAAGAAAATTACTTTTCTGTGTGCATGATAACACTACTCACTTGCTTGATAAGTGCTGTCTTTCAACTAGAAAACACGAGAATGTCTCAGCTCTCTGGATTATCTGCTATCCAGCAAAACAGCCTGATGAGCAAGCGTATCAGCTCTTATTAATCTTTCCATAAAATTAAAGAAATTATGGAGCTTAAGGCAGTCACTAATGAATCAATTTTAATTTCTGGGCTCAAATAAAATCCGCATTAAGGCTGACAAACTATAGCCTCAGGTAAAAATGAAGCATTTCCACTGCAGCTCTAAATGAATTCTGTGCTAGATGTCACAGCTTCTGCCAGAAGAGCAGAAGGGTCAGGGGTCCCATATCACGTCAGAGGAGGCAATATCTTAAAGAAAGTAAAGGCAGTGGTCTAGCCCTTAGGAAGTCTCTCTCTCTCTGGCATGCAAAAGCATAAAAATAAAAGACTAATTATATTTTTCTCTTTTCTTTAAATGAACAAAGAAGCAGAGGATTTTTGTCTATAGAATCACTGTTTGCTAAATGCCTTTGCATACCTAAATTACACTAAAATTGTATATAGATGTGCTTGTACCACAAAAGCAGAGGCAAATATGAGTTTCTACACATACACAAATCAGTCACCCAATGGATATGTGTATATGCCTCAGGAAAAGCATCTTGCAGGACCCAACTTCTGTGTTTGTGCTTTTAACCTGAAGGATGATCACTGGAGCAGCCAGGGTCACTTCCTTGTGTGTGTCTTCTTCATGGAGATCAATGCTTGCTTTTTGGAAAATGTACGTCATCTCAGGAGATGCATCCGTGCTGGGCAGAATGATTGAATAAAATTTAGCCATTTAGAGCTAATGCAAGTGTGTTGTCTTGTGAATGGTCAGACTGGGAAGTTTCTTTAACAGGCTTTGTATGAAAAACATTATTTTGGATTTTTTTGCCACTGTTGTTGTTGGTTTAGTCTTTACATTTTGTTTGGTGTAGATGCTGGTATTTAAGGTTAATTGAGGTCACCGTGATGGAGTTTGGGATTCAAGAATTAGAGGATCATGTACCTGTAAACATGTTTTTGACTCATCCTCTCAGTTTGGTTTTAAAGAAATAGCTCCTGGTGCTGCAAGAACTGCTTGGAGGGGAAGGGTTGTGCTCCCATGCCTCTTCTCTTTTGGCAATAAGCTGATGAAGACATTGGGATTTGCCACCAGCCTTTCCATGCTCACTGGTGAGCTTCCCCAGCTGATGCTGAAGTCCTGGCTTCTGCATGTTCACTCTGGTTAACACTGGAGGGGCCACTCAGCTTCTTGATCTGTCCTTCTGTCTGGTCTGTTTTCTGACACTGATTTTTGTTGCTTTTCAGGTGCAGTAATCGGACCCAGTGTGCAGTTGTTGCTGGCCCTGATGTGTTTCCAGACCCATGCCCTGGGACATACAAGTACCTGGAAGTGCAGTACGAATGTGTACCTTACAGTATGTATCTTGATATATTTGCATTTGTTTCTTTAATAGAAATTTATTATGGAGACTGGGCCAGCCTTGAGCTTGTCTCTGGTTGCCCAAGGGCGAGTAAACCAAACCATGTGCATCATGTAAGACTGAGCTGATAAGATAAAAAAAATTGTTCTCTGCACAAGGTTTGTGCTTAGATTTAAAATATTCTAATAATGCCCCATATTTTCCATGTTTTGTGGTTTAACAGTACTGTATCATCTTTGGAAAACACTTGGGAAACCCCATTAGAGAAAGCAGACCAGAGGACTACTGCTAGCTTCCACCTTCTCTTCACAGAGGTTTATGATTGTAATCATACAGCAGTGCACTTCAGCTGACCTGTGTCCCTGTAATTGGTGTCATTTGATAAGTGCCTTACATATATGGTATTGTATCACTGGGGAGGTAGAAAGCTAACATTTTGGGAAATTTGATGTTTGATGGTAGAATATACTAATTTATAAGCTTCCATGGTTATGAAGGCAAATTACAGGCAAGCCATTTAGACTGAATTTTTGAGGCAGTCGTCTGAGATTACAGCAGTATGTGCCGAACGGGAAATTCAGAGATAGGAAAAGTTAAATGTGCATCAGAATTTGCTTTCTGTAGAAACCGAATTTGTTAGACGCAGTTACAGTTCTACTGTCAAAAAGTTCATCCGTCAGAAAAGAAATAATGGTAATACAAGGAATGCTCTTTTTGTTAGCAGTTGTAAAGAGCTGAGCAGTGAATAAACAACACCATTTCTAGGTTTTCTGTTTGAGCAGGCCAGAGCTTATAGCACACTTCTCAAAATAATAAAGCAGGTATGAGAATGGATGCTTTCAACCCACAGTGTTGTATTGAGCAAGCAGCAGGAGATTTCAGTTTGCTGAAACCCAGGATTTGGCTCGAGGACTAAGACCATTTTCTTGGCTGCCTCGAGCATGGGTTGCAGGAAAGCAAACATATCTAAGCAGTGACAGGCACACTGTCCAGAGGGAAAGCAGGACTTCACCGCCCCTCGGGTGGTCCCCATCCCTCCTGCAGTAGGTGGCCGCCTGCCTACTGTGACCATCTGTGAAGGCTTCCGAGAAACTGCAAGGCGAGGGATGCAGCTTAGGCCACCTCTCTGAGCAAAGGGGGGACCTCTTGGCTGAGGGACTTGGGTTCTCTGGTGGTGGGGGGCTCAGCATGTCCACATTTGTTTTTTCTAAACAAAAATGTGAAGCTTCTAATTGCCATGATGGAATACTTTTTATGGAGTGAGCTATTAAACCACGGAAAGAGTGACATCAGGGGCTTATCGGAAAGAGTGACATCAGGGGCTTATGGTCTGCCCTAGCGAGCAGAATATTCTCCAAATTACAGTTTGGAGTTATTCCACTCTAAACGAGGTCTTTCATTTTAGAATCGACACTGTTCATGGAGAGGGTGAGGGGAGATTGCTTTCAGTTTATCATAGCAGGTTGTATTTCCTTGTGATTTGTGGTGAGGTATGCTGTTCCCTCTGGAGACTGGGCTGGTAAAGCAATAGTCATTACCTGGTACGCCTCTGTCGCCTTTGTTTCATGTAAAACAAAGAGGGATAGTGCTGCCTTGTGAAAAAGGTAGTATGTCAGTATTATGCCCCGAGGCTTTAATCGGTCCTATGTACAAGATGTAAAGTAACTCTTGTGAGAGGTTGCTCAGTACCAAAGGTAACGTAGGGATTGAGTATTTTTTAATGATCTGAATGTGGGTAGGAAAATGTCAGCAACTGCCATGGTGCCTCTGCAATTAAGTTAGTAGCTTTGATGGCTGTTTTCCTCCATTTCTTTGATGAATCAGATCCAATACCTCTGCAAGTAGAGTTTTGGAGGGGGAAGACAAGGGATGAGCATATGGTAAAATAGGATCTAATCTCTGTTGTTCTGCATTACCTAGGAAATATAGGATCAAATTTTTATGTGTTGTTATTTAGTGTAGCACCAGAGAAGTTGGTTGTGTTCAGGCAAACTGTCCCCGTTTGTCTGCCGATATGGAGTGGGAAACCTCGGGCTCCCATTTTATTCTTCACCTACCTGAAGTGGTGGGTTTGTTACCGCCTCCATTTCTTCTCTCAGAATGATCAGCTTAATTTTGTAGATGCTTCCTGCCTGGGCCCCACTAGTGCCCCACAAATGAAAGCCATCCAAGTGATGGGGAAAGTGTCGGCTCTGGGCAAGAAGAGCAGCAAAGGTGTGGCTGGACCAAAGCTACACCTAGTGGATGAATTCTCCCTTGATGCCCTCAGTGATGCCTCTGTTGTTTGAAGAGGTCAGTTCTTATCACTGAACCCAGGTACTTCAGCTCCTCTAGCCAAATTTGGGCTGTTGCCCAAGTCCTTTCAGGTCCAGCTTCCTTAGCTTCGCTCCCCACACCCATGCACCTTGTGTGACACTTTGCTTGGAGGAAGGGAATGGACTCTATCGCTTCTCTAGCGCTGGGGAAAACTTTTCCTCAGATATTGACATTTCCTTGGGGGCTCAGCCCTTGATGAATGCTGGGGTCTGCCATATGGCCATGTCCTAAAGGAACACATCAGTTGCATAATAAAGGAATTAATAATTTAATCAGGCACTTTTGTGCAATTCCACCTTGCCTCCTTCTGGTTGGATGGGTTATTCCTTACACTTTCAAATTATTCTTCGTGGACTGAGAGAGGGTTTGCCCAAGTGCTGGCTCAGCAGCAGCAGAAGGGACTGTGTGTGCATCTCAAGAGAACAGAGTTTAGGAATCATCTTTAACAGATGTTGTTAGGACTGACCTTAGGCACTTATGCTCAATATAGTGCTAGTGTATACGCTGCCTCAGAGAAAAATTATGTAAGATTTTCAACTCCATTGGGTAGCCTACTTCTCCTGAGATTTTATTTATTAACTCTTCTACCACTAGCTCATATCATTTTTAAGAGGAAAGCGTCCCCTTTCCTCTCGGGGGGGGGGGAACCAAACCTCCTCAAACTTCAGTAGCTCATATATTGTGAAATGTCCTTTATGTTACCCCACACACCACATTCCTGTGTGTTTATGAGAGATACCCCTTACAAAGAGAGTTTCATGAGGCTGCAGTTACTTTAAACACATGGAGAAGGGGACAGATGATTATGCAGATAGCCCAGTCCTTGCCTCGTTTTCCTGATCCTGTAGTCACTGTATGTGGTAGAATCTGCCTTCTACAAAAATAGACAGTCATTCCAAGAATGTCAGGACTTTTTGGTTACCCTCTGACAAGGAAAAGAAAGTAAAAAACTGGTGATTTCAGTAGGTAAAAATATCAGACTTAATTTGACAGGCTTCAGTGGCATCACTTGTTCTGTATTTTTGGTATGAGAAGTTATAAAATTAATTTTGTCTTTCTCAAAGCAGGCCTTAGCATGTGGTGTGTCTTTCTCTGACACCTGCTTTAAATATTGCCCTTTTTCTTCTGAAATTGCTACTCCAGTTTTCTTAAATTGAATTTTCTTTTAGTAATTACTGACCAAGAGAGGTTTTTTGATGTTTTTTAATTGAATGTGTACTACTGCAGACCTTCAGTCTGCCATTGCCAGAGCTGTGGACATGTCTTATTGTGGAGAGGTGTCTCAAGTTGCCTTTGGGCTGTGTTATGCTGTGTGTGGGTATCAGAAACCTGACATGGTAGGGTCCCTTTGATCCAGTACTCTGTTGTTGTTTCGTAGTGCATCCCTTCCCTCTCCCTTTCTCCCTCTACTGGGTGGAGTTATATGGGTGATGGGAACAGCAGTGGTGAAGGTGGTTTTGTGAAGCTAGGTCAACACTCATTGCAGAAACACTTCACTGTCATCTTCTGGTGCTTGTACAATCCTGTTGTCATGGTGCCAGTACATCTAGGAGTGTAATTTTTCATATTTCACCTTTGTAATGTGCTAAGGGCCTTCCAATTTTACTTATGAGCCGGCACAGAAAGCAGATGAATGATTTATCCAAATTGTTACGGGAGGCTGGTGGCAAGCAAGAGAGTCCAGTTTTCCAGGACCAGTGGTGGTGGGAGAGGGGCTGAGCTAGCTGTCATTGTAAGCAGCCAGGTTTTCAATTGATAATCTGAGAAACTTGAACCAACATGTTGGTTTTCCCAATGCAAATACCACCTTTGTATGTAACACTTTACAGCTCAAACCATCCGTGTTTTAGTAGTTCTGCATGTATTTCTGAGAAGGATGAATGGATTGAACAACAGACTTGAGCATGTTCAGCCTCCTTCCCTTCACTTTCTTGAGCACACAATTTTGTCTGAAATTTAGGGATTGTCTGTGTTTAGTTTTTATTCAGGTTTTGAAAATGGCATGACTTGAAAGCACTAGACGTATTTTGCAATTTTTTTTTCATGTTCATTTCCCTCTAGAGACAACTGTGCAGGCTCCCAAGGACCGAGCATAGTGTGGAAAAGAGGATTTAGCTAAATGAGTGTGATTTACCTTTAGTTTTTCATGAACTCCCAATTCCCTTAGGTTCTAGGTTTTGGAGTTCACAGAATAACTTGTACGCTATTATCCTTCAAAAACAGCCTGTTTTTTAATAGGGAGTTGGAAGATTTAAGCTGCAGAGTAGGGCAAAGTGGAAAAAAGGTGTAGACTAAATGAGGACAAGCCTATTGCTGCGTTGATGGAAAACCTGGCAGCTGCAGAAGGGAGTGAGACAGGTGCCTTGGGCATGGCATGTGATGACAACTTGCCTCACACCCAGGCAACAAGTATTCCATCAGTTTTTAATACTGAGAAGATCTGTTCAAAGGGCTGATTCCTTCAAGGGAAAAATGTTCACAGCTTCCAGAGAAGGATGAATCGTCCTACCTTTCCATTCTGGCTAAACAGGCAAATAAATGTTTTGAAGGCACCAAATATCTTTGGTGCTTACAGAGAATTTCCCGCTTCTGTAATAATAAGAGGAAGGAAAAAAAAAATGCTTGAGCATAGTTCATCGCTTCTTTTCTTAGGACTTTTTTTCCGTTTTAAACATGGAACCTGAAATCACATTTCCCAGTTGCCGTAGTGATGGAAGGAAAGGTCGTAGCCTTGCTAGAAATATTCCTTTTATTGCTGATAGAAGAGTAGATGGGCTCACATATCAATAAAAGTGAGGGATGGTAACCATGATGTGGGAACCGAATTCAATAAAGTTTTATTGTATCACAAGTGGACTGAAGTGCATTTAAAAACATTAAATGAAGGCGCACAATATCTGCTCTGCTGGACCTTAGGGCCAGTGAATAGACAGATAATTGAATAATGACATTTTTAAGAGAATACAAGCGCTGGAAAGCAAACTGATATTTTCATTGCTCTAAGATTGCTGGTGGAAAGGGAAAGAAGAGGAAGAAGATGGGACAAAATTGCAATCTGAAAACAATTTAATGAGACCACTTTTCCCAAGAATGCAGTTCTTAATTATTTCTGGAGTGCTGTAAGACCATTATGTGGCCTCCAGGCTTTCCCTCTGTGCATTTTCTCGCCGCCTTCTCTATCGGTTGAGAGACAGTTTTTGTCTGCTGAGAGTAGTGATGTGTTTCTGTTAAACAAATGGGCTTGTGGCTTCTCTGCTTTTCTTCTGCCCTGTATTTTTATGTTTGGTTTGATTTGTTTTTGTTTTTCCCCAGAGAACTTGGCCTCCTGAGGCCCAGTAGTGAAAATGGCAAATGTTCCCAAGGGATTAAACTCAACTGTTTGGCGTTTTGGTCAGTAATGAGCAAATTCCCTCCTGAAGCCAGGCCTCCTTTGTTTTATTTAGTTAATGAATTATCTGTGTGCAAGGGCTAGGAACAGTAATTAAAAACAAACTAAAAACCCAAACCAAAAACCCAGCACCAGCCCTAACTATCCATTATGATTATTTCTGAGCAAAGAATCTTTACTTTGTCTCCCACTGACAAATTGCCTTTCTTCCAAGGCACACAGTTTCATGGGCATTGTGGCCAAAAACCTTTTTCTTTCTTTTTTTTTTTTTTTTTTTTTTTTTTTTTTTATTCACTGAAACTCCCATCTTTGCTTGCTGGTTTTATTTTCAATCCAGAGAGGCAGAAAGGGAGGATGTGTTACTTCCCGTATGAGTTGTCTTTTACTGTGTGTTTGTGGAGAGAGTGCACCTACACAACAGCCCACTGGAAAGCACCCTTGGTTAAAATAACCTGATATTATGGGGTGTTGCAAACCTGGAGGCCAAGCTCTCTGCATAGTGGTCAGGAAGGGGAGAAAAACTAAATGCTGAGAGCTGGGGAAATAAAGGTGCTTGAAAACTCAAAAGTAGCCTGAGATGAAGGGGAAAAGAATGTTTTTGTGAGACATAGTGAAATAAGTGGTAATGTGATTAATTTTTGAATTTGAGATGAGGTTGGCTAAAAATAAAGGAATAAGGTGATTTCCAGTGTGTGTTTCTGTAATGCATACTGGTTTTAAGGTCTGCTGTCAGCAGGAACACTATGGATTTTCTTGTGAAAAGAAGAAATTAGAGAATTAGAGAAGAAATTAGAGAAATGTTAAGAAATCTCCGTAGTAGGAAGGCCTGCTGCTTCTATAATTTCCAGGATGCTCCTCTGAAAAGCCATCTCTTGCTGGCTCCTGTCATTTCAGTCCTTTCCTCCAGGTTGTGGAACACTTCATCATGTCTTCTATTCATTCTGATATGAGCCTTTGTGCAAAAAGTAACTTTCTTCTCTGTTGCTCTCTTCTTAGTGTTCAGCTGATCATCTCCTGAACCAGCTCACCACTCCCTAGTCCCAGGCTTAAAGTATTGAAATGCCTCTATTCACTGATGCATTCTGTCTTTGCACTGTGCTTGGTTCTGAAAACCATATCTGCATGAACAGCAGGTTTTGCTCCTGTGCGTCTTTGAGTTGCACGTGCTGTCTGTCTCACCACAGAAAAGTCACCACACTACTCTGCTTAATTGTTTTAGGTCTGAAATGCTGCAGCGGATAAGGGTTGAAGTCTGTTATTAGGTACTTGTCAGCTGATCATGGGATGCTTAATTGCACATTTGTTGATACTTCTATTATATTTTGAAGCAACTACAGCTGCAAGAAGTTTTATTTTTCTAAGAGAGTATTAAAATGTTTCTGTAGTAGAGTAGAAGAGGCAAAAATCACGTCCCTATTCCCATAATCACTTCACTCTCGCGAAAGTTTGCAGTGTGGAGATCCAGACTTTAAGTAAGTCAAAGAATTTAGGGTAGATCTGTTATGTGTTTCTCACATATGCTGTTTTTCTTGATGTAGAACCTTGTCAGTTCTCCCAAGGGTCTCTATAATTGGTTTATTATGGAAGTTGAAGGTGGAAAACTGTGATGAGTATTGTAACTTATTTTATGAAGATTATGAATATAAAGGAGTAACTGAATTCCTGTGTGATTTCTGTGTACCATTTATTCTTTTACAATCCTTACCCACAGCAGCTGATTTTTTTAATTTTTTTTTTTTAAAGTGGGAAAGTATGTATTTTTGGCTTGGGTCTAGTCAATCATTTAAACTAGAAGTTTCTTAAAATCTTTCAATCTGTTGCCTGAATGCCTATGGCCTTTGAGTCTGAATCAAAGGCCATTAAATTGCAGGGAAACTTTCTTTTGGTGTCAGCAAACTTAGGGTCAGGTTCCCGGTAACCTGAGGCTATTTGAAGGCATTAGTTTTTTTCAAGAAATCATTCTTTGTCACACCCATTTCTAGCATAGTAAATAACAGATATTGTCTCAGCAAAAATGGAAATTGTAACCAATACTGGGCAGAAAGAAGAATGAAAATCTGGTGTTGGATTCCTCCCACCTTGGCAGCTGCTGGTTCCGCATCCAAATAACAAGGCATCTTTGTAGTTTCTGAAATCGATTTGTGTTACCTTAATAAAGATGCTGACAAGATGTAGCAGCCTGACCCCTGCAAACATGCTTTTCAGGAGTTCCAATGGGAAGAAACCACTGGCTTTAGGTCCTTTGTACCAAGCCGTATTTTTCATCTTTCTGTGACAGGATGCCAGTAGATACTTGCTGCCAATTGGCTGTCTAAATATGTCCCCCGTACTTCCCAATTGTCTCTGAAAAAATCCTGTCATCATTAAGAGGAATGTATTTATTTCCATCTTTAATAACCTATTGTCTAAATTGGGCTATTATGCCAAGCACCCCCTGGGGACTTTGATATGGATTTCATACATTTTATAAAAGATCTTCATGGGAATAATATTTATATTTCCAGATTTTATTCCTATTTTCCTTTAATTTCTCTCACAAGAAGTACTGCAAAGGTTCCTTTCATTGGGGTAAGCAGTATAAGGAGATTAAGACCATCCTTGCCAGGTGCTGTTATAAATCCACAAAAGAAATGAAATACATTTATTGAGTTTTATTCTGGCCAATAGGGAGAACAGAATATGTGTATCCGGTGGCTAAGTTGAGGATTGAAGTTCATTTCTTCTAGCACATGAGGGAGGAGGAGGGAGGGGGGAAATTTGAGTATATTAAGGCAAATCCCTTTAGTGTGTGAAATACGAAAGCGCATCTTTCCAGATCTAAAAATACAATTTTGTTGAGTTTCTTTATATTAAAAGGGCTCCCAGGAAGAGAGCCAAATGCATCTGAATGTATTACTTTTTCCTCATTTCCTCCACTTTCCTTGCTAACAACATTTCCAGTTGACTTTAACAACAGTATAGGCCTGCATGAAACCACAGTAGTTATATGTACCTCAAACTCTGGCAAAGGAGACAGAAACAGAGACTGCGTATAATTTGATTCTCTTTCTCTTTCCAAGAGGAGTTAAATGGGAGGAGGAATTGTGGAAGACTAGGGCAAAGGAGCCATCCCTGGAGTATCCATTTGAAAAACAAACAAACAACAACAACAAAAAAACCCAAACAAAATCCTGCAACTTATTTCTATGGTTTTCTTATCCAAAAATAGTCATGGCATGTCACTTACCTGGGCTGATTCCCAGGTTATGCAGAGATGTCCTTAAGGGTTTTTTGAGGTGTGTCTAATTCTTTTTTTTTCTGGGGTGGGGAGGGAGCCTAAGGGGGTTGATAACCAATTCAGATTAGAAAAGATTATTCCAATTGATTTCCCAGATGAATGTGTTGCTGAGGGTCTAAACTAATCTTCTCTAAAGTCCTTTTCCCCTCCATGAGTAACTTAAATATGTCTAATGTAGTTTTTAAAAAATGCCTTAATCTCATTTATCTTTAATTTCTGTGTTCCGCTCTACAGGCCCACATAAAAAGATTTATAGTGAGTATTTATCCTGTCCAATATCAAAAGCAAATTCCCTTCCAGATCTCAATTTTCACTGATAATCCTCAGAGATGTATAATTTTAATTTACCTTGCAGATGACGTCTACCTGGTTTCCCTCTCTGCTTTTATGAAGGTATTATTCCACTGCACCTCATTGACTCCGATTTTTGTTTGTGGTTTTTTTTTTTTGCTCTCTTGTGTGTGTTTGGATAGTGTCTGTGAGTGAAACTATTGTCTTGTCCTTTGCTGGAGACTGCACACTAGTGCAGCAGAGTCTGAGGCTGGCACGTCACTGTGTAATCCAGCTGAGTCCTTTTTATCCCAGGAGAGGCAGCATCGGGCCTTTTCTGTCCTTTTTGCTTTCAAAATTAATAATCTCACATTTTTCCATTTCATCTTTTGCAAAGGCTTGCAGGACCACACAGATGCACACTCACGCACCTGAAAGTTTCCAAAACCTCAGATGTTGAGTTTTGGAAAATTATGGTTCTACTAAACAGAACAGGAACTATGGAACTCTTGAGATTTTGAAAAAGAGTCCATTATATTTAGATGCCCTAATGAAAGCTGAGCTCCCCTGAAAATCTGCCTTTAATGTCTGTATAGGAAACACTCTGGCGTTATTCCACCTATGTTACTATTTAAAGCAGAAAATTCTGCATTTAAGTGCTATTCTGAGTGCAACCTTAAAAGATGGTTCCGTGTTTCTGCAGTGAAATTGAAGAGGAGGAATGTAAAGTCTGTGGAGAAAATGCAGACTCGAATTTGAATATTTGACCTTAAGGAGAAGAAAAATCAGGAAACAACGTATAGATGGTGTTGGAGATATTTTTTATTAATAAGACATGGCTCAAAACATTGAAATTGTAAGATAAATTAGTTTGATAGTCTAGCCTCACATGGGAGAAGAGAAAGTAGTGGCTGGTGGCTCTCTTCGGTACGAAATTATACTGTATTACTACTGGTGGTCTCATTCTTATCACAGGCTGGAATTAGTCCTGCCTCAGTATAATCACATGTGTATCCTGTTACTACTTTGGATATTTATACTCTGTTTGGCAGTGCCTGAAACAGGAAGCACTGTTAGTCAATACTCAGTATGGAGCTGAAGATATGGAGGCATCAGCTATTAAAATCTAGCAGGGAAAACAGGGTCATATCTGAGTACTGCCACATGTTTGACATGGCAGGGTGCATGTGCAGGGAGTGCCTGCAGCACCTACAGGCACGTCTGAGCCAGCTTGAGTGCGGACTGGGACATGAGGTGCAGAAGAGGCACAAGCTGTAACACAGGAATGAACTTGCCACGTGAATATTTGTACAAGGCACAATTGTACCCCCCCGTTTCACTAGGGGATACACTTTCCTCATTGACATCACTGGGACACTTAGACCCAGGCGTGTGCTTAAATGTTTGATGGATGTCGGCTTGCAGGTTTGCATCTTACACACAGTATACGCAAATAACAGAAACCTAATTTGAGGGTCACTTTATGTGCTGAGGCTGGGTTTTTGAAGAAGGAACAAGTAGGCCTTTGTCCATTTAAAGACTCACTCAGAAGAGTGAGCATGTGCCATGTGCATTTTCAGTGAAGTCAATAATTAAATATGTTCCAGATGACTCTGGTGGGGGAGGATATTAATTACCATAAAGTGACAAATCTACATTCTGCGGCTGTTACTTTGAAAACAAAAAAGTCAGTGTTTCAAATAGAACCCATTGAAAATTTGGCCTGTTCAATTGTCATATTTAAGTTAAATTAATGTCTTAAGTTTTGGAGTTTGTTTTTTTTTTTCTGAGGTTTTTTTTATCCTTTTTTTTAAACAGTCTTAATAAAGGCATAGTAGTTGTCTTTCAGCACATGCCTTTGATGAGAGCCCACTGAAACACTTGGGAGTTTTCTTATTGACTTGGAGGGAATTGGGATGCATGGAGTGAAATTGGACAATATTAAAATCAGGGCAGCCTTGATTATGAAGCACTGTGATTTTGGGCCTTCCCATTTGGATGACATTTGTGGTGTGGTGATGATAATATGGAGAGAGACTTCCAGTGCAAAGGAAAGGCATTTCTTTCTCAAAGAGGGCTGGTCTGTTCTGTCATTTCCTCCTAGAGACAAAATTAAATGGCTGTCAAATTCTCAAACCAGCTCTAGAGTGCGCAAAAGCAATCATTCATATTTTGCCTTGGTAAAAAGGAAGATTACAGAGCTGTGGTTTGTATATGCAGGGAGAAGACAGGAAAGGCCAAATCTCAATTAAAGTTGAAATTGGCCAGTGTTATGTCAGATAACATGAAGAGCTTTTCTAAAGTATGTTAGTAGCAAGAGGAGGTTTAAAGAAAACATTGGGAGTGATACCTGTTGAAGGTGGTCACCTGACTAATGGAGATGAAGAAAAAGTGGAGGCAGTCAATGCTTTTCCTTGCCTAAGTCCTTAATGATGCTGATAGACCTTGGCCTGTTTGGTCCTCTGAGCTGGAGAACCACGAGTGTGTGGGAGCAGTAACTTTCGTTTTGTGAACGCTGAAGTTGCAAGGGACCAGCTGTATCAGCTCAATGTTGAGAAGTCCATGGGTCCTGATGGGATTCATCCCAGAGTATTGAAGGAACCAGCAGTAGCAGGACCACTCTTGATTATCTGCAAAATGTTTTGGGAACCTGGGGAGGTCCCTGCTGACTTGAAGTTAGGGAGTGTAATTCCAATTCGTAGGAACAACAAGTGGGAAGACCCGAGGAACTACAGGCTATTCATCCAGTCTCAGTTCCTGGAGAAATTATGGAAAAGGTCATACTGGGTACTGTTGACAGGCATTTAAAGCACAGTGCAGTCATCAGGCCCAGTCAGTGTGGGTTCACGAAGACAAAGCCCTGTTGAAATAATTTGGTATCTGTGATAAAGTTAGTTGCCTAATTGGTGAAGGGAAGGTGGTGGTTATAGTTTTCCTGAATTTTAGTAAAGCTTTTGATGCTTTTGATGCAGCATCCTTCTGGATAAGTTGTCCAGCTCTGAGATGAGCACATTCATAAGGTGCTGGGTGAAGAACTGGCTGGAAGGCAGGACTCAAAGGGTTGTAGTGAATGGGGCTACTTCTGGCTAATGACTGTTCACCAGTGATGTTCCTCAAGGTTCAATTCTAGGGCCAGTTCTGTTCAATATATTTATCAAATACCTGGATACAGGATTTTAATGCACTATTAGCAAGTGTGCTGATGATCCCAAACTGGGAGGTGCTGTTAACTCTCTTGAGGGATGAGAGACGTTGCAGAGGGAGCACAGATAGACTGGAGTGTAAGGGAGTTATTAATGGGACAAAATTGAACAAGAACGACTGTTGGATTCTTTACCTGGTACAGAGGAGTGGCTGGAGAGCAGCCCTGCAGAAAGGGATCTGGGGATGCTGTGGACAGCCAGCAGTGTGTGCCCTGGCAGCCCTGAGGGCAGAACCCCATCCTGGGGTGCATCAAACAGAGTATAACCAGCCCATCAAAAAAGGTGATTATCCCACTGTACTAAATGTGGGTGCATTCTCTATCTTGAGGACTGTGTCCAGTTCTGGACCCCACAGATGGATGTTAAGGTGCTCAAGTGCATCCAGAGGGAGGGCAGCAAAGCCAGTAGAAGGGCTGGCTGGAAGACATGTCCTGTGAGGAGCAATGGAGAACTCTGGATTTGTCAAGTTTGGAGAAAAAGAGGCCAAGGAACAGCCTCATTGATTGCTCTGTACAATTTCTTGAGGGGAGAGGATGTGTAGAGGAAGGTGCTGAGTTCTTCTCACTGAGATCCAGTGATAGAACAAATGTTAATTGTTCAAAGCTGCAGCAAGGGAGGTTTACACTGGGCATTAGGAAGCATTTCTTTACTGACAAGGAGGAGCACCGGAGGAGGCTTCCTGGAGGGTTGTTTGATGCCCCAAGCCTGTCAGTCTCTAAGAAGCATTTGGATGATGCCCTTAGTATTTTGCTTTGGTTTTTGGTCAGCCCTGAAATGGTTGAGTGGTTGGACTAGATGGTCATTCCAACTGAAAATAAACTTTTTTTTGCCATGGGAAGATGCTGACGCTTTGCAGTGCCTTGATAACCAGGGCTCCCAGAGCCCCATGTGTGTGCCTGGAGACAGTTGGCCATTGTTGGCTGTAATGTATGGTAAGAAAGCTCCGACAAATTGCTTTGCAACACTTCTTCATCTGAATGTCGATACTCATGTTGAAATGGGTTTTCACAGTCAAATGCAGCCCAAATCTTATCAATTATGAATGGCTGCAACTGACGGTATGTATTACTGTTTTTAAGAATGAGTGATACGTTTCAAACGAGAAACACATGTTGCTCAGCAGCTCTAGCTGCCACTTCTGAGAAGAGAACCAACTCCCTGACCTTGTCTTCCCCTCCACTTGTTGGATAACATCCTATTTTAATAACCAAAAAATGAAGACCATGAAATATTGCACGATGGAAAACTGTGAGCAAACATCAATTCCGGTGTAAGAGAATCCCACTCTTTCTCAGCCTGTTGGGACATGCACCTGTCTGGGCAAGGGTAAAATTTGTGTTTGCAGCAAACCTATCGATCAGCCTTTCCTGAGGGTCCTTGGGACAGGGAAATTATGCAAAACTTCTTACCTGAAGTTTCTAGAAGTTTGTACAAAATTACTGCAAGAGGCTGGCTGGTAACCTAAGATCATGGTGATGTTGGTGGGTGCTTTGTCAGGTGCCCAGTTTTGCAGAAAATACTGTGTATTCCTTCAATTTTCCTTTCAATCTCCATCTGTTGTGTTGCTTTCTTTTAAAAATAAAATATCTGCTGTAAATACAGCAGGGGAAAGGTTTCTGTGAATAAAAGCCTAGCTCTTGAAGAGCAATCCAGATATCTGACTGTAGCCCAGAACTCCTCAGAACATAAACCAACAGTCTTGGAGACTACATTCCCTTGAGATTGTGCCTATTTTTGCTACAGATATAAAGTCTATGTACATGCCTTATCTGGAAACAAATAAACTGTGTAAGTGTTTGCAGGATTGGTGCTTAATTTGGTGGAGAGAAGTCTGTTAAAAATCTTCATCACTTTAGCAAAATGCTCTGCAGAAACATTTGCTGGTTATAATGCAGAATACATCATTAAGACGTATATTGCCAGAACAAATGAGCCAAAAGTATTTTGTGATAGTAGCCATTCAAAAATAAAATCACTATCATTTGTTTACTTTCTGATTTATAAAATTGCTACAGTGTCTTGGCTGAAACTGGGAGTAGAAAGCTTGTATGTTCTTCCTCTGGCTTTTTAAAATTCACATTCATAACGCAGCAAAATACTAATTTCTATGTCTTTAAAAACCAATCATATTAGCTATTCCCCTGCTGAATTTAGTGCTTATTCAAATGTGCTCTCTGCTCTCCTTGAAAAGGAATTTTGGCTCAATTTCTTCAGTGCAAAGCCCTTCCTCAGTGCATTGATAACACAGTGTTATCTTATTCTGTAATACTTCACCATACAAAGCAATCTAAAACTCAAGGAAGCATGCCAAAAGACACTGGGCAAAAAGCCCTTATGTAAAGTTTGAACTTCTTTCCCTTAACAGTGCAGCATTTACACAGCCCTCTCTTCAGGCAAAGAAAATAAATAAATCAAAACAAAGCTCTAAAGTTAACCAAGAAGTTTCTTAAGCACTACTTTTGGTATTTATTTTAATGGGAAGAAATCAATTCTATGTCACTTTTATCACACTTAATTAGAGAAATTCTGCAGTGCTCTTTGCTGACAGTGGGACAAACTCCTCGTATTGTGTCATTGGTCAGATCTGGATGTAGAGAGTAATGTAACAGCCTTTTTTTAAAATTATTTTTGGTGATAGGATTTGATGCTTTATGGGTCCTTTCTGATCCTGTGCGGGAGTGTGATGACAGTTCACGCAAGGCCTAAAGGATCTTTTTGGTGTAAGAAGAAGCAGACTTAGGTACCTGTGGCCACCTTGGCAAGAGGTGCACCTCTTACTACCCAAATCGTGCTGCTTGAAGATGCACAAGAGATGCATCTTCCTCTTTCTTCACTCATGCTTCTGATCATCCTTCTTGTGATCCTTTTGACCCAACTCTGAGCTACTGCATTAATGTGATGTGGTTTCTCTTTGCCATGTAGTTTGTGGGCTGCATAAATCTGAACAGGTTGACGGTCCCATTGCAAATCAGGATGTGTGGAAAGGAGCCCCAGGTACCCAAGGTTTGCAGTCTTTCTCATGATATCAGAGTCCATGGAAATTAGGTGTATGGATACCATTAAACAGCGTCAAGATGAGAGCTATCTGCAGAGAGATTATTTATCACTTTCTCTCTGCCTGAATTCAGGGAGGTTTTATTGAAAATTCACCTTTCATCTCCCCTTTTATTCTTTCCACTTCATTTCTCACATTCCCGCTTACTCTGTCATAAATATACCCGCACAGCTGTGACTGTGGCTTTACAAGCTTCAGCCTCTTAAATCCAATGCTGTTCTTCGCAATCGACCTCACCTTTCAGGAGCAGAGGCTCTCCTGGAATATGCAGGAGTATATTGGCTTGTAGAACATTGGATTTACTATCAATCAGTTAACTTGAACCTATTTTTTTTTTTTGTACCTTTTTCTCATCCTGCCAGTAGAGTCCCAAAACCTGTTCACGCTCAGGAATGCAGAATTACCCTTGGTGCTCACATGGCTTTTGTGGTACCAACAGCGTGTTTTACTTTGGCCAGTCAATAGGGTCAAGAGGTGAGAGTTTGTCTGGTTTATATCACTGTTTGCCTGAAGTCAAATAGGTAGACAATTAAATTTTCCAATATTGAATGAGAATAGAGTTGGTAGTGTCAGCTCTTCTACAAATGGATATTAAATTATGTGATGCAAAAGTGGCTAAAGATGATTCACAACAGTAATATGACCTAGTTATGTGTTTATTGCGTTTAAAAGGCAATTGGGGGGTTGATTTCATTGCCAGCTGTGTGGTAGTTAATGATCAGTAAGAAAGCACCAAACTGAGAACAACTTCTGTTTTTAAGTACAGCCCATCGTGCTGAATTTCAGACATTCCCAGAATGGACTCTGTGTGTGTAATGCATCTAAAAATAAGGAGAAATACTCTTTTATTGGAGACTAGCAGAATATACTCACTGTAAAACTGTTCATAATCTACAACGAAAAATCACATGCAGAAATGATAGACTTGCTTTTAAATGCATATAATTGCTCTGACCTACAGCTATATGACTCCTGATTAACGCTAGCCATAAATGAATGTCCTAATACAATTTTGAAGCCTATGTAATTAGCAGCAGAAGACAAAATTGTTACTTCCTCTTCAGACTGACGTTTTTACTGCAACCATTAGTTTTAAAAACATCAGGCAAGCTCTCTGCCTGAGTGGTCTGTCCGGGATCATTGTTTTAAAAATTCATTTCTGGAAACAATTGCACACATGATAAACATTAGTTTGAAAATTTAATTTACTACATAAAGAATTTGGGGACATAGTTTTTCATAAAACAAAGTAAGTCAATTAGAGCCTTCTTTTCACAACCTGCAGGTTTTCTTTCAAGCAAAATAGCAGTGATTGGTTTTGGTCTATAAAAGTGTAGGCGTTAAAACTCCAAAGAACGATGTGCTTACAATAATGTTGAATTGAAGGTACCTAAGAGAAAATGAATGTTACAGGGCTTTTTACTTTGATTTTACGGGTTTCTTTAATGTATGTGGCTTGTTAGTTCCATTTAAAGAAATGAAAATGCAAATATCTCTTGCTCTAAAACACACTTTATTTGAAAAAGCATAAATTCTTTCATGCAATAATTAAAATGTAGCAGCATCCCAATGTCTCTCCTCACCCAGTGCTGCAGTGGAGATGATTCTGTGGTGATATATGGCAGCTCTAAAAAGCTTGACAGAAAACTGGGTGATGCTCTGGACAATGTGCAGAGAAAACTCCAGCTTCACTCATTTGCCTTCATTTGGTTGGGGAAAGAATTTAGTCTGTGGGCCTGAATTTTGGACTGATGTATACTTCCACTGGGCCATTGGGCAGGTTTTTGAAGTTGGGATGGAGCGGAAAACAGAATTTCAGCACTGCTTGTAGCCATACTTCTAGCTTAAATCCAAGCAAAATTTCTTTTGGTTTCTTAGAGAGTTGTCTGATTTGTCCTGATTGTTCAGAGACCAGGTTTTCTTAGTAGTCCAGTACCTAATGGAAGAGTTTTTCCAACATCATGGTCTGCCAGATCCCTTGACCTGGACTTAAAAAAAACATTTATACCAAGGAATTGCTGCAAGTATAAATGCTCTTTTCTATGTTCTTGAAGCTCCAAGTGTTTTGTGCCAGGCACCAGAAGGAATTAAGTGTTTTTGAAAACCCGGTTGTGTCTCTATAAGGCTTAGTCTGCTAGAATTGGTTCATGTGGCCATGTTTAATGGTTATCCCTCTAAAGGTGCTTTTGCAGTGGACATTGCTTTACTGCCTGCACTATTCCTGGCTGCACAGGCAACTGGGTAATTGCAGAAAGATGAGTGAGAAAAATAGTAAGCTTGGCAGGTGAACCTCACAAGTGAAGTAACAGATTAAAAAAAATAATCTTCAATTTAGTGTGAAGTTGTAATTCTTTGTAATTTTTGAACACACTTTCTCTTTTTATCCAGAAGAGCTAATCCTGGATCCTAATCTGCCCTGCAAAAAATTAAGCTCATTGATACTGATGTGGAATACTTCCAGGGGTGTAGTGGCTTGCCATATAGCATTCTAGTGAAAGGCGAGCTCTCCATGATTATGGAGGTCAGATGGACCAGTTACATCTAGATGTTTCATCCTTTGGTTGGGAATGTTGCGATTTAAGGTGTAGGGAGGCCAAGACATGTCCTGTTTTGCGCTTGCTAATGCCCTGATTCCTTTGTGCTGGTTTTCTGTCATCTGCAAGGAACCAGTCTTGGCTTTACAGTGCTACAGACTGCATTTCTATTCCACAGGTATGAGATCTCATTCTACATTCCTCTGTCTGCTGGATACTCCTTTTGGGAAAGTTAATAAATGTACTCAACGTTCTTCCTGTTTTGAATTAGTTTGGTCATAATGTGTTTCTTTCCTCTTTTCTTCCACCTGCTGTCTTTAAAATGTCCAGTACAGGACTTTGTCTGACATAAACTAATTTTTTTTTTGCAGATTGTTGGATATCCTTCCCATCTTTCCCATCTCCAGTTCTAGTATACAGAGTTAATCTTGGACAAACTGAAAGCTCTCTGCTCCTTCTTGTTTGCCCTTAAACTGCAGGACAGTAGCCTGTGATGGTGCTATAGATAATTTTAATTTTGGCTTACAGTTCCTGAATGATTTCAAACACTTTATTTTATTTTATGTTATAAATAATATTTTTCTCTTTCTATTTTACTTCAAAATCTGCACTGAAAATTGCTGGGTGGCGATTCTCATATTTTCTGCATGGAAACTGTTCTGTACAAGGGACCTCATGTGTAACAGTGTTGAAAATCTAATCAGGAATGCTTCATGGAGCTGCAAAATCATTGCTGGATAAAACATTTTAACAGGGAAGCAAAGCTGTAATTGCCAGAGAAGGTCATGATTGCAAACGCCGTGTTGACTGGGTGTGATTTGGATGAATCCTGATGGTGCAGAAGGAAGCCCAGTTATGCCCTAACCTGTTGGCTGCTGTTTTCTGTCCCAGTTTTCCTTTTTGTGAAACGTAGTTGTTATGTGGCTAAAGGTTGGAAAACAAAGCAGAAATTCTGATTACAGTCAACAAGCTCAGCATTCTGCACACTCAGGTCCCAGGTTGTGATGATATTGTGTGCAGCAGTGCCACTTTCCACTATTGACTTTGTGAGCAGGAGCTTTCTCTGACCTGCTCTATAAAGCCCATGTTGCATACAAAGCCCAAAGTCCCCTTTAGATTTATTAACAAAGAAAGCAACAGAAAACAGCGTGCTGTGCTACTCCTGGGGCTCCTCCCCAAGGACTGCACTGCTAAGAGCTGAAGTCTTCTCTGCACACCAAGTGCAAACAGGGGAGGCAAGACGTGCTTTGCAGAGCTGCTTAACCCTTTCCTGGAAGGAAGTATGTCTCACTGTCTCTCTGGAGTGGGAGCAGGGTGGGATGGGGAGGCAGTTTGGTATTTGTTTTTATCTCAGTCCTCACAGAATGCATATACTACGTGACTTTTTATATAATCTGATAGGCAGATTCCTGCTGTTATGATTTGGAAAATTCAAAGTTGAAGGTCTTGTGACCCCCAAGCCATTGTGTGCATGTCACACATGTCACTGCATTAGACTACCCTTGCAGTCTTGGTTGGGCAAAGATGAGAATTATACAAAGGGCCAGTGGTACATGTCTATCTTGGCATTTATTTTCCTGAAGCTCTTTCCTGCTGTGAATGCCACCCCAATGTGGTCTCTCAGGGATCGTGAACTCCAGCTCTTGCTGTCATGTTTTCCACTTCCTTGTGGTTCTGATCTGTGGGGCTTTTTGGTTTTTGTTTTTTTTAAATAGGTGGCAACTTTGAGATCCCCGGCCTACTCTGGCACTGCTAGGAAAGGAAACAGTAAGACCTTTATTCAGAGACACTGCAAACTGATGCAGCTCTTGTGGTGGATATTAGGCATGTGTACTTTCCCATGGCCAGTTTGGCATCCATCAGTCTAGTGTAGCTCTGTGCCACGTGTGTACATGTGTGTACATGTTTGATTTTACCTTGCATCCTGAGACACATGGCGGACATCAGGAATGGGGGAGAAGGATCATCAGTGAAAACACCGAATGCCCTGGTGCTCTGTTATTTGAGACAGGAAGGCTGGTGGCAGCCTTGGACCATTTGCTAGAGGGACTGTGGCTCCAAACCCATGCTGTTTCCCTTTGTTTGGTGCCCACTGAACAGCATCCCTGTTCCCATTCCTGCTGCCTCAGGCCTCACGCACAGTGGTTCACCAGTGGTGTCAAGGCTGCTCCAGCTTTGGCTGCTGGAGATGATAGCTGTCACCTCCTTCACCTCTTCGGCCATCCCTGCTCCAGCAGGTTCATGCAAAGACAGCTGCCCTGACAACAGGGTGCTGGGGTGAGCTGCTGCTGAGATTTTGCCAGCATCATGGTGGGCTGAAGTGCATCTAGAATGCAATTGGCACTTAGGCTATGGTCTGTGCTCTAGACATTTCTCTTGGGACCTGACTTGTATAAAAGAGCAGCAGCTGTGTTGTGCACCAGCTTTAATCTGACGGCTTTCCGAAGTGCAGCCTATTCTGGGAGCTTAACCTTGTAATGGCTAAGGCCAGGCACAGCTCTCAAAGGAAGAGAAACAGGCTTTTGATGTTGCTTCCTCTGAGAAGACACGGGAGCATTTCTTACAGCCTTTTTTCCCTCCTGCTGCTCAATGAATCCAGCCACAGAGTCGGATCTATGGGGAGGTTGTCACTAGGAAGTGCTTGGCTGCTTTTCAAGCCAACACCTGAAAACAGTGCTGTAAGGTAACAAACCTTCTCAGTCCCTCAGAGCAGGTCTCCCCATGACCAGACAATTCCCACCAGACCTTGCTGACGGCAGCTGACAGGCACCCAGATGGATAGCAAGACTGAGAGAAGCTAGCTGATAGTTCATTGAAAAAAATGTCCAAAGCCTGCATCCTTTCTCCTGAGCAAATGTGATCCACAGGAGTTCACAACACTGAACCTGTGGGCCTAAAGGAATAGAAAAATTATTTTTCATACCTGCTTGGTGTCTGGCTAAAGGAAGGCCACCATGCTGTGTTCTCCCAACCATCCTTAAAAACCTTCCTGGGCAAGGTGACCTTGCCAGGCTGCACACAGCACACTGGACAGATGCTGACAGCTGCATTTGCAGTGATCATCCCTCAAACATGATCATACGGTTTGCTCCGTGTGCTTGCAGGTTTCCATATTTGATTTTGGACTATGGTTAAAGCACTGGAATCCAGATTTGGCACCATTTCTCACCTCTGCTACAGCTTGCTTGGGTGAGGCAGGTAATATTTTCCTGCCGCTATTCCCAAATGGAAATCTTAATCAATTTTTAATAAATCTTGACTATTTTCTTTGTTTAGCTTGCAAGCTATTGGGAGAACAATCTTTTTTTACTTTAGCAGTGGACTGCTGCCTATTTCTGCTCTGGCCCTGGGATATTGCTGTAGAATAAGTACCATCAAAAATAACAGGACATTTCCTCACTTCTTGTCTTTACCATCATGTCAGTCACACCCACAGTGGAAATGCTGTCATTGGCTTGTTGATCTACAATTTTGGCTAAATTTTGAATCCTAGCATGCACAACAGGAGCATTCAGCAGTTCAGCAGTTTCACCACATCTACGTTGCTTGTGTTTAAAATAGGATTAAGAGGAACAAAACAAGGTACATTCATGAAAAAAAACCAGCTTTCTTTGTGGCAAATTTCAGTGTTTTAGGAATTCTTTACATTTCATATAGTGTTTGTATTAATTTTCTAATTAATTTGGGGTAAGTATATTTTATTTCTCAAGGCTTCTGCTTAAGAGAATCAGCATGACAAGTTGAGAATATGTATGGAGTTTGTAAATTAGTTTTTTTTTCCTGTGAATGTAAGTTATGAAGTCATGGAGTTTTTGTTTGTTTGTTTTTAGGAAAATAAGCCTTGTTCTTTTTGGCTGCTATTTTTGTCTTGTATTTGGTTGTGATGCAGTCAGAGATGACTAGAATTGTAACCAGTGAGATAAGTTTCCTGAGACAAACTTAAAATTGAAATTCTGATCCAAAGTGGTATGTGGATTTGGATGGAAATCACAAATTATTGTAAACCTATTTAGGTAGTCTTTGTGGTTTTGTTCTTTTTTTTTAACTTAGTTTTTACATAGTTCTCTTACAACCCCCACTCCCACTCAATAAAATATATAGAGAGAATAAGAGGAGAATTTAATGTGCTCTTGCTGTTCATACTGTGGATGCTTTCTTCAGGCTCCAGTCGTGCTTCAGGAAGAAATGAGATGTGTTTAGCAAATGGAGGTTTATTGTAGGACATCCAGATCTCTGAAGAGCTCTGACGTACTAGACTTGTCATCTTAGTTTTTCATTGAACATATTTCTCCTGTCCTTGTGTTCATGCACAGCTGTGCATATGTCAAACACAGTTTCCTTTCACTTAATTCACTACAAATTGTGCCACGAGCACCTGGTCCAGTTTTCATCTGATTTTGTTGCTTGACTTGGAGCAAAGTGTAAAATTCCCTCTTTTTTGCCTTTTGTCATCCTTAAAACTGGAGTACTGGTATTCCTAGAGAGTTTGTGAGCTAAAAATTGCTGTTAAGCTAATGGACAGTGAATTAAACTCCTGGTCTCAGCTGTCCCAGGCCACTGATCCTTGCTCTGTCAGAGTTTCAAGGTGTTGGCTTTCTTACCTGTAAAACAGAAATATTGCTTTCTCAAGTGTGGTTTGGAGGGAGGAGCTGTGTAATACCTACTCTTTGCATTGAACAGAGAGTCCAGAAGCCATCAGCTGAAGGTGTATTTTTCAAACTGTTGGGTCCACGTAAAGATCTGGAGGCCAGCAAAACAGGCTGCTTCCAGCTTGCATTTCTTGCCTGTTGGCCATGACAAAACCAATGCCATAGCCTTTCCCAGAAGGTTCCCCGTGGCTCTGAAAACAGAGGCATCTGCTGGGTTTATGGACTTCGCTGCTCAGCTCGGCAGTGCAGCTTCCTGTAAATTGATCAGACTTGTCTTTACCTATAGATTTTTCAGCTGTCATGAGGAATGCTGTCTTTATGGCACAGCTGTGGGAGTGAGGGCAGCAGAAACTCTGTCTGGAAGAGATGGATGTGTGGTCACGTAAGAAGAAAACAAAAAAACATAAGTCTTCTGGATGTGCCTTTGCACAAGAGGGATTTGGGGATTTTTGCAGGGATCAGAATGGCTTTTCTTGGTTCCAGTGCACCCTGAAAAGCCATGTGAAGTAGCATTTCTGTGCCCATTTTCTGTTCCTTTCCAGTGGCAAGTTTCAGGCATACATGTTCTGCTGGTTGAAATCATGAATCATCAAAAAGGTCTTAGACTGTGAGCTGGACCAGCCTGGATTCTGCAGCCCTCTTTTGCTGGGAGTGTGGCCCAGCGTCATCAAAACCTCGATGCACCCCAGAGGGGCAGGATGGCCCTGCTGCTGCTTCCACCTCTGCCCCCACTCCCATGTCAGGTGTGTGTCCCTCTGCTGCCTGTGATCATGCAGCACCAGAGACAACTCACCCACCTTTCTTTTTTTCCTTTCCCTGTTTGAGTGAGACACCAGAACAGGCAGCACCAGCTGCTAAGAACCCCCACCACTCCCCCTTTTAGCTTTTGGAGAAGGGCAGTCCCTCAGCCAAAGTAATATGTACACTTGCATCCTTTCTCCATGACCTGGATGATGCACACAGTCTGCTTTTATAAAGAACATCGGTGTTGCGCCAGTATATGGGCCGTCATTTTTGTGAAACTCCTGAGTACCTGCTCTCTTTAAATCAGAGTCCTTTTTAAAAAATGAGTTGGTTGTCTTCTAATTTAAACTAATGTCTGTAGAGCTGAAGATCAGGCCTTCCACCTCAGTCAACCCAGGTAGAGCCATCATGGGGACTTCCTTCTCATTTCTTCTATTTTGTGCATTAGCTCAATGAGAACATAGTAATGCACTGAAAGTTGTTTAAATTTTTATAGAAGTATGCATTTTTGAAATATGCCATGCAAGCTCCTAGCAGTTGGGCAGGCTACCCCGAGCCCCTCACTGAAGGCACTGCTCTTCCCTTCCAGTTGTGAGGGAGATGCACAATATCCTAGGTTTCAGGAGCCTGCTCAGGCCTGAAAGTTGATTAACCCTTTGTTGGGTCATGCCTGAGTGTGATCCGAATTTATAATGGGCTGTCACTTCCAGAAACATGTGTTATTATCATGCTGGTGCTGTCTCTCTGAGGTTTATATGGAGAAAGCAGACCGGGTTAGCAATGAACTGTGGTGGATAATGGTTGAGATGTGTGCTGGTAGGTGATCTCTAGGTTGTGTTTCCATACTGGTCTTAATGGTGATGCTTCTTGAACGGTTTCACTTCAGATTTTAGCCTGATGCAACCTCTTGTCACCAGCGTTACTTACTGTATTTACTGTGGTCCTACTCTTCGCAAAAGCCCTTCCCTCCCACCCCCAAGGTTGATTAGTAATTTGGTAGGAAGCTGAATCTCCTCCTCCAGGAGATGCTATAAGCTATGCCTGTGCTGTTCATGGGTTCAGGCCATGGCATGCTGCCATCAGATCTGTTAGATGAGGCCTCCTGAATGCAGAAGAGAACAGGATGCAATGAAAGTAAAGGGCTAAGTCCTCTGTGCCACCATATCAGCGTGGCTCCATTGTTGTCACTCTGTGAACCTCTGGGAATGTGATAATTTGATTCTTGAGGTTTTGCATCATCTAAACTATCCAAAAGAGATTGAGAGAGACAGACAGACCATTTTTATGTGAAGCAGGCATAGCCTTGGCATCTGGCTCTGAACCCTAGATCTCCCAAGGTCCCTTTTAGCACTATTTCCTATTTTCATATTACTAAAAGCTGGACTGAAAACTGAACCTCACCCTTAATTCTTTTTCCATTTTGATTCTAGCAAGATAAATAAGTGTTGTTTTACATAAAAACTAAACCTTAGAAAAGTAGGCAGATTTATTGAATTACCTCATAGCAAAATGAGTGTGTTTCATTGTCACTTTTTTTTTTTTTTTGTCTAGCAAGAATCATTTTTTTTTAAATCTACTGATGCCATGGGGAAATAGCTGCATTGGCTATGAAAGAGAGAGGGCACCACACACTGACCACTCCAATAATGTGCACCAGTAAATAATGTGTAAGAGCTCAAGGATCCTAATTTCTGAATATATAATATATAATATATTAGAAGTTAAGCTGTTGCAAAAGCACACAAAAGACTTCCCTGAACCTTCATAAATTCTTATGTTTTAAATTAGAACTAAAGTAGTCTCCTTTTCATTAAATGATAGGTCTTAGCAGTGCCTAATATTCAGCTCACTGCAAATAGTACCAAATTTCTACATATTCACCATATATATTTTATTGCTGTAATTTGTGGTTCTCCCAAGCAGAATAATATTTTTACTTCGCTGAATATACCTGTGCAAGTTAAAGGTCTCAGATGTATTCCTTTAAAGTGACAGTTCATTCCAGCTAGGTTCCTGCTTTATATCAGTACTTATTCATTAAAAGTAAGTATAAAATACAATGTCGTTCATCTTAGTCCCAGGTTCAAGCAGTGGGGAGCCAAATCCCGAAACCCACGGAGTGTTCTCTATTCACGCTTGGGCTCAGAGGCACACATTTTGCTGCAGGCTGCTCCCTTAATGCGTTTACCTGCGTGCTTCGTTAAGTAAACACACCCCAGCGCCAGCCTGCCCAGGGTCCGCCTGTGCGGCAGCCTCAGCTGGTGGCAGCCTGGCTCGCCGCAGCCTTGCCGAGAGCACTGCAGGGACTCCCGGCTTCATTCCTGCTCCTCGGCCAGCTCGGCAAATACGGGAGGGCTTTCTGTGCTGTTTGGTAGGCAGTGATTAATGACTGCTTGGTGTGGCGGGGAGATGAGGAAAACAGGTGAGGAGGATGCTTGTGCACAGCAGAGAGGGATTTTATTCAGCTGGGCTTTGAGTGGGGTCAGCCTAGTGTTCAGATGAACCAGCACATTTAATGCTGCCTTCTGGTCCGTACCTCTCAAGGAGGCAGCTGTGCCCATCTGTGTTGCACTGCACAGGCATGCACACAATCTCTCCCTTCCCCCCCGCACATCTGGAGCATGAACTGGGGAAAAAGGCATGGGAGCCTTTCACAGTTCGTCAGGGCATGATCTCCTCTGAAACATCTGCCTCTCAGCTGAAATTCTGTTGACTCAAAGTAGTGAGAGCTGAAGCAGAAGAGAAGATGATATGAAGACTCCTAAGCAATTTTCTGCAGTACTTGCCTTAGCAGTTTGTGGATGATGTGTGAGTGTCAGAATAATTTCTTTAGAGTGTTTTAGGAATGAGCCTCAAAGTATGAGCTGTGCCAGTACCTTTGTGTTACACATGTGAGCGTATGTGCGTGTGACACACACTTTGGGTTAATTATTTAAATCTTAAAAAGTTGGAAGTCACTCCTCTGCATATGAGTGCACATATGTGCACACTTCACACACATACAGCACACATGCGTTAATGACTTAAATCTAAAAATGCTAGAAGGCTCGCCTTGATTCTTTTTTTTTTTTGTCTTCTCTTTTTAAATAGCAGATGTTGTTAAAATTTACACCAGATTGTAAAATCTGTTCCAAAGGACCACTTTGAAGTCTTAACATCTCCTTCCCCTACTCTTCGCTTGCTCTCCGAAGTCATTGCAGTAAAATCCCACCTCTCCAGTTACTTTGTAGGTGTTCCCGCGATTCAGAGAGGAGAAAAACAAATGCGTCCCTTTGTTGTTTGTCTCTGTGGAAATCTTATTTCTGATTTTGATGGGCATTTTACTACAGCATCCAGTTGGAGACACTTAGGAATAAGTACTATTGACAGAGGCAATTCATACAAAATCCTTCCTGACCGTTCTCTCATCAGCTAAAGAGAAGCGGTGTTTCACCTACCAAAGCGTTATTAAAGGAAACTCAGCCACAGCAGCTGGTGTCAGCAATATGCCTTGCAATCAAATGAGAAATATGGTAGATACTCCAAGACATGAGATAACTGCCAAGGCTTATTGCAGAGCAAAGAGCTTTTCAATAAATGTTTTCTCTGAAGAGCATCAGATTTCACTCACTTCTCACAGCTCAGACATGCCTTGGCAATCATGATTAGCCTCATTTGGGCCTGTGGAATCTATTATTTTATAGCTAGTCTCATAGCTGGCAGGATGACAAACAGTTTATTCCTCTTTGGAGAGAAATCTGACCAAAAGACACAGAGCTTTAATTCAGTGCTCCCCCACCTAAGATATTTTTCCCTTCCCACCCATTGCTTAAGGCAGCACATCTGATGTTTGCCTTGATGGCCCTGTCAGGCTCTTGACATCCCAGATTTATCTCTTGCCCACATGAGGACAAATCTTTTAATGAACTTCAGGATTTTGTTCCTTTTAAAGTCAGGTAAGGAGGGTTTACGATTCATTCAGCAAGAAAGATACAAAGAGCTATGGAAATAATTATTCTTAATTAGCTACATTTGCCTCATTGCCCTGTGATCTTTCTGTGCATTTGACATCCCAGAAGGATGAACAAGTGGGGTGGTGGTTATCCAGGACTGTTTACCTGACCCAATTACGCATGGGCTGAATGAGCAAGGGATGTAAGACCTAGACTTAAACTTGCTTACTAGAGCTCTTTGGGGTTAGATTTTACCAGGCAAGGTTATTTATTTCCCAAACAGCTGTTTTGCTGTGGGGTTTTTAACCATTCTGTCAGTTTGTCTTTCTGTACTCTATCTCTGAGCACTCCTGGGCTGAGCTGGCAGCACTGGGAATTAGGTGTATGTTCTGCCCCTGAAAAACCACACTCAGCAACCCTGGAGGATCAAACCCCACTTCCAGCACCTCTTAGTCCACCTCTACATGCACAGATGCCTTTCTTGATGGAGGGGAGCAGCATCTAGGTACATAGCTTGTGCCTAGACCTTTTTCAGAGGGGCACCATTAATTAAATGTTCTTGGAAAAAGCTCAGCTGTCTATATTTTTTTTCTTTTTAGACTTGGAGCTGCAAGTAATGCACAGTAATGCCTTTCTCCCGTTTATAAAGGAGCCCACAGCCTGGATGAGATTTAGTTCATGTCTCTGTTGGGGAGACTGGATCTTCACATCTCACTCATCCCAGCTACAGGGCAGAAGGCTGATGGGTGCTCAGCATCAGGCTCTTCATCATCATCAGGAACCATCTACAGAACAAGTGCTGCAGAGGGTCAGCCCCACAGTGCTTAACTCCCTTTCTGGATCTCTGCTTTCACATTTTTTACTTTTCTTTTTCCGTTGTTTTTTTTTTTTTTTTTTTAAATTTTTTTTTTTTTTTTTAGTTATGGGAGAATGATGTCCAGGTGGCTAATTCTGCTGTAATTTAATGGCAGCTCAGTCATCTGCTGTTGTGGTGGAAACAATAAGAGGCCAACTGCCAAGGAAAGTTTGGCTGAACGACCTGTGGCCATAATTGAATTTTGCACGATACTTGTACGGTGCTTTTTTTGCCCTCTCATGCTCACTCATCTTGCTGCTTCTTTTTAATTGACGAATTTAAAAGGAAAATTCTGGTGCACAACAAGCTGAGAGTTGCAGTGATTTAAGAAGTTACTGCTGTTTTTTGTGTAAACTGGTGTCAACAGAGGGGTGTGCTACTTGCCATAGGGTCACAACTGAAGTCTGCCTGGCTTGTTTTTTCCGCTTTGAAGGTGGTGAGTACTGGCCAGTGCTCTGACAAACACTTTGACTAGCATAAACAGCTTTTTTCCTTCCCAAATTCAGGGATGAATTAGTTTTTCAGATCGTTTTATCTTTAGAATGGTTCTCTAAACATAAAATGTTATCTACAGAAGAGATTTATACACATTAAAAAATCAGATATTTCTTCTGAAGATGAACTTTGAATATAACAATTCTTGCTGCTTCTTGTCTTTCCAGTGCAGTATATTTCAGGACTCATTATATCTTAAGTGAATTATCTTTACTTGAGAAAAAAATATTTATCTCTTGGAATAATACATTTAGAAGTGCAGTGCAATCACATTCAGTATCTGCGGAAGCTGATTAAGTGTCTGCTTCTTCAGAGAAGCCAGTCACTGTGACTGCCACCTGGAATAATAATGAGAGGAGAGAGGCAAAAAAAGGATAGAAATTATTCACTGAATTTCAGGAAATCCTAATGTTTACAAAATCGTTGAGAACCAGCTTACTGTTTGCAATTCTTACAGGGCCAAGCACACAGCACGGATCTGTTTAACCCCAAAACCCAGAATCCCCAAGTTTCATTTGCTTTCTGCAGAAGTGAATTTTGGTTTTCCCTTAAAAAAAATATTTAAAGGCATAATTTTTTGTGTGATTTGGTACCTAAAATTAGGAAATTACGTAATAACATTTAAGCTCCTAAAATTTACCTCAAGGGGACAGTGCCATGGAAAAGCACTTGTTATTGCTTGGGTTTGGGGGAGAGTCCATATGAGGGCTGTGGCCTCTGATGCCCATCATCCGTGATGTGAATGTCTTAACAAAAAGATGGCATTCCCTCAAAATAGCCTGAAGTTTGATGTATAATGCACAAGGCAGTTTTGCAGGAAACTGTGTTTTCATCTTACAGAAGTCTCTAGTGGACACGACTCAAAGTATATAAGTGGTTTCTTGGGTCCTGATGACTTTAAGTTGTACTGATGGGTGTTTTAACATTAATAATCCGTAGCTTTATTTTAGTGAACATCTATTAAATTTAGTTATTATGTATTAAAAAGCAGACTGAAAGCACTGACATTTTAAAGAAACCCAAATTAATGGTTTGAAAGGTTTCACAGATTCATCAAATGAATGGAAATCTAAGGAGAACAAAAAATCCACTTACGAAAAATGACAGCTTTGATTTCTGCAGATCTATAGATACCATATTTAAGGATCTAATTTAGGTTGTGGTTCATGAAAGTGTAGATTATTGACATTTCCAATCTCTGTACTTCACAGCAAAATTAATTAGGAGGTGATAATTTTGGGAATGTGTTACACGAAGCCATTGTAACTCACAGTACTTGTAGAGCGCCTTTGTTTGCTGATGCTTGGGTATTATATGAAAAATGTAATATGGAAGCTGAGCAAGTGAGATTATTCCTCCCTTTTATTAAATAAAGGATTAGCACTTCATTTGCTGTAAAAGGCAAGCATTTCTCCTGTGCAATAAATCAAGACAGTTTTTTCCCAGTCTTATAGGAGGGAGTATAATATCCACACACAGGTACATGCAGTCAAGAAGAGGGAAGTATTCTATTTACTGAAACCTTAAATTGTCCTGGAAAGATAAATAATGTTACAAACTGACTCCTGCCATTGTAATAATTTAAATCTAAACAAACTTTAAAGCTTAGCTTTTCAAATAGTTTTGGGTTGGTGGAGAACTTGAACAGGAAGGCTTGAGCTTGAATATTCTTGCATAACAGAAATTGTCAGCCACAAGAAAGATAATTTGTGGTGATATAATTGATAAGAATAATGTCTTATTCCTCTGGCTGGAGAATGAAAGTCTGACTGCTTTACATTCAAGTGTCATGTTGCCCTTGGACTTCAAAGCCAGGTACTGTTAATGGGGTCTGTTCCCCATTTAAATGCATTCTAGAAAACCTGTCATGTTGGGGAAAAAAAATAAAAATTGAACTAAAGGATGATTTGGTGTCAAAAAAATGGAAAGACAGCAACAGTATGTATATGCAAAGTAGTCTCAGAAAACCGAATTCTTCCATTTTCTGTGCTTTCTCCTGAACCAAGACCCAAGAGGTCCTTCCCTGTTGCAGGTTCAAACTTTTCACATTAAGAGCTCAGAAAATAAGTGTTTCAGTGGGACTAACACAACTGGAGTCAAACTGTGATTTGGGGACAGCTTGGTGTGGAGGATAGGGATGAAGGCTGGTCACTGTGTCTTCTGTAGAGAGGATAGCTGCAATGAAGGGACTGAAACCAAAGACCACTGTATTGCTGTTTGCTTTCCTTTGCTTAGGGGCAAAATATCATCTGACCTTCTGCTGGCTAGAGCTTGCTACAGTGGATGTAACTCTGTTCCCATTATTAAGGTATTTGGGGTCTGGTGGGCCACCCACCTGCACTATAAAGGGACCCCAGGCTTTACTAGAAGGAGAGGGTGGATGAGAGAAATGGTGGCACGTATTTTGTTTTGTGTCTGTGCTCCACAGAGTGAGTGCTGAATTTGGCTATGTGGTCTCTTTTGTCATTTTAATTATGTGTGGGGAGAAGAAAAAGAAGCAGAGACAGGTACTTCTGCAGCATTTCGATCTTAAAGTTGCCAGAACATGTCATAAAAATGCCGAGCTAGCTCTCTTAGCTCTTCTTCTGGTAAGCTGTATATGAGGGTTTGAGTGTGTTTGAAATTAATTTTTGAAATTAATTTTTAAAAAAACACAAGTATTTTCTTTGTTTTAATGAGGCTGTGACAAACCTGATCTAGTGGAAGGTGTCCCTGCCCATGGCTGGGTGTTTGGAACTAGATGATCTTTGAGATCCCTTCCAACTGAAACCATTCCATGATTCTAAGCTTTCCTTCAACTGTGTTTCCCCACTGAGATCTGCCTGTGTACCACCTGTGCTTCCCAACAGTAGAGCACCATGGGTTTGAAATGTGTTCAGGTGTGGTCTGCTTCAGCCTCATGGGCTGGATAGTGGAAGCAGAGGGTTGAGTGAGAAGCAGATAACCTTCCTGCAGTATCTGTGCCCTGCTACTCTCATGTTGACTCTGATCTGTCAACTGCTGCATTTCCTCAGGGACCTCAAACTCAACCTGAGTAAATTTTGGATGTTAGGAACAGGAACTGCTCAGGACTACATTTTACTGGACTCTGTTACTATCAATATGACTGGAAATACCTCCTACCCAACAGTGGATTTTCCTACAACCTAGAGGGCAGAGTTTCTCTGTCACTTCCTGTGGTTAGTGATCTGCCATGCTGAATGTGCTGTGAATCCAATATTGCGTAGTTGTCTAAATTACTGCTTTCTATTTTGATAGGTAAAAGGAAGTCTGTTATCAGTGTGTGCTTGGATGCCCTGAATTTTGAGCATGTCTCTTGTTTACTTTAACTTTTAGTAGAGGAACCCTGTGACTTCAGGACCCAGCCATGTCTTCAAAGAAGAAGAGCACCTTCATATGTGAGCAGGCTCTACAAGGGCATGCTTTGGGGTCCCTTGCTGGATTTTCAGCTTCTCAAACATGTTCCTGTTCAATATCAAACCCACAAAGAGAGCTGTGTGTTGGGGAGAAACATAAAAATTGGGAGAGCCTTCTGTGGGTGCTGTAGGGAAGCCCTCATGCCAAAGGCTGAAAAAATTGTGGATGCTTGAGGTCTAGAGAATTAGAGAAAGAAAGAAGAGGCTGTAGATCTCAGGCCACCCTCACATGGGAAGCCCTGATGCAAGGCACCTTTGAGACTTGGTTTGATAGTTAGAGAGAGCTGCAGTGCTCAAGTCCAGCGCAACAGGGCTCAGGGCCAAGTGGTGAGTCATCTGTGCCATGGTCCCCATCCTGCACCGTGGGTCATGTGTCGGGACCGGGCCTTGTGGGGATCTTTCTCCCTGATTTGTTTCCTAGTGTGATGATTGCTTTTCAGCTTCACCTGCCTATGCATCAGGTCAAGTTGGTTGGTGAGTGCGAGGCGTAGCAGTCAGCCATGTCTGGCATGAAGCACCCTCGACATGGCTGAGATGCTGCACCTTGTGCTGCTAAGGTCAGCCTCAAAAACCTGGGTTTTTTACTCCTTCTATTTTGTCATTAACTGTGTGTTTAACACTGAGTCTGTTAATTATTAGTTTGAGTGTGTTAAATCAGGCTGATCTGTAAAGGACAGGAACAGGGAGTGGACGTCACTTATTCTGCTCTTAAACATCTACCCTGAAAAACAAAACCAAAACAAACAGCTAGCAAACTACAGGGCACAACTTTTTGCTCACTTTTGTAATTGCCTTTTAACATCCCCCTACTCACTTAATTTTTTTCCCAGGAGTTTTGTGCTGCTTTTGTGTGGGTTTGAAGCAGCGCCAGGGAGACAGTTCTCTATACGGCTCTGCCACTGTGTACTTGTGCCTTAAATGGTTGAGTGCAATTCAATGTGGTGGTAAGAAAATGAGCAGTTAATGTTGTTCAAGTGTTAATTGTGCCAGAGTGTGTTTTCAGAATCTCAACCAGCAGTGGTAAGAACATTTAATTAAAGTTTTTGTGTGATTTCTCTGAGTGGGTGGCAGGAGTTTGCCTGATCGTTTGGGGACAGGTCGTGGTGACCCATGATTGCACATTGTCCTCGGTTTTACTTCCATTTGAAGAAACATGAGAAGATCACTGTACGTGGAAAGTCTTGTTTGTAACTTCCCTCAGACCTGGCAAGTGGTTCTTTGATTTCCTTTGGGCCTCTGGCACTGTTGAAGCCAATGGCACTGGCCTGCAACCAGCATATGAATTCAAGGAAAAATACCCTTGTTCTCCTCCAATGCAGAGAAAGCAGGAACGGAAGATCTCACTATAAGAGTAAAAGCTGTGTATGCCTGCTTTTTCTGTTGATCCCTGTAGGCGGGTAAGGTGGCCCCTGTGCTATAAGCAGCACTTCAGTTCTGTGGACTGGCACGGGCATTACAGACATGTAAAACTGTCTAGTTAGGTAAAATTAAAAAAAATTATACTGGTATTTCATGAAGACAGTTTTGCAGTGGTATGTTGTGTAACTGAAGGGATAATCAGACTATAATTAGACCCTTCCTTTTAGTATTGTTTGATGAGGTAAATCCTCCAAGCCTCTCATGCAACCTCTTTGAAGAATATGGCTCCCCAGTATAAGCTGAGTAATTACTGGCATTCAGAAGCATTAAGTCTTAAATCAGCAGAGGGAAAATATGTATTTGGGATACATACAATGGAAACAACATGCAGAAGGTCAGCAAAACACATCTGTGTTTGAAATTGTAAGAGAGCTGGATATGGCACTGACCGCTAATAACACATATGAGCTATTCAGGATAAGGGTAATCAACACTTCAGGTCACTCAGAGCAGCTGGTTGCAAATATATTATCTCCTCTAGAAGCCTCTCTCTTCGTGCTTTACAATATCACACTGTTGTACAAGTGCATTACAAAAGCTTTTGCTCATTTGAAAATGTAAATTACTACCTTCTATGCTGCCAGAGGTACTGTATACCATCAGGCAAAAGAATCAGCATGAAGCCATGCATTTGAGGATGTCATGTTGCCTTCTTGCTTTTGCTAGAGACATTTAATGTTTTTCTGAATACCTTACTTAACTGTGACCAGCCACAGCCTGGGACGGGGAGTACAATTGCTGTGCAGGTTTCTCGAATTGCTAAGTCTGGAGCCTTTTAATCTTGCTGGATCTTTCTCTTGCAAAATCAGGTGCTTGCACTCAAATGCGTTATCACCCCAGAGCCCTAACAGCCACATGCTGAAAACATTTGCCTTTAACCTTAACCTGTTATGAAGTAGAAAGGAGCCTGAATCAAAGCCCAGGTAAAAAAGGCTGTTGAAGTTTGGAAATGCTCATTATGGGAGCTGCATTTGGCTCCAGTTTTGTGCCTCCCTGCACGGGGAAGTGTAGATCCACATGTCTGGCCCGTGCATTTGTAGCCCTACTCTGGAATCATTCTTCTGTTGAGCCTGCAGTTTCCCATCCAAATAAATGAGACTTTTGAATGCAAAGGAATTTTCAATACCAGCACCAGAGGACAGTCTGGAAGCGGCTGGAGTGAACTCTGAGCAAGCAAAACCAAAGCACATGTGCATACCTTTGCATTCTTGTCTCGCTTCTCTGAACAGAGATCTCTCGGCTGTCAAAACCATACTGGTTTGCTGGCAAGTTCTCCCTTCTCCCTCTAATATTTTATGGGGCTTGTTTTCTCCTACCCCTTCAGGGAAGAGGCCCTGCGGAACCAGCAAACGCCAGGTCTGGGGTTGCAGGAGCTGTTTGGGTCCGCACCACTCTGTAAAAGACAGGGCCTGTGCCACAACTGCAGGAAGCTTTTGGATAAGCTCTCAAAAGTTCTCACAGGAGAAACTAGTACTGAGCATTTAGCAATTAATAAGTGCATTGCATTTATTTATTCTGCCTGTAAGGGGCTTTGTCCAAAGGGACACAGCTTCTTCAAGCAGCATTATCAGGCATGGTGAATAATTCACAAAAAAATATCCAGCAAGTTCTGGGGTTGGGCTTTTTAAATAGTGCTTAGATATTTTTAATTCACCAACACTTTAAATCTTTGGGATCTTATAAATCATATAAATATTACAATATTTAAAATGTTTGGGTTTTTTTTTTCCCCTAAGTCTTACTAAAGTTTGTTTCTCCAAGGATATAGGACAGGACTCTACGAATATCCACCGACGTGCCTCATTTAACTCTCCTAAGTTCTCTTTTTATGTCACAAGGAAATATTCTCCTGCTTTAGGAGATCTCTGTTTTACAGGACTTTGGTGAAATATATGAAGATGTATATTCTATAAAGTTTCTCCCTGGAATTTTTATTCTATACATAAATCTGTATCAGTCATATTTCAGTTTATGGGTATTTCATTTTGCTCTATGAAACTAGTCCAAGGTTGCTGCTGACAAGATATCTCAAATAGTTCAGGGGGCTCATTATGTCCCAAATGTTGAGCTTTTTTTTTTCTATTCTTAAATATTTTTCTAAAGTTAAAATGAATCTGTATTTTGTTCAGCTTGTCTGCATATTATCTAGTGTATATCAGAGGAAAGGTTTATATATATATAAATGTTCACATACTAAAGTAAATTAATGAAATTTCCTTTTCATATGGAAGAGGTAAAGAAAAATACCTGGCCAATACAGTACCATTAATCTATTCTCTTTTCTCCTTTCTCTCTTTACCTCTCTCTCTACAATAGAAGTGGAACAAAAAGGTAATTAAATACCTTTCAAATTATATATATATATTACTTATGTATAGGCTAAGTTATTTAACAGTTTAACGTTTTAGTTGAAATACTTTGTCATTAATTCTCACTACCTTTTTGTTAAAGTTTATTTAGTATCTCTGCTGCTCAACTTCACTGGATAACTCATTTTTGCTGAAAGGTTTTTTTACCACTGCCACTTTTTTTCATTAAATTTCTATTCAAAGGCTTAGATAACTCACTCTTCTACCCCAAAGAATTTGGAAAGTGTGCATATGTACCTATGTGCATAAGTATATCTAATTATGGCATAAAAGCCTCTTGGAAATGGCACCTCTTTATCAGCAACTCTGTGTGGTTACTTAGACTCTAATGGATCTATACAGTTTTATGCCAGTTATTAAATCTGATTTTCCTCCCATCTTGTTCTCCAGACAACATTACCAATTTCTGCATTTACAAAAATAATTAATTATGCTCCGAGCAGGAAGTGTGAATGTGGGATCCCATCTTGCCATCCCCATGTTAGCAGAAGTACGTGGTGGGATACCTCTTCATGCTTCCCTGCTGCCCATCCTCTCGTCATGGTTATGGTACCACTCACGCTCACGGAGATCAGCATTACAAATAACCAACATGTATTCTCCCCCCGAAGCTGCACACGCACCTCCAAGTCAGGAGGCTGCTAGCGGGGATGACGAGGGCCAAATGAGCTGGTTTTGCTCTGCAGCATCCCTCCTTTTACCTCCCCATCCAGCCGGCCAGCCTCTTGGTGTTGGTGTTCCCGTGGTGCCAGGGTCAGCTGGGCACCGGTTGAACCTCCTCCCAGGTGTTGGGCATGCCCTGGCCCCTCTCAGCCCCCCCCCCCCGAAGTCTGAGCAGCAAAGCATCCCAGTTAGTCAAACTGCTCCTCTGTGCTCCTCTCATGTAACAATAGAAGGTATATGTTTTTAAGTTTAAATTACTACTATATTTAACAGGACATTTTTTAACTGATTAAAATCTAGACCTTGGGTTCCTCTCCAGCGAACTTTATTCTTTTCCTTCCTTCTTTCCTTTCTTCCTTCCTTCCTTGTCTTTTCCTTTCAGCATCCATATGTCATTCGTTTTTAATTGTGTGGACTGCATGTTTCATGTGTCCTGTAGCAGCTTTGAAAGTCTCATTTCTAGTTATACTACAGATGGTTGTTCCCCCCCAGCTCCCTTTGCTTTAAACGCTCCTCTGAGTTGCTAAGGGATTCGCCTCTGCTTTGCTACTGGTACCTTTTAAATATTTAATATCACTTGGGCTGTAAGGATGGGAATTTCTTTCTCTTATTTCCATTTCTAGGCCACTCTTCTGTGGGCTGGTCAAATAAATATGTGGATCAATTCCCTCGGAGTTTAGCCCTTCACCCAGTAGGTACAGATTCACTGCAGAGTATAATTTGGAAATACAAACCCAGAAATCCTTTGGGGGCACATATTCATTTCAGAGTTTACAAAGGCGAGTGGTCCAAGTAAGTACACCTGTAAAAATAGATTTGAAATGAGAAAACAAGCCACAGTTAATAGAAAAATCAGGGGGGGAAATCAGTTTGATGGAGCAAATCTTGTTCTAGAGACATGGAGGGCAGGAAGGCTAGTCTCTAGGTACAAGGCATTGCTCTTGGGTTTCCACTGATCTCAAGTGTCCTCTGCTCCAGGACTAGAAGCTTTTGAGATGCTTGGGCCGACCACCCCTGAACTGTCATTAACTTTGTTTTTCTTTTAAATTCTTTTCCCCTGTAACAGTTTTTCTTTGCCCTGGACTGCTGAAAGGAGTGTACCAGAGCGAACACTTATTTGAATCCGACCACCAGTCCGGTGCCTGGTGCAAGGACCCTCTGCAGGCATCTGACAAGATCTACTACATGCCCTGGACGCCGTACCGGACAGACACTCTGACGGAGTACTCCTCCAAGGACGACTTCATCGCCGGCAGGCCAACCACGACCTATAAACTCCCGCACCGGGTGGACGGCACGGGTTTCGTGGTGTACGACGGGGCTCTGTTCTTCAACAAGGAGCGGACCAGGAACATCGTCAAGTTTGACTTGCGGACAAGGATAAAAAGCGGGGAGGCCATCATAGCGAATGCAAACTACCACGACACCTCTCCCTACCGCTGGGGAGGCAAGTCCGACATAGACCTGGCTGTGGATGAGAACGGGCTGTGGGTAATCTATGCAACAGAACAAAATAATGGCAAAATAGTCATTAGCCAGTTAAACCCTTACACGTTAAGGATCGAAGGAACGTGGGATACTGCCTATGACAAGAGGTCAGCTTCGAATGCCTTCATGATCTGTGGGATTTTATATGTGGTGAAGTCTGTGTATGAAGATGACGACAATGAAGCCACGGGGAATAAAATAGACTACATATATAACACTGACCAAAGCAAGGATAGCATGGTGGATGTGCCCTTTCCAAACTCCTACCAGTACATTGCTGCTGTGGATTATAATCCCCGGGACAACCTCCTTTATGTATGGAACAACTATCACGTTGTAAAATACTCCTTGGATTTTGGCCCGCTGGACAGCAGAGCAGGTAAGGATTTTAATGCCAAAACAAATTCTAAGTTGGGCTTTCTGTTGTTTTTGAAAATAAGGTGTAAAATTGAAGTACACGCCTGTCTTACCGATCTGCCTGAGTTTCTGTTAGTTAACCTGCACCACAGAACCTGTGATGGTTTTTCAGACATTTATACGTGCAGAATGTTTTTTTTGGTCTTAGTTGATATAAAGTGGACAAAGGAGTATGCTTCATGACATAATTAGCCTGAAACAGTTTCCAAATGCCTATGCTCTTCACAGGGTTAGCAGTCTTTTCTGCTTGAATTTTCTTTCCTACATCATCAAATTGTTTTCCCTTCTGCAGGAATTTCAGCCAAAATAAAATCTAAAAGATGCTGTCACTGCAAACATCTGGAGAAAAACTGCCTGCCAGTTTAAATTACTTTGTTTCATTAAGCTGGGGGAGTTTTGTCTGTTTAGAAAAGCTGAGCTTAATTGCATACGTGCACCCACGAGTGTGTGTCTAGAGTCAGGAGGGGAATCAACACTAAAATCCTGCATGTTTTTGGTTTATTTTCTGTAAAGTTGCTCTGGTTTTTTTTGGTTTTTTTTGTTTTTTATTTAAAGCGTTTAATTACTTACTATGACTTTTACTGTACTTTCTCTCAGAGAACTGTCTGGCCCCCAGAGGTTTCCCAGCTTTTCCACCTTTTTCCCCTCTTAGAAATTGTGCTGGTAATTACTTAGTTATATTCCCTTAACTTTATCAACTTCTTAATCATTTTGCAAGTATAAAGTTGCCACTTTATTAGTAACATGGCTTAGCCTTAGATTGCGGTCTAACCTGTATGACAGTTCAAGAATTTCCAAACAGCGTTTGCTCAGTCATTTTCAAATGGTTGTTTTTCTGTGTGATTTAGTCATAGTTGTCAGGCAGTTCCTATGGTGAACTGTGTATTTTGAAAGGCTGAAAAAGTAATAAGAGAGATGTAATTAATATAATTTGAACAGTAAAGTATTCCATTCATAACATGGCTATTCCTAAAACATTTCTTTTTGTAAGCAAGAAACTTCAAAGTGGGTAAGTGGATTCAGGGCTCCAGATTGTAAAAGAGAAGTCAAAAGGTTTCTGTTCCTGAGCATTTCCTTTTTTTTTTTTTTTTTTTTTTTAAACTGTGTGCAGCCTCTTACCATATAATAAAAATGGATCAAGAAATGCTGACAGAAATTGTGGATATGAAAATCTGGGAAGGGTTGGAATAAAAGTATTAAAATGGCAGTGAAATTCTCATTTTTGTACGAAAATGTAAGAAAGGGGAGAAGAAAATCCTGAAGAGGCAGATGAACAAAAACTGAGTGACTGTTAAGCCAGAAGTAGAGATATTTTTGATGATGTTAACCTCTGCAAAATCTCAGATGAGCAAAAAATGAAGTAATACTTCTCATTCTCCCAACCTAATGATCAGCATGTACTTTCTGAGTGTTGGAGTGAAGCAGAGTAATTTGTGAGCTATTGGTTATCCCCAAGGAGTGAAAATCAATTGTATCCCTTCTATTTCACAGGCTTTCCTTTTCAGTGAATTATTTCCAGGTATTATAACGGACTCTCTGCTGCCGCTTTTTCATTTGATGACTGTTGTCAGTAATAGTATCTTTAATAAAAAAAAAAAAAAAAAGCTGCAATCAGTGAAAAACCTAAATTTTGTACTTTCCTAGAAAAAAAGGAAATTGTTCTTCTTTTTTTCGCAGTCTAAACTGGTGAGATGAGACAGCAAGTGAAAACCTTGCAGGGACCTGAAAGTCTATGAGGTGCAAGGGTTTGATTTGTTCTTGTTTCACTGTTGTTGGAAGAGAAATCTGCAGTGCTTTAGATAGCTGAAGCAGTTTTTAGGTTTGGGTGGTGGGCATGAGAGGGTTACTCTGGTGTCAAGGAATCTGGTGACCTTCTCTGATGCTCCTGTTGTGCAGTTTTTGATAGCTTTGTAATGTGGACATGAGGCTGAATTTTACATGCATTCCTCTTCTCTGAAAATTGCCAGGATTTCCTTTTTGGCAGAAATCCATAAGGATCCCATTACGTCACTATTTTATGTGTTTAGAAGACTTTTGAGAGGACTGCTCTGACAGCAACTGAATTTTTCAATGAGACAATTTGAATGGGCCAAGGCATTTCAAAGCAGAGAAAAATTACTTTGCAAAGGGAGTTTAGCGCTCCATTACTCACATAGCCTGATTAGTGGGAGCATTATTTTATGAATCAGTCAAGCAGAAGCACTGATTTTTGAACTGAACAGGTTAGCAAACACTTGCTTGACACTAGGGATTTTTTTGCAGAAAGAAGGCAGGAGACCAGGTCTGTGTGATGCTTTCTCTTCCAAATTCAATGCAACTCATTTTCTGGCTAGCACCAAATTTCATGCTGCATTGCTTTACATGTAACACTAAATATATGGTTGGCTTGAGCCCAGCTTCTCCTCCAACTGGAGCCAATATGACACTGGGAAAGCAGTGAAAACTGAGGATATTTTTATTTGGTTTTTTAGATATTTATTTTTTTACAGAGTGGATTGTGGATATGTGTTTCCCTTCTTCTTGTTGAAAATCATCAGCGTTTCTCCATCTTAGAGCAATGTTCAATGCAGTCATTTTCCATAGGGTTACAGTTTGAGTAGCAAAATATGTAAACAATATCTGCTTAATTAGAAAATAAAAAGACGATTGTAAAATTGATGGGTTGAACATATGGGTTGTTAAAAAACAATTAAGACTGAAGTTTTAGAAGAGCTCTTAAACCCAAAAATTGGTCGTAACAAGAAAAGTGATATATTTAACTACTTAAATAGTCAGTAACATTTGAAACGTATTTGAAATCACCGGTATCATACATTTCAGAGATATCTAAAATAAAAAACAGAGTCTGGGAAGTCCAGTTCACTTTTCAGTCTTTTACCAAACTGTCCAGAGAAAATGAGAGTAGTCAGGAGTTGAGTAGCTTATAGGAAAAGCAGGGATCACATCCTCTTGCTGTTTACAGTGTCTAAACGTTTTCTGTGATTTTTAGTTAAAGAGCTGTGCGTATAGGTTTGGAACATATTTGAGGTCTTCAGTGTTGTAGAGCATCTCTCACTCACTGTTTAAAAAAAATGGGCTTTTACTCCTCAGAGTAGGTGAGTGTCAAACCCTGGAGTTTCTGTGCTTATCCTCTGTAGCAGTTGAAGTTACCAAGGAAGTCAAAATATGTGTTAAAAGTTGAGTTTAACTGATCTAGAAGCAATTTAAGGCTCTTGATGGAATTAAGCCAAATTGTTCATTATTCTCAGAAACAGGAAAAGCTGCATTTTAAGGATTTATCCCACTATTTTTTTTTCCCTTTTGTCTAGAGTTGTTTTTTCTTTTATTCCATATGTGTTTTTGAAAGCAAACACTGCTCAATGCCTTCAAGTCCCAAGAAACAGATCATTAATGTCTGTCCTCCAGAACTGAACTTGAAGATACCAAAAGCCTTTGAAGCATATTTTCTTTGAGCTGTTTGGCCTTAAAATGAGCTTTTAGGAGGATGCTTCTTCGTAACCCCTCCCGAGTTCTTGGGTTGTTTCTTTGTAGCTGGTATTGGGTTTGCTAATTTGGAGTGATAATAAGAATAACTCTGCATCTCATCACATTCCTCAAGAAGGTAAACCCGGAACAGTGTTCAGGTTATTTTTTTTGTGTGTGTGTGTCCTACTAGACATATGCAGAGAGGGAAACAGGAGGCTGTATTGACAATATGAAAATTTTCTGCAACCTAATCAGTCTTAATATGCACCAGTGTTACCTGTTTTAATCATCACCCACTTGTGATACATTCTGCGCAAATAAATTCAAGAAAATATCAACAAACCCTCCTCTCCAAAAAGGAAAGGTGCTCCCATCCTGCTTCCCAGTGCTGTGCTGCATACAAACGCACATCTCACGGTTTTGTGTCTCTGCCCCTCCCCTGAGCTGTTCTGTGCCTGGGCACCAGGTAAGGGTTTCTGGGCAGCAGAGAGAGCAGAAGTTTTGTCTCTAAACGACTGGGTTACCCTGTGCCAGTGTTGGCAGCTCTTGCTGGGGCATGGGATGTGCTGACTGAGAGTTTAGGTGCTTAGGTGGGGACCGGAGCCTGTCCCATAGCGTGGCAATGAAGAAGCCCAGGGAAGAACTTGAACCAGGCTGAGAATCCCTCTGTGCATATCTGGTACTTGAATGTCCTGGTAGCTGTTCCCAGTGATGTGGGAAATACAGAACTCTTATTTATGCAAAGATGTTTTAAATTATGTCCAGGAGACCCAGATATAACCATATGGGATGTTTAATAGATGTATGAGCTTAATAAATAAATATGCCTAATACATAGGGAAGACAGTGGTGTGATATGTAGGACTCCTAATACAGCCTCATTCTGCTTAAGTGGCTTCCGTAGACTGGATATTAACACTGTGGACTGCCTTTCTGATAACCAAATGGGATACAAAGGTTCTGTCGATATCTGTGATAACTTAAAAGCCTCAGAGGGTACATGTCAAAATTTTATCTTCCACATTTTGCCAAGTATTGTGGGATGCTCTCTTGACGTGTGATTGCAACCATTTTATTCAATAAGAATGTTTGGGCTGTTTTGTGTTTTTTCTTCCTGAAGCAGTTTTATAATGTAGATAAGGTGAACCCTCTGTCCTCCTAATATGCTAATTAAATGCATTTGTGTCTTGGGTAAAAGATGTGGCAGTATGGTGATGAATAAGAACTTTAAACACATATGACACCTCGTTAAAATGTAATTTTCACATCATAAATCTGAGGCCTTTCCTTTGACAGCTGAGTAATGTGGATAGTGGGCAGAGGATCTTGAATGTTTCAAAGCTGTCACGTGTTAATAGGTAGCTGAAAGCTGCTTCCTGCGCTGCTCGCCTCTAACGCCCTACATCCTTGCCGGGGATCGCATTGAAAGGGCTGCAGAATCTTAAATCCCACTTGTGCACAGGATATGAATTGCCATCGCTTCAAGATCCCATGGTGATAAGCCACGCTTACCATCTCTGAAGTTGAGTCTGAGCTGCGTTTTAAAAGGCCAGCTGAGCCTTTCTGATGAGCAGCTTCTCCTGGTGGACAAGGGCCATTTTTAGGGAGCTGCTGAGTGTTTAATTGCGGCTTCTCCTGTGTTTTTATTGATTTTCCAGTTGCTTTCCTCTCATCTAGGAGCATCCCTGACTCACTCCTGTTCCTCTTCACTGCTTACAGTGACAGCTGCTGGTTGCACAGTGTTGCTGGAGGTTTTCAGAGAGATCAGCACTTCATTTCAGGAGCTTCTGTTAAACACGTAGCATGACTTGGGCCCTGGCTTTTATCCTCTAATATTTGCCTACATATTCATGTTCCATTTATTCTATAAGTATTTTAGTCCCTTTTTGCTATCTAAGACAGAGAGACATGTCTAAGTTTGGAGGTAAAAAAAGCAGTACATCTTTAATAACAAAGCAGGCATCTCAGCCTGCATTTGCTGGGCAGACGGTACCTAAAGCTCAAAAGGATAGGAGGAGGTTTCATCTGCCCTGGAGTATGCTGGGATCTAGAATTGCATTTCTACCCCATTTTGAGGCTTGGTCTGTCTCCTCATTTTTATCCTGTTTTAAATTTGCCCTCTTTGTAAAGCAGTGTTTGAGTAAACAATAATAAAAAAGCATCATACCGCTGGAGATTTTTCCAAAACTAGGGATTTCTGCTTTTTGTCCAGGAAGCTGGAGTTTGAGCTCTTTCGTCTACTTTCTCACAAAAAATACTTTAAAAGTGCAAGATCCCTCAGCTTCAAAATGCTCCCTTTGCGGAGCACTTCATAAATATTAATACTGTTTGGTTAGCACAGCGGGAGCATCTTCAGTGTCTCTCCAGTACAAATAAATATGTGGTTGCTCCCTTTTCCCAAACAAAACAGTACTCTTCTCAGTAGGACCATGGAACAGCAGATAACCTTACCAAAGGGAGTTGGGGCAGCCCTCCTCTTCCTCAGTTCACTGCTCCTGCTATGAGGCACCTGTGTGAGCCAGCCTGAGAAAATGGTACAGCAGACCTAACTCATCCATGAGCTAAACCAGGATACTGCTGTAGCTTCCTAGGAGATCAGTTGTTACCAGTGCAAACCAAACAGGAATGAAGACCTGCATGCCATGAAGTCACAGCCAATATCCATGGGCTGGGAGCACTTGGAGACAGGGCTGGTGGCAGCCAGGATGGCTGAAGTAGGGAAGGGGCAGTACGAAACAAAATGGTGAAGCTAAACTTCACTTTCAAGCTTCAAAACAAAAGGAGACCGGAGACTTCAGCGCTTCATAATCCTGTCAAATGCTATGAGGGAGAAAGCACCTTGCCAAGAATGTGTCTGAAAAGCTGAGATGGGTGTTTCTGGCAGCAAGCTTGGGATGCAGATAGTGGGGTAATTGCGCAGGGAAGAAAGCATTTATGCCAATGAAGGACAGTGGCTTTTCCTCTTCTGCAGCAAGCTCTTCAGTGTAAGGAATCAGCCTGGAGTTGTGATTAATTGTCGTTTCATTAAGTTCAAGACCACCAGGTCACACTGACATCAGTCATGGCTTATCAGTTCGATCCGCCAAACACTTTACACCAAACCCTGCCATGAATGTGCCAGCACTTTGGGTTGGAGCTGTTTGCCAGTGGCAGGGAGCGAGGGGCGACATGTAGCAAATGTTCAAGGCCGCCTTTTGCAGGAGAGAGGGACTGCATCATGTGCTACAGACAGCCCATGAGCGCTGGGATTTTAAGGATGGGGTTTTAGTGATCAGTGCATCATTTATCCCTTGGCCAGCAGATGTAGCTGGCTTACTTGCAGCAGTGGGGGGTCTACACAGGGTTGGGGGTTTAGCCCAGCAAGACACTCCAGAACCTTCCCTTTTTGAGCTGCTGCCTCTGCCAGCTCCTCTCCTCCCACCTCAAAACAGGATTATAAGCTGCCAGGCTTTTTCTCAAAGCATTACCCACTCAGCTTAGGTTATATTTGTGCACCTTAAGGCTGGTCCTGTGTGGTGAAAACACCTTCTGCTCCTTGCAGTTCTGCAGTGGCTTGGCTGCAGGGCCACTAGCCTGGCTTAGGATGTGGGATCCTGGATTTGTTTCTTTGCTGCTGGGTTTTTGAAATGAGCAGCTTTTATTCCTGCTCCCCACTGAAAGTACCTCCATCATGGTAGCTCATGGGTCTGGATCGCTCTCCTCCCTCGTCTGCCACTGATTGTGTTTGTTCTGGAAATAACTACTGTAATATTTTTAGCAGCACTTATTAAGACTTGTCTCCTAAAGTCTAATTCAATGTTGTTAATTAACTTCTTCAATGCCACCAGCACTCTGCAGTGCTGCTATGCCAGTTTTTTGGTGGTTTGGTTTTTTTTTTAAACCAAGAAAGCAGATGTGGATGCCCTGCCATATTCTGCTTTAGAGTCAAAGCAAGCAGAGAATTCACTGGATGCCCTTCTTTCTGCCGTGATACTCAGGTTTAAGAGGGGTAAGAAGCTCTTTAGGAGTAAGCTACAAAATTACTGAACCTTTACAGGGAGGTTTTACAGAGCCTTCTCTTGACTTCAGGCAGTTGTGGAGATGTCCTTAGCGGCTCCCCATCCTTCAGATATGCTAGTAAGTCAACTTTCCAAAGTTGCTGGAAAGCATAACATAATGGTGCTGTTTAAAAAATGCCCAAGATATATGTGAAGAATGGAAAGGTCGGTGTTATCCTCAGAAATCCAGCTGAGCTCTTATGGTAGGGTTGGATTTGTTGGGTGGATGATAGGAAGGGAATTTAGGTTGAAGGGACAAAAATAATCCTGGTAGATAGTTTGAAGATTCCTGCATTCAGAGAGAAATGGGACCAGCCATGAGGGGCTGTGAAATGATAGCTGGTGATGCTGTCAAAAACCTGAAAGGCAAGTATAGGTAGAGTCCACAAAAAAATGAGGCAATAAGCACTCTGAAGCACACTTCCTCAAAGTGCATTTTGGCATCAATAACAATGCTAAATAAGGAGAGCAGGGGAGGGGAGAAAAAGTATCTTCCTTTTTCAGGTGAGTCTACCAGGTAATGTTGTTATAATGAAAAAGTTTCTAGGACAAAATCTCAAAGTTCCTGGAGAGTTTCAGCTCAGCCTTTATGCAGATAAATACTCTGAAGCTGGTGGAAGCTTGGGCTGGAGGCTTCAGGAGCAAGTCCTCAGTGAATTTTGGTTTGACTTTTTGGAAATTTGGAAGGAATTGCATTTTGCCAGTTGAGATGCTTTTTGACCTCCTGGTTTGTGTCTAAAGACTCCAAAGAAAAATATTTAAATTTTAAGCTGGAACAGTTAGTGAACATCCATACGAATTTGAGTCGCAATATCTGTCCTATATGTTTATGTTTAAAAGGCTCTTTTTTAAGGGTGTGCCTCATGATAGGAGGGCGAAGCAAATGAAAAGGCTTAAGTGAAAGAGATGTGTCCAAGAAAACAATGTAGTGATTGTTTGCTGTAAAGGATTTCTTCACTGTAAATAGGATTTTTGCTTGATTAAAATGTGCTGAGAGGAAACAGGGCTTAAGGCAAGTTTCACTGAAATATGGGATTCAGTTAAAAAAGACTGGCACTGAATAGGCAAATCGGGTGCTTCATGTTACGTAGCTCTTTGGGTCTGTGTTTTCACAAAGTACCACCTGCTTGAGAGTCAAAAGGGAGGGGAAAAAGAAGCAAAGAAACATCACAGCTGGAAACTATAGAAGTTACACACTGGTCATGACAGAAGATGGGAAAATCAACTGCCTTTATACTGGTCTGAGCTGGCTTACTGGGGTGCCGTTCATGCTGCCCTCAAATAGCTGGAATAAATTAACACAACCACCGGTGAGATTAGGCATTAGGCAGCTCTCCAGTTCTTTTTCATCTGTTGATGTTTAGGACAGAGACGAGGAAATGACTGTTCTATGCTGCAGGCAAAGAGAAAAAATAAAGGTGACACCAAGTATAGATACGCCACCAGAGATAAGTCCTTAGTCCACTCATAAGATCTTTCCAACGTACCGTGTGAGGAAAAGCTTTTGTGAGCCCCCATGTACTGACCCCTCTGTGTTAAATTATTCCCTGTATCCAAGGTGTGCATGAAGGATGCTGTGGCTCACAGAGGTTAGGCCTGGATTCATGTGATGCTTTGCACTCTTGTACAGCTGAATTAAGCAAATGACTGGTGATGTTAATGTGAATACCAAGGCTCCAGGAGAAGGGAAATGCTGAGGGAAGGCTGCATGGAGAAGAAAAAGAGGGGATTTTTTTTTCTTCCTTTTTTTTTTTTTTTTTAGAAGGAGAGGTAATAAAATATATTTGCTTGGTAGGAGCATATTGTGTACACCGGAAGGAGTAACAGCAGTGAATATTTCTGGCCTTCTCCTCGTAAGAGCTTGGTTTTCTCATTGGACAGTGAGTGCCAAGTATTTTCTTGGTGCAATATTGAGTGTGTTACAAATTATTCACAAGAAATATCCTTAGAGTGATGAACAGATTTTATTGATAAAAGCGTTGTGCTCTTCACCGTGGCAAGTATCAGGCTGAGCGAAGAACGCCAGCACCCAAAAAAACAAGCCAAGGTGGAAAGTGCTCTGGCAAGTTTCTGGTTGATTAGTGTAGCTTAAGGTGAACATTCATCCAGAATTGTGTTGGGAGAGGTGCCTATGCTTGGTGCCTTGCTTGTAAATATAAGCTGTCTTTATGGGTAAACATGAGCTCAGTGGGAAGTAAATGAAGCTTTTGGGTAGCCTAAAACTGCATGGTCAGAACATGGTGTGTTGTGTAAGGCAGCTGTAATGTGTTCTTTTCATATAAATGAGTTTAAATTGACTCTGGTATGAAGAGTAGAACAGAGAATTAAATTAGATTAATAGATTTTTTTTAAGACCAGAAGGGACCATTAGCTCATTTAGTCTGACCTCTGTAATGCATTCTATTGGATTTCATCTGCTTCCTTTTCTACTGAGCCTAATGATTTGACTTTAACTGAAGTGTACCTTCCAGAAAGGCATCCAGAAAATCAGTACATTACTTCATGGAGTGCTTTTCTTGGTTGGATATTCTCCTCCAGAGTTAGAGGTAAAATAATACTTGCATTTTAAATGTTTTGATTGTACCACCTGGTTAGTGAATCTTTTTTCTGCCTGTATGCATCATATATAAAAAGGCAAAAATGTGCTGCTTGAGTTGTACTCTTTGGACCTTGCTCAGGCAGTGCTCTGGAGGTTGCCTTCTGTGGGAGTTACTGGTAGGTCTGAGATTTTTTAATTTTATTTAAGCTATTAGGAACGTGTTACATGCAGTGGGAAATTCCTGAATAGACCAAGAGAGCAAATAATTCACTAGCAATGAGAAAATAGCTTTCTGGGCACTAAAATCAGGAAAGCCTTTTACTTTCAGATGTATACTTTATAAAGAGTGCCACTAAATGTGTGTGTAAACTCTGCTTTTTAATTAAAATAAATTACCAGTCTGCAGAGCTTGTATACTGCTCTTTTAATGCCACTTCCATTTTTATTTGAATCAGGGTGGTAGGGAGTGACATTTAAGCCTTGGAGTTTGTCATCAAGTTCTAATTTTCTTGTTGATGAGAACATCTGTCCGTTGGAAAGGGCATAAACTTGTTCCAGCAGTTTTTGCATAAGGTACTGAAAGATTTAATTCCAAATGGGTGTTCTGATTGTTGGCCTGTCTTTTTCTTTTTCTTTTCTTTCCCGCTCTCTTTTTAAAGGAGCCCGTATTTACACTGAGTAAAAAAAGATGATGATGCAAGGACATGAACTGTAAAGGATACAAGAAGTATTTTGGTAAATAACCATTAATTGTATCAAGAATGTTGTTATGCTAGGGTTTTTGTGTCAAAATGTGCTGGCAAATAATGGTGGAAAGAGGTTGCAATTATCTTAATATGCAAATATAATTTGCTGCACTAAAAATGACTTAATTTAAATTGAAATACTTTTTTTCCTTCAAACCCCATTTTTTGTGATATTTTGGATAAACTTCACCTTCAGGCATTTCTTTATGGTTATTAATCACTTGAAAGAGGCTTTATCAAGGCTGTGGCTTTGTTAGATTGAGCACTGTGGGAATAGACACGTTACCCCCTCTGTTCACTGGAGAGAGGAAACCTTAAAATGGGCACGTATCAAGGAAGGCTAGGGAAGTTCTTTCTTCCCTGTAAAGTGTAATTAGTGACCAAAATGATCCTGCACGAGTTTAGAAGTAATTCCCACAACGTAGTTGACAGCATATGTATCACCTAAAACCAAATTTAAAAGACTGGAATTAGACAAAATGACTCCAAAATGTCTTTGGGTCCAGCTGGTATAGGGCGGTGCCAGTGGGAGTTTTGTGCTGCAGATTTCTGTGCAACCTGATTTGCACATCGAAAGTGGTAAGCATCGCCTTACTGAACCATGGCCCTTACGTGTTTCATTAAATTTTCTCCTGATGATGTCTGCGAGGGTGGGGGGGAAATGTTTCTTTCTACAGTTGGTTAACAGTGAGCAGTGGCAAATTTCATTTCTTTAGTGAATAGACCCAGAGTTGTAAAAGCAGGTCCTCTCTAGATAAAGGTTTTGTTACAGTGACCTGACTGTCCTCTTCCTACTCCAATTTGAAAGCTGATTTTAATACACCAGAGGAATAATCATCCTTCATCTGTTCAGCCTGGAGGAGACTGAGAGAAGACCTCACCACAGTCTACAACTTCCCCATGAGGGGAAGAGAAGGGCCAGACACTGATCTCTTCTCTGTGGGGAAAAGTGACAGGACCTAAGGGAATGGCCTGAAGCTGTGTCAGGGGAGCTTTAGGTTGGATATCAGGAAAAGGTTCTTCACCTAGGGAGTGACTGGGCACTGGAACAGGCTGTCCAGAGAAGTGGTCACAGCACCAAGCCTGACAGAGTTCAAAAAGAATTTGGATGATACTCTGGGGCCCAGGGTGGGACTCTTGGGGATGGCCCTGTTCAGGACCAGGAGATGGACTCGATGATCCTTGTGAGTCCCTTCCAACTCAGCATATTCTGTAATTCTGGGAAAAATATAACTTGTATCAGTGCATTTCTTTATTTCATCTTCCCTGGAAACCTTGTGGACACAGCAGCAGTGGACATAGGCTTGTGCCTGAGGTTTATCCACAGTGTGCTAACACGATGGTTAAATGTGATTCTTGCTTCTGAGTGGACTGCAGAGACCTGTCCAGCATCATGATAACCTGATTCCTCCAAAGTCACTTCATGATGTGACCTATTCACTTCCTTGAGAAGTTCAGGGAAGACTGTTGCACCTGCTTTTCCATGGAGGTGAGGATCCTTTGAAGAAGCAGAGGCACTGGAGGTTTAGGGGGTTATCTACTACTGTGTAGCCTGAGGCTGGCCAAGAATGCCCACACACCTCTGGGGGGTGTGGGTGCATCCCGCCACAGAGGTTGCCTGTCACTGTGTGGGTCATGCTGAAAAATGTCTGAGGCTGTGATATCAAACAGGGAGCTAGAGGAGATGCAAGGCTTGTGACTGGCTGCAGGCGAGGTCTTTAACCAGTAGTGGTTCGTAAGATGGACCTAGCAGAGGGCCACAGAGCTGCCAGTAATAGCATGTCTCCAGAAGATCCTTGATTTGTCTCTCTGCCCCTTTCCAAGTATTTTTTTTAATGAAGCCAAACCCTTTTCTGATGGACATGTGTAAGGATAGATGACATCAGGGGGAGAGGAGGGCTACAGTAGCATTTCTTTCCACTTGGAAGCCACAGAAACCAAGCAAATATTTTTGCCTGAAATCAGAAGAAAAGGAGAAGTTGACAAGTTTTATGAAATCCTGTAACTTGCATGGCAAAGGCTGTGGCCAGTCACTAAAAGTGCTACTTCCTGCAGCTGGCATGACTCAATGAAGAGATATCTTTGAGCCATTTAGTAAATGTATTTGTTTGTTTGTTTTTTTAGAAACCTGAAGGAAAGTCCTTTGGATGTTTTCTGACATGATATTGATGTTAACTTCTTCCCTCAGTATATTTAAAAGCTTCAGTTGTTGATTCTAGAAATGTGTTTTACTTATCCTGGGCTTGTCAGTCCTGCAAGAGATTGATGACTGATTTTAAAATATTATTATTATTATTATTATTATTATTATTATTATTATTATTATTATTATTGCATGTTTAATAATAAAACTGAGTAATGTTTTATTCCCAGATGAGTCTCCAAGGAATGCAACTGTTTCTCATTATAAAGGGGGAAAAAAAGTAATTAAATTTTGATTATTTTTCCCTTTTACCCAAATATCTTCACACAGTGCAAATTAAATAAAATTATTTAACCATGGCAAGCACTTCTGCCAATTAATCCCTAAGAAGTGAAGATGGAAAATGTATGCCACACACAAGCAGGCAGTCACACACGGATGCCTGGAAAAAAGAAACCCAGAGGAGTCAAAGACAAGCATGAGTTAACCAGCCCAACAGAGCAATAGTGACGTCCCTAAGAAAGCTGATATGAGCTCTTTGCAGCTTTTTCTTTTTTTTTCTAATACTCTGAAGAATCTTTTTCTCTTCTGGCTTAATTGCTAAAGATTAATTGAAGTTCAAGAACTCCGTATTTCTAGTAGCCTTTATACTGAAATTTAAGATGGGTAATTTAACTTGGAATTGATTTTTTTCTTCAGTTTGGGCTTTTAGTATGTGCATATTTTTATCTTGGCTGCACTTGGGTTTCCTGAAGTACAAGCAAGCTTAGCAAGAGATATTCATTAGGCAAATGTGTTTATTAACAACATAAAGATTGTTGTACTGAATGCCTGAAAGCTGATTCCCATTATTAAAAAGAAAATATTTCAGGCAATTTCAAAGCATTAAAGAAAAAATTTGTCTTGTCTATCTGGATTTTTATATACCCTGTTTCGTTATCTACTGGAAAACACTGGTACTTTTTGTATGGGCAGTGTTTCAAGGTCAAAGTTAACCTTGTTTCTCAGTTTTAGCAGATTAAAAACCTTACTTGAAATCAATGGCTATGTCCCTGGGAAGCAACCCTTCTTCAGACTATTTTGCCTCACTTTTATAGGGAGATTCTCAGGTGCAGGCATCTGGAGGACACATGAGGTGGTTCCTGGTTTGGTAAAAGCCATGCCTGCATCTCTGAGGTGTTTATTTGAGCCTGTTTAGGGTACTGACTTGATCTTCCAGTAACTGAAATCAAACACTGAGTTTAGACATGTCTGAAGCTACTGCTGCAGGGAGTACTCTTGACAGCAAGTGGTGTGCATTTCCGATGTGTATATATGTGTGTGTGTGTGTGTGTCTGTATGTGTATATAGGTACATATTTGCATGTTGGTTAGATACGTTTGAAAAAGAAGAATTTGCAAGCTAAATATACGTTTATTATCTTGGAAGACAGGGACATACTCGGTAGCATTACAGAGGAGGGTTTTTTCTCCTTAGATGAAGCTGTCCCAAGCAATGCACGTGTTCTGCTAGAGACAAGCATTTGATAGACTTCCCTGATTCTACTCAGACATCAAGATGTTGTACAGACCTAATTAATTTGATTTTGCACATCACTACAAATGCAATATACGGAATTGATATATTTCTGTGCTTTTCGCTCCCATCGGGTCCTCTCCTCTGGGCAAGACTACTTGGGCTTTGGCAGAGCAGTGAAGTCCCTTGGCTCCGTTGGACAACATCAGCTGGCCAATACTAAGCTTAACGAGAGAGGAGAGGTACCTAGACCAAACCAAAGTGGGGCAGCAAGACTGTGAGGGAATGGACAGGTTCCTGAATTAGGCAAATTTCCTATAATTTGCAGTGAAGCAAAGACTTGGTTCTGACTCTGACGCCATTACACTGTCTTAATTTGTTAGGCAATGTTTTCCAGCCTCTGATGTTTCCAAGTACAGTCACTGCTTTGAAGAGGAGAGAGCACCAGCCTGATGGAAAATCAGAGGCAGATTTTCACAGGCTGGAGAGGAATCATGCAGGTGGCAAATATTTGGAACGCTGCTGTTCTTAGCCTCCTTCTCTATTAAGGTTGAAAGCTTTTTATACCACCCTGGGGCTTAGATGTAGAAAACTGTGCATTTAAACATGGAACATTTTAGTATTACCAAAGTTCTATGGAACTGAAAGATTTGATAACCCTTGATTCAGTGTTTTTTGAAAGTCACAATCCTTTATAAATTTCAGCCTTTTGTTCCAGGTCATAATAAAAATAGATCCTTGCACATCATAATTTCCTTCGGTGAGCAGGTTTTTCCTGTGGACTGACATTATGGCCTCTCAGCCCTGCCAGTGCAATGTAAAGCTTGTGTTGTTGATTTGAGCCCTGTACCCTGGATTCATTACATTTTTAGACCAAGAAAAGAAACTGGTTTATCTACCTAGAGGGGATGTAACAGGGAGTATTCCCCTGCCTTTCTAGCTAGACCTATTTTATGTCTGTTTCATACTCCACCCTTTTCCATAGCTCATGACTTTCCCCTGTGGGTGGCAAAATGTTGGAAAGTCTTGGCAGTGATTGCTGAACTGACCAGGGAGAGTTTAAAGTTTGCTGTTCACTCAGTAGGAAGATCAATCGTGCATCCTGCATTTTGCTTTGGGGAAAAAGGAGAAAGCGTGCCAAGCAAATTACTGGGTGATTTACTTATTTGCAAGTCTACGATGGAATCTTTTATCTTCATAAATCTCATATTAGGATACATACTGTAACTGTGCCCAGTGGTGATATATTTGTCTATATAAAAATCAACACCTTAACTGTGCATAGGGAGCAGACCTCTGTGTTTCACCCTAGCTGCATTTGATATCCTGAGTTAACCAAGATTGACCAGTGTTTATTTATCTGTTAAGATGAAGCTCTGTGCTTCATCTGTATTGCTAGATGCAAGGGCTGAGATTCAGTGTCAGGCTTGCATGGAGGGATTGGCATTTAGCAGGGAGTGCATCATGTGCCAGGTTTTCTGATGGTTGGGTGCATCGCACTAACAACAAACCAGCAAGAGGAGCTGAAACATGCATGGAAATGTCAAATGCCAGGAGTAAAGGAATGACAGAAAGGTGGCCAGCCAAGTTAACTGTCAATATGGTCTTTTTTATGAGGCCATCGTTTGTTGCAGAGCTAAGCACAGAGGACTTTGGTTAAAAATTACCCTTGGTGCCTTTCCAGGTATGTCTCTGAATGAGAGACAGGATAAATCCAGGCCCTGAATCTCCTTGAGCTGGGCTGAATTTCTTTCTGAGTTTCCGGCCGTCCTAGGAGCACAGGCTTGCTTTTCCACGTGATGTTGTTGGGTGCTTCTTCTCCAGCTGTAGTCTCACGAGTGCTTGGATGCTCTCTGTTTTCTAGCTAAGTCATAGTCATCTAAGTCATCTTCAGATGGTTGTGATATTTTCTCATTTCATTGCACCTCACAGTAAAGTTATCGCCTGTTTTTTTCTGTGCATGTTAGTGCTGCATTCATAGTATTTTAAATTGAATTCCCTTGGTCTGAAACTGGGAGATGTGGATGAGATCAAAAAGGGTTTGCTGACATCAAAGTTTGTCTACACAGTTACTGTCAGCAGCCTATCCTTTGGTTATACATACTGATCGGTTCTGATGTTTCCAATGCATTAGTCTGTGACTATTTTCTTAATTAAAATTTGAGCAGCAGCATTTACTGACCTCAAATGGCCCTAATTTCTTCATCTAGCAGACCTCCTACTCAGTAGGAGGTTGTTGTAGATGAGGTCAATGAAATTTTGGTAGATGTTCATCAACTTGGGGAGATCATCATAGAATTGTGAAGTTCTGCTTGTCCTGTGCCCACTGAAAATGGAAGATGCATCAGCTCACTGGAAAGTATTGTTTTAATTCAGAAAACCTTCTGAATTGGCTGATCTTTATAAACAGGGTTGACGACCCTTCCCAGCTTCTGATGGTCAGAGGGTAATACCAGGTATCTGCATCGCTCCCTTTTTATCCAGCTGCCCCTAGTAAAAAAAGTCCACTGACAACTTTGAGGGAGGAAGCCTACATGGAAGATGGGTGCTGCTGCCTGTAGCCCACCACTGTGTTGCAAATACCTGTGTTGAGTTAGAAATTACTGTGAAGTGTCAGGTTTTCCCTCCCTGCACAATGACTTCTTCCCAGATGAATGCAGTTCATTACTAGTTATATCACTGGTCCTGTCTAAGGCTGGAGAGGGCTGGGTCCACAGCTCACATGGAGAGGTGCAGCCCTGCTGAAGGCAGCACAGTTGCAGCCATTTGCATCAACAAAAGAAATGGTCTTTTGCCTTGTCGGCTTGGCAACCCCAGGGCATGTTGCTCCTTGCTTGCTTAATTGCCAGTTTAATCAAAACCTGACATGCTGTTTCAAATACTGTTTCTCCCACTGAACACCTCAAGCTGTCACAGCGTTTCAGTGCGTGTGTCCTGTGCACACCATGAATAGCTTAAACATATGGTTCTGATTCAGGGTGCCAGGAATCTGAGCAGATTTCAGCTGCCCAGGCACTGTGGATGTATAATGGTGTTCCTGTTCCCACCTTATCATTGACCCTGAGAGAGGCTATCCCCAGCAGACCTGGTAGGACAGAGTACATGAGCACTCATCTGCTCCAGTGCCAAGTCCAGCAGCCTGACTTTGTTACCAGATCACCAAGGGGTTGAACCTTCTGGGACTACGTTTTGCTTTCTTCATTTTTGAAATGCCCCCAAAATAGACAAATTTTCACCAAGACGGCTCTACAATTTGCCCTCTGAACTTGAACTTCAGGGCTGTCAGTGTTAGTGACTGTCGTTGAGCTCAGTGATGGCTTTCCCAGAGCCTCAGCCTCTGTGATCACAGGATTTTCAGTTCTGTTTAAAAGTATAAAAATCATCTTGCATTTCTAAGTGGAAAGAGGCTTTACAGTGACAGTCCTGAAGGCACAAGAAAGAAAAGCCTAAACCCGGAATATTTATTATTTCTTGTGGATTTTATTAGCTTTTTGTTAAAAAGTCCTAGGATGTAATCTCAGAATTTGGGTGTGTCTCTCCTGATTTGTACATGTTTGAGCCTGAAGGTGAAACATCTTCCCAGTTCTGACTTCAGAGCAGTGCCATTTCAAGCACCTGACAAACTGAGGCATTTTCACAGGTTGTTTTTTTTCTTAGTTGTCCTGGGTGCTCTAAGCTTGTTCCGGTCATTTGTAACCTTTGTAATCAGCTTGACTGAAGTACCTGGGGACAACGTGCAGCCCTGCTCATCCATCTTGTAAAGCAGAAAGTGTAGGAGTTTGCCCTCAATCCACAGCACAGGTACTTTGTTGCCCTCCACTTTTTCCTGCAATCGCTCAGTTCTTTTGTTCTCACACCTTAATAAAAATCTTCTAGTGTTTTCTAAACCTCTGCTTATCCTGAGCAGAAAGCCGCCTTTGTGTCAAGTAACAGGCAGTTTGCAATCTGGCCTCTCATCTTCATGAAACTAATTGGAGATTTTTGTCTGGCATCTTGCAAAGGAAAAGCTTTCAGAGGACTTGCTCCCTGATCATAGCGATACAGGGTTGGATGCCAAGGTCTCCAACCTGCTGTGAAGTGCTTTTTGTGCTTTTGTCCTTTTTGTAGGTGCATCAGGGTTATCTTTTTTGGGGGCCTCTTTTTTTTCTTTTTCCTTTTTTTTTTTTCCCTTCTTTTGTGTGGTTTGGGTTTTTTTTTGATTTTTTAAAATTTTTTTCCCCCAGGACTTTACCTCGCCTCTATTTACTGCCCCTCTTTGCTCCTGTTTGATTTGCCTGGAAATAACAACAGCACGATTCCTCAAATGCAGTAACTTGAGAAGGAAATCCAATCTCTAATTAAGTCATCCCTGGAGGCAAGGACAATGAAATCTTGAACTCCCTCACAAAGAAGTCACCTGTGCCAAGGAGCTTAAACACACTTTGAAATGGCAGACTGGCACAGAGAGCAGTGCAGCTACCTTTCTCAGGGGCTGGAGAAGGGAGGGGGATTTTTGACTGAGTCTTGCCCAGGGTTCAGCTGGTTTGCTTAGGGACTGATGGCTGGATTTAGAAAAGTGAATTTATACTGCTGTGAAGGTGTCAGTGCCATTACAAGTACTTCCACACTGGAAATTTTCTCTTTTTTTGATTCCTTTTCTTTCAGTTTTTTAAGCAGACTGTGCTGCCTAAAAATTGCTCTGCAGCAAGAGGGCTTGTTTGTAACACAAGTTACTGAAAGCAAAATACTCTTCTATCAGATGCTTGTGTGCACTCAATTCTTGCTGTAGTGGTAAGTGAGCCATTCAACCAATGTTACTTGAAACTATCATGGCAATTGGAGCTGGAATGGCCGATAGTATTGAGACTGCGTATTCAATCCCAAGATGCCAACTCAGAAATCATACCTCACTTTGAATGGCACCAAAGCCACTAAATGCTGTTAGATACAACCCTACACAGAAAGGATTAAACAGGTTTGCCCTCTCCTTTCCCTGATCCAGGAAAGACAAGCATGTATCCATCCTGGGCTCCTCAACAGCAAGGTGGTCATTACCACGGCTCAGTGTGAAGCTGTAGAAGTTGTGAATCCCCCATAGGTCAGATACCTTGTCAGAAATACTGCTGTTTTTTCCTTCCTTGCTTGGGTCCTAAGAGGGTGAAGGAAGAAATTCCTGTCCCTGACAGAGATTTGAAGCTTGAGTTTGCCAGTTCTTCAGTCAAAAGATCATGAAAGAAACCTTAAACGCAAGGTTAAGGGTTAGCCTGTTAGAGAAAGTTTAGCTTCAGATGGTGGTCAGGGCTGGCATGTGTGAATATGTACATCTCTACATTCATTAAGGCAACAGAAGGGGAAAAAAGTATTTCTCTTGCATTGAGATATTGGGTGATTGTGTTTCAGAGGTGATGGAATACATGATTCAGGACAATTTGAATATTCTTTGTTGAAAAAGGAAAATACTCTAAACTAAAGCTATCTGTAAAGTTCATAGCAGCGTATTTTACTGCAAAGAGCAGGAGCCTGAAGCAGAAGGAGCTGAAAGAATTCTCATCTGGGCTGAGACATACCACCTTTTGGGTGTAGTTTTCAGATCCCTTGGTCTCATTTTCAGTCATGCTATATGTCTCCTGTAATCTCTTTGGGGGTCCAGACACGCATATCAGAAGTGATGTAGTGTAACAATGCCTCTTCCCCTGCCTGCGTGCAGCTAGATCATTGGGATCAGGAAATTTGGCAGTGCCTTGGGACCCTTGCCCCACTGCTGTCAGACAGAGCAGCGCCCTAGCAGACCTGTCTGCTGCCCTTGCAGAGGGCAGACATCCAGCATGATTCATACAGTGCGAAGGAGGCTCAGGCAAGAATTAATTTGTATTGTTCAAGAAATACCAATCAGGATCTTATTGTTCTAGGCAGTGTGCAGACTTATAATCAAAACTGTCATCCAAAGGCCTACAGTAACATCATGGGAACTAAGATAAGAATAATCCTGAGACATGCTTGAAGGGCCTTAAGAAATGTAGGTTCCAACTACAGAATATCTGATACTATAAAGTTGGATTTGACCTTGTATGAAACATCTGGTCTGTAGCTGTTTAATGTATGAACCTGCGTTCTGTGCATAGTTATTGTGAAGCTTGTGCAGTTTCTGACCCATTGCAAACTTCTCATTCCCTGGCTATATAGAAAGAAGTAAATGTAGGATGACAGCACCAAGAGAACAGATAGTAAAACCTCCCATGTCATTCCTGACTTTGTGAAGCAGTGAAAAGGGACATGGTGAAGTTTATAACAAAATCCATAGCTGACTTCACCAAAACTAAAATTGATAAGCTGTAGCTTATCAATTGTAGTCTGTAGACTTCAAATCTCTGAATCTATAA
>JAWMRA010000130.1:17804527-17829519 GCA_035584735.1 Pseudotriccus pelzelni
CAGCAATTCTGCTGCATGGGTCTTTAAAAAAAAAAAAAAAAAAAGTAAAAAGCTGTGTTACATGCAAAAGTGAAAAGAGTGCAAAAGTAGAAGAGCCCTAAACTGTCTTTGCAAAGCACTTTTGGGCTGCTTGGCATTGCATTACTGTAAAGAGCTGGGGATTTCTGGAGTTCCCGACCGAGGCAATAGAAAGAGGTGCTCCTTTACTGACTGTGACAGGAGCATGCTTAATCTTTGCTATAAAGTGTTAAAAGAGCTCCCAGGATTTGACCATCAAAAATTGTATTCAGAATTGTCACTGGTGCGGAAAGGTTACAGATATATTCACAGCTAGGGACAAGGTTTAAAAATGCTTTGATTTCATTTTCCTTGGGCTGAGGAAGGGGGACATGATTTTTAATGATTATTTTAAAAAATCCCAGTAGGGCTTTCTTTAGATGGCTGATCCAGCAGTTTGCCTGTTATTGGCATTGGAAATGAACTCAGGCCTATAGGCTCTGCCTCCTATGCTCTTAGTGTCTGCACACAAAATATATTGACTTTGCGCTTCCTGACAGTCAGAAAGTCCATATGTAGTTGCTGTACGTGAATTACGGAAATTGTTGTGTTCAGATCCTGTATCTGTGTGCAATGGGCAGATGCAAGAGACTTTTGAGACCATCCTCTTCCTCTCTCAGGTTTCTCGTGCAGCTAGGTTAATGATGAACATTGCAGCAAAAGTAGGCGATCTCCCCTCTTCTCCCCCTTCTCTGACACTGAACTGAAAACATGGATTCTTTAGGAGGCTTTTGATTGAGAGAGAAAACATGAAAACAGAGAGGAAGTCTGTCAGAGTTAGATCAATTTGCCCAAACAGCTCAGTTTTTCAGCTGACAGCATTTTAGCACTCAGAGGGGAGTTGTCAAAATCTCTCTACAGGCAGTCATGTCCTTCATGCTGAGACATACCTTATATTATCTTGCAAAGAATGAAGAAAAGAAAAGAAAAAAAAAAAAGAAGATGAAGTGGCTTAGATTGCTTTCTTTTAGGCCATGAAGAAAAACCCACTCTTGTTTCATTTCTTCATCAAATAATGTAGTGTTAATCTTGTTTGCTGCTTGATCACTCACTTTGAGATGGAGTCTGTCCCCTCTTGCAGCATCCCTCTGCTGTGCTACAGCTGAAGCTTGGCAGCAGGCAGGAAGCAGAGCCAGGCAGGCTGTAGTGCCTATCTAAAGGCTTCTGTGGCAGATCAAAAGAAGTGATTAATGCAGTTAGGGTGCATTGACCCACTCGGAAAACAAATTACTCATCTCTTTGCACTTTTCTAATGAGAGCAGTTTATAAAAATACCTGTAATGAAGAAGATTGCTCTGGTGCTTTATTGCTTGGCAGTCTTTTCAGGGCTGCACTCACGGTGAGGAATAGTCACAGAAACCCATGGAAGGTAGGAGTTAAGGTCTGAATAGTATGTTGGCCACGTGGTGATGGAAGATAGAGTTGATTAAGCTGGACAAGAGGATGCACGTTGAGAGCCAAAGAGGCAGGCCTGTGTGATGAAATTGTTTCTTGGAGGCTTGCAGTCATTGGTGGCTGGAGAGAGGATGTAGAAGGTGAGAGGAGTTGGGGTCTCACCTGCTCAGGAGGTGATGGAGGAGAAAAAGAGAGGATCCCAGCAGAGGTATAGGCAATACTGGAGATGTACAATGTGGGAATGGAGACCGTGCTACACATGCAGAGATACAAAGGTTGGAAAATAAAGACACAATTGGGAGGGACATCTGCTGTAGGCTATCACAAATGGAAGAAAGCAAGAGTGACAAATTCTTGGGCCACATCACACAAGGTTTGAAACCATGAGGCACTTCAATTATCGTCTCCAGGCCGGTGACTCACAGATCTACCTGTCTACTTCGGACATGTCTCCTACCTCGCAATCCACCATCTCGGCTGATTTCTCTGACAACCCCCCTAGATGCTTTGCCACTGAAATTTAGGCTCAGCATGCCAGCCTGATTCCTGCTTCTCCCCCACTGCTCCCCTTTCTGCATGAACAAGAGTGGCATAAGTAACAGATTGACAGGGCTGCATCCTAAACGTTGCCTGCAAGGAGCGAGTGTGCTGTAACGCATTTGGCTTTCATTAAAACCCTTGACCTGGAGTTGTGAGACATAGCTCTCTAAATTATGCTGGCAGGTGGATTAAAAGCTGTCTGAAAGGCATCGAAGGAGGTTGCAATTGGTGGGAGTCTCCCTGGGGCAAGGGGAGAGTCTGGTGTGGGGATGGAGGGGATGTCCAGACACAATGCCGCTACTGTTCCTGGGTGCAGTTTTATGTTATGTTTAAACTGATAGCTGTCACCATCCCACCCCTGGCTCTTTTATTCTTGCCCTTTCTTTTGCATCAGATTTGGCACTGTTGCCACAGCAGCCTGAATTGGTTCTGCTCGTTGAGCCAGTGGAAAACTAGTAATTATTGTTTTCAGTGGGTCATTTTCCATCAGATCATCTCTAGCTGGCTCTGTTCTTACGTTAATTGCCAGATTTGCTGCAAGAGAGGGGATGGGAATGCCTGGCCATGTCACAGAGGAGAGAAGTCTGCTGTGAAATGGCTTAGCTGTTAACACAAGGCTGCATCTAAGAGAGATGGAGGAAACAAGAAACATGGGTGATAGCGAGAGCACAGCAGCAAAGAGCAGGTCCTGAGGGAGCTCAGGTGGGAAAAAAAGAGCAAGCAGCAGGGAAAAAAATAAGGCATAGTCATCTCAGGCAGGGAGGCAGCAGGATTCCTTCCCCTCAAAGGGAAAACTGAAACAAAAACTTCTGGCAATGAGATCTGTTGCTCAGTGTCTAATAGTAAGAGGAGGTAGACAGCCCAAAGGAGACACCTTGCAGAACAGTGTAAGGAACAATCTTGCCTCTGCCGGAGATGGACTGGGTGGCTTTGGCTACATTTCCCTCGAAAAATATTTTCTAACTTTTCCATCCCAAGTCTTTTCAGCCACACGTGAGGCAGAACATGCTGGGCTTGACCCACTAAGGAGGTTGGAAACATCCTGTTTGACTTTTGGGACAAGAGCAGAGTAAGGACAGCAGAAGCTGGCACAACGCTCTTATGCTCAGATTAAATCTCTGAGAGGTGGCCAAGGAAACCTCCCCGGGCTTTGCTGTATTCACCATTGCTAAACCTGCTTTGGGTAGTTTGTGGTTACAATATTTGTCATCTGCTTCAGGGCTCTGAGGACTGCATTGGTCCAAATCCCTCCGTTTCCTCTGCACCAAGATCCTTCTCCTTCTGCCCCATGTTTTTCAGTGCAGATAACTGGTAAATTATATTTCACGGGACAGTGAGCACGTCTGGGAGGGAAAGAAAAATACAACATGTTGTGTTTCTGGGGAGAAACACATGCTGGGGAGAAAAGCTCAAGAAATGTGCAGCCCTGGAGGTCAGTTCCCTGCCTTGGGCCCTGGGGAAAGCCAATTTGGATACAGCCTTCTTTTATGTGCTGTCATTTGGGAGTAAGATAGGAGGTCTTTAACACCGTTTGATTACAATGGCGTGGGCTAAGTGTTTCCTGTGTATTTTAGTTCTTCCTGGCCCTTATACGAAACTCTCATCCCACAGGGGAGATTCTGGGATGTGCACTGAAGGATGCAGAGCATCACTGGAGACAAAGTGTTTCTAAATTTAATGTTTTAAGTCCTTAACAAAAGCATGAGGTCCATCTAAACACAAAAAACACAAATTACGGTGTTTGCACATCAAAATGAAGACTTTAGTGTGACTTGAAGCTTACTTACCCCTGACTTTAGCTGGGACATGAATCCTAAATGCTCCTTGAAAAATACGCATCTGCCACTGTGGAAAGCCTCCAATTGCTTCAGCTGCTTTAATACTCAGACAGTTTTTAATCTATTCCTTTGGGATTATTTTTGTCCTTATTTTAGCCCATAGCTCAAACCTAGTTTAGTCCTCCCAGGTAATGGCTGTCACAAGGGGGACAGTTTGGTCATCAAAAAGGTTTGATTTCCTCGCTCTCACAGCTAGGACTGTTGTTTGTTGTGACAAACTGAAAACAGGAGCAGTGCTTCCTCAGGAAGGTCTAGTCCATTTGATTACACTTTCTGTTCACACAAGCACACTGCGAGGCACTGCTTTTGGATTTGCATTTAATCTGAAACATGAGATGCCCATGTGACAGGGTCTTAGCCAAACATTTCCGCAGCTCGCCCCTTTCCTTGAATCCTTTATTCAGCTTTCTTCCTTGACTCCAAGGTTTTCTTTGCATTTGGCAGCCCCATTAATTGAGGCTGAAGTTTGCTTTGGGGAACTTGACCGCAAACGTGGGACAGGGAGGTGAACACACACCTCTTGCTTCTCATCTGCAAATTGGTTCCTTTTGAGTTTTCCTGTTGACCCCTCTCTTTTAAAGGTGGAGAAACAAAATGCATGCACCAAAGCAGGGCTTTTTCCAGAAAAAAAGCACAGTCCTGCATCCCCTACATTCAGACTTTAACCGTGAGGACATAATGCTGGCATTTTAAAAAGCTACTATTATATGCTTTTCTAGACAGCTTCAAAAGAAGTATGTAACTAAACAACATAAAATGTTACAATATTTTAACTTCTGTCAAGAGCGGTATGGGAGAGGAAACATTTTCTGGTTGTGCTGGCTTTGCGCAGCATGCTTGATGTAGATGGAAGGCTCTCTGTCAGCCCCCACTGAGGCTGCTGGTGTTGGTAGCCTCCATTTTCAGCAGGCAGACGTGACCAGGAGCTGTCCCTGTGTGGCAGCCACGCTTGCACGTACCCTGCTTTCCCTGCCGCAGTTGCTTTAAGCTTACGATGCTTCCCAGTATGAAATACGAGAGGCAAAATGGCAAGAGAGCAGAGATAATGTAGCCAGAGAGTTCTCGTTGGAAAAGAGGGTTTTCTTGTATTCAGAAGCATCCACAGTTTTGAGGGAAGGACAGGGAAATGACCCTGGGAGGGAGGGAAGAAGCGGGAGCGGGTGGGTTGCTGCTACCCTAAGGAGTTAAAAGGGCATTGAAAGATGAAAGGGAGATGTACAGATGAAAGAGAGATACTCCATAAAAGGCCATGAATAAATGAAGCGGTGGACAGAATCAGTGCTAACTCTGACATGTCTGAGGTAGAGAATGGCTTTATAAAAGCTTTATTTAAAAAGAAAGCTCTTAATGCAAAATGGAAAAGGGTGGGCAGTGAGGAAAGGATGTTTTGTAAAGATAGTCATTGATGGAAGGCAGAAAAAAAGGCTGCTGGGAGAAGTCTGAATATATGCCGAGTAATAGGCCTGAATGAAATTTGTTTAATGGCATGTCAAAGGAGCGTGTTTGCAAACCCACCAGCTTTTTAATTTCTCTTTCCATATTTTTTTATATATGCCTACATATTATGGGATTGAAAAAGACTCATGAGGGGAGAAAAAAGGGCAAGAAAAAATGTGCTGACTTTGGAAACTAAAGAGTATGGGAGACATGATCCTAGAAATTGCAATACAACTAAGTGAAGTAGTATTCTGTTAGATAATAGATTACATTTTTGGAAAGATCCTGTTAACATTTAGAGAATTACAGAAATGTGGCCAAAAATTATATTTTGCAGATCTGATCATCACAGACAAAGTGGACTGCTCTTAAAAATTAATATTTTCATTTACATGGCAAAAAGGATCACAGCATGAAACAAATACTTTATCTGTAAAGATACTAGTAAAATTGTCAGTATGTTTTCCAAGATTTTGATTAGAATATGTATTTAGCATACTTAGTGTGTGCCTACTCCATTGCTATAAAAAAAGGAGAATTATGTAATGAACTGAAATCAAAGTCTGAGGAATTGATGTGGAGTTTTATGGGTATTAACTCATTAGTGATCCAAGCAAGTGGACTAACATACAAGAGATTAAATCCATGGAGGTGTCTGCATTCAGAAGTGCAGACAGCAAAGGGTGTAGGAGAGGCAGTACCTGGGAACATGGGTCAGCAGAGGTACCAGCATGAAATTGAATTAAATCCTCTGCATGAAAGGCTAGCTAGGTTGTCTGAGAAGGATCTTGAGTACCGGTGAACCTGTGGAAGACAAAGCATGATAAAAGAGGCTGGAAAATGGGTAGAAATCTCAGTAATCCGACATGACAGCAAAAAAAAATGTGTTGCAGTGATCGCCTCTGGATAAGGACAGCAAAGAAAGGGGACTCTCACCCCTTGAGAACAAAGAGTTTGAAGCATGTTTGTTTAAAAAAACGTATCTCCTGGTGGCTGTTCATTGCTGCTGAGGGAACTGGGTCAGTCATGGGGCAGAACTGCAATTTAGGTGCACAACTGTACATACCCACCATGGTACCATAGGCATTGAACAAAGGAGCAGTAGCAAAAAGTAAGACCCATCCATTCTGGTGATTCTAGTTATCTTAGTTATCTTCATGGCATCACCAGCTTTAGGAGACAAGTAATCAGATGTTTAGGAGGTGTTTCATCATATGTTTTTAAAGTTCTTATTTTTAATCTAGTAAATGTTGGTGTTCTTTTTCTTTGCTTTTGGGGGTTTGAATCATTCTATGCAGATTTTCTCTGTGACAGTGCACAGGAGAATCTCAGGTAAAAAATGAGCAAGAGCCAGGCAGAAAGGTTTCCCGTGTGCATACATGACAACAGGAGTTGCGCTGTAGAAAAATCAAATGGCACTGGCACTGGAAACTTGGCATAGGATCAGGAAGGAGGCCTGCCCTGTTAGATGCTACAAACAGTGGGTATGTTTCTAAAAAGGATCAGAGGGATTTAATAATCCCTCCATAATAAACATAATAAAGGATCAGGGTTTTAATAGATACACAGGCGAGACTGCTTTGTTGCAACTTTTCTCGGTTAGTCCGTGCATTCGCGGATTTTTTTCTGTAGTTTTATATCATTGCATTTGTAGATGACTAAATCACTTAGGGGCAGATTTTTGAAGATATGTGGGTGTTTATTTTCTGACTCTGAGCATCCAGATCCCTTTTTAAAAAAATAGTAAGAAAAATAAATCCCTTAGGCCAAGCTATTACACTTCTTTCAGTCTTCACAAAACATTATCTTTGTTCTTGCAGGTTATGGGCTTTTTAAAATGTATTGCATCTCTCATGTGTCAGACCTGAAAATAATGGCCAGTCAAGCCACTTTTTCTAATTCAGAAACACCTTTCTTGTTCCCTCTACCCAGGAGAGGCCATGTCACCAGATAGATTTTCAAGGTCATATCCATATTTTGCTTCCCAAATTGTTGCTACCAAACATGCTTTTTTTCACGTTGTCGCAGCGCATGCCTATGTCTGCTATGAAGACAGGCAGTTTGTGGCTACTTGTGTCACACTTACTGTTTGCCCTGTCTTACCTGAGGTAGTTTTGATATTTAGGCAGTGTTGACCAGACTTGAATGATACAAGAACAGCAGACCAGGACTGATCCACAGTTGTCTTCCAGTATTACCCCTTGTTGCCTGTTGCTCCCCCTGGCCAGCACCTGCCACTCACAGGAAGCCACAGCCATTGGCCCTGTCAATGCCTGGATGTTTCCAACAAGAGGAGTAAGGGAAATGGAGCACACCCTTAGCTAGTATATACAAAATTGGCAACTTTATCAAATGTTACTTTGATGATTATGTTTGATTGCTGTTTACTTTTTTACCTGGGAGCCGGCTGCAGAAACAGCAGATGGTTATAGGCAGGGTGGGATCTGGAGAAAGCCATGCAAGCTGTTATAATACGAGGCATGGTGAACTTCCCATTAGTAACAGAGACATCTTGACCTTTGGTATTTTGTCAGAAGTTTACTTTTAGTTATTAAAAAAAAAAAAAAGACAAGGTGCAATTTTCTTTGGAGAATCCTTCAAAATTCAGAAAGGAACTGACACCAGGCATTTCCACTCCAAGAAGCACGGATACCAGTCCAGCATTGGTTAGGACGTGGGCAGCATTTTAATTCGAAGAGCAGTCAAACAAATAGGCTCATGGGTTTATGGGGGGGGTAGATATGAAAGTATGGCAGCTGGAGAGTTGGTAAGGGAGGCCAGGTCACACCTCCTGGTGCTGCACCATTGTCAGCTCAGACCCAATGTGCAGAAAAAAACAGCTGAAGGGTTGGAGAGGCAGGTGTTGAGTGTTTCTGCCATCTTTTTCTTTTTTTTCCTTTTTTTTTTTCCCCCCCTTAAGGCTCTCACTTCCCCCTTTTCAAGTGCTTTTCTGCAGCAGCTGGAACTAAAGAGGAGGAGATAGGAGTCATTCATTCCTAGAGCTGGGGCTTTCAGTAGGCATCTGAAAGTGCAAAACTCACTCAGAAAGGACTGGGAGTTGGCCTCACTCAGAAAAGCTTGTACTGTCAGTCTTTGTTATCAACTTGAGCTGCACCAGTATTATCAGTCTCAAAATCTTTCATAGGTCTGTTAGGTGAAATACTGGTCTTTAATAGAATTAGTGGCAGAACTTGTAATTCTGTTAAAGCCAGGAGTACTCTGTGCTTCTGTACCAGTTCATTGCCAGGCCTTGATTCAAACACCTCCCCTTACCTGCCTCCCTTCAATTCTCTCAGAGGTCACGACTGCCAATAATATTAAAATCAAAGCAAAAATGTGATTTGGTTGATTAATAAGAAGGTTTATAAGGTATCCTAATTCTGAATGTATCGCTGGGGACTCAGCAGTAGAAAGCCCTTGTTACTCAAATGGGAGGACTCTGATGAGTCTGAAGAACACCTGAGCTGGCATTTGTGCCTGGAATAAAAATCACAACAATTATTCACATTGCTTTTTCATAGAGGGAATATTAAAACCCAAAGCTTGATTTATTAGCATTGTCGAAGTGTACAGTCTAAGCGAAGTCAAGTTAGATTTTTTTTTTGGTAGTACTGTGTTTTGCATCAGCAGCAAGTAGATAAAAGCTTTCTGTAACTTGTTTCATTTATCACTAGAGAGCACTTGATGCTACTGCTTCCTCCATATAAGGTAAAAGCTTTAAAACATTAATAAGCTTCCATCATTATTACTGATTTGTAATGAATGTCTAAACAAACTCACAGATGTTTTGTAGTCTTTTATATACTATACCTGTATCTTCTTTACTCTAGCCTAGCCCTTTAAGCTTACAGAATCATTCTTTTTTGCTTCTGGGATTAATTGGTCCCAAGAAGACCAGGTGATTAGAAAAAAATACAAAAGAAGCAAAAAAACCCCATCCAAAACCCATGTCTTAGCAGTGGGCCCATAGGGCAAAAAAGACCACCAGGCTCCTGCGTTTACACTAGGCAGAGCATTGCCAGCAGGTCAAGGGAGGTGATCCGGCCCTTCTACTCAGCTCTGGTGAGACATATCAGAATGTTGGGTCCTGTGCTGGGCTACCCAGTGCAAGAGAAACAGGGACTTACTGCAGCCAGTCCAGCAAAGGGCTGCAGGGGATTAAGGGATTGAAGCATCTCTGTGTGGGGAGAGGCTGAGAGAGCTGTGACTGTCCAGCCAGGACCAGATCATCCAGGAGATCTTACTGGTGAGTATAAATATGTGATGAGGGGAAATAAAGAAGATAGAACCAGGCTCTTCTTAGAGGCAGACAGTGGAAAAGCTTTTTTTCTCATGTGAGGGTGGCCAAGCACTGGTACAGATTGCCCAGAGAGGTTGTGGAGTCTCCATCCTTGAAGACACTAAATGTGATACTGAAGATGAGATTGGACACTTGCTATGGGCTTTTGTAGCCCTTGGGATGAATTAGGTGATTTCCAGAGTTCCCTACCAGCCTCAGCTCTTTAACATTTCTGTGGTATCTTTGATGCAGCAAATGCTGAGACTGTTCTATGGTTATAAGGGCACTGATCCTGCACATTGAGCAGCTTGGAGGGAGAGCAGACCGTCTGCCTGTTTCTTCTGCAGAACCAAGCAGCTCTTAAATGATGACTTGTGCACACTAATGACACCAAATGGATTTTTAACATGTAAACGAGAAGAGGAAAGCAGAGCAACTCGTTATAGCTATGGGTTTGCCTGAAGCAGATTTCCCATGTTAAAGCACTTAAAAGCAAATACAGAATTTATGATGTGTCGGTAGATTTTAAACCTGAATTACGTCCAGTTGCTGTAATGGCTAATAATGCAAATTATCTGAGTCACCCTCGGTGTAAAGCAGTAAATATAACCTGCCCATTCAAACACACTTCTCTTTTTTTTTTTTTTTTCCCTCCCTTTTCCCATTAATATTTTATCTCCCTGAGGAGATGTTTTCAACATATTATGTGCACCAGCATACCGTGCTTGTGGTATTCCTGGATGTCATTACAAAGAAGCCTGCAGACTGTATCGCTGCTCCGCTGCCTGTGACGCTAGCTTGGAAATTGCTTGGAGCAACAACAGCAAGTGTCAACAGGGAGCTGTATTAATTATTTGGAATGTGTCTCATAAGAGGAATCAACTGCTTTTATTGCAGAGCGAATATTACTTGAAACGGGAAGGTTACCCTAACTGTTATCATAATCTATGTGTCATTAACTTTCCATGTTTAGAAAAAGAGATTAACAACCCTGTAAATTGTTACAGTAAATAGATGAATTGTAACAAAATGTTTTTATTATAAATAGAAGTTTCTCGATATAGTTACCTTCAAACTGCTGGAGAAGAATTGGGTCTTAGCAACTCTGAAACTGCATGGTGGTGTAGGGAGACAAAAAAGTTTCCACTGAGGTGAAAGCAATGCTGAGTTCCAAAAAAAATTATATTTGCATCTTCTGCAGGTGGGACAAACAGGTGGAATTGTGCTTCATCCCATGCTTCCTTCAGAAACTGTTGTGACATAGAAATGCTTTCTTCCCTCTTGGAGTGAGATGAACAGATTGAAGGGGCTTGTGTGAATTCAGTCATCTTCTATAGCATATGGCCTTTCAAGAGAACATGGTGCAACACGTATGTGGTAGTGGTAAAGCAGGTACAGCTAAAGTTCAGCAGAGTACCCGTGTCTGCAAGGAAAAAGCAAAAGAGGTGGGAGTGTTTTCAGCTCTTCATCAGATGTCTGCACAAAATGGAAGTTCCTAGTGAAGAATGCACAATAGAAAAAAATGCTTCAAAACATGTTTTTAATCCGGTGCCATAAAAATGCTGTGCATTTGATTATAGCCCTGATAGATCTCTGTAGGAAACAGCGGAACTAAACCACTTATTTGTCCACAGGGCAGGCTCACCATGGGCAGGTTTCCTACATTGCCCCACCGATCCACCTCGATTCGGATCTGGAGAGACCGCCATCCAAGGGTGAGTCAGTGAGACAGCCTCCATTCATGTGCATTGGGAACCAGCCATAGGCATGAATACACGTCACTCACTTGTTCATAGAGCCTCCATGGTAAAGTTATCACCCTCCATCCAAGGACACTCCCAGGGGCAAATTAATTCCTACAAGAGAGACGTGTGACAGGTGGCCTTGTCCCATGTGTCCCATTACATAGCTTGGAACATACCATCACTTCAGAAGCTATTTTGCTCTCACCACGAGTTTACTCTTGCAGGGACAGCATACCTTAGATCCTGCCCTCTGTCCTGCACGTCTCCTTCCTAATGACAGTACAAAGGCACAGGGAGCTGATGGCAGAATGCAGAAGGGGAGTTTTCAGCTGCTCCTCGGATGAGTAAAGGGTTCAGAAGGCGTTGTGCAGTGGTTCAAGCCTGGATTCAGTCCTCATTACTGTTGCTTGAGGATTTTCTAGACTCAGTAGAGGATGACTCTAGAGTATGACCCAAATTTTAGGGGAGCTGATTGCCCCTGGTTGTGATGCTAGTAGCCAGTATGTATGTAGTAAGTCCAGAACAGCCCTGATAAGATAGGTGTCTCTCTTGAATGGCACAAATAAAGCAATATGAATGTAAGCCCTGGATTCCTTTGCCCCGGCTGGAGGATTGTCCCCTGGCTACGCAGTCCTGAGCCCCCAGCGTTTGCCTTTGTGGCCTGAGGAAGTGAGCTTGGCCCCAGAGCAAGCATATGTGCTGGTGCAGACTTCTTACTCCTCCCTTTGCTCCTTTTAGTTAGGTTGTCAATATTGATGTAGGATATCAAAATCACCAGTTTGTTCTTCTTGAAATAGATAATAGCAAAGCTAAAAGAAAACAGGAATATGAAGGGATTTCTTGGTGAACTCTGTAAATGTATATGAATATCAAACACAGGGAATATTGCAGAAGAAGAGAGAGGGAGGAAGAGGACAGCCAAACCATGATAGCATAGAGATGCACTATAGCTTAAGTTTGTGGGTTTTTTGCTTTCTCCAGCTCTCCAAAGGGTGCTACAGTGGCAGAAAGGGTATCAAGTTGACCTTTGTACTGATTGTCACCATTCTGCCACAACGCTGTAAGGCTGTTGGTGTGGGTCTGTGTCCACATTTGTTCCTCTAACTGCTCTTAATTGAAAAATGCAATGTGTTAACGCAAAATTAATCTGGAAAGACACACTTTCATTATGGAATATGAAGAAAGCTGTCTTCTTGATCTCACTTTGTTATCCATCTCTAATAATCTGGGAGACAGAAAAACCTTTGTGTTGGTGAATTGCAGCTACAACTGCAGACCTTGTTCCTCAAAATGGCCCAAGGGCTTTGTGGGCTAAAGAAAAGCATGGTGTTAGTGCTCTTGGCGTGAAAGTCTCCTTCAGTTTTGAGTGAGCTTTTCCACCACCATCCATGTGGCTAAGTTCTGTAACTTGATCTTAAATGAACTTGAACTTAAGTGTTTGCTGAGTTTTTTCCCTTTGTAATGTGTGAATATGTGTTTGCTTAGATGACGCAATAACAAAAACTAAGGAGTTGAGTCTTGCTGCACAGAAGCACCCTCAGCATTATCATTCCATGGCTGTTCCTCTTGCACTTCTGCAAGGTGAAACCACGTGGTGGTGCCACTTGGATGCTAAATTCACAGTCTTCTCTCCCAGTCTGGTCTTGCCATGAGTCAGGCTGGTTGAGTACAATCTCCTGGCAGTCCACGACCTCCATATACCTTTGAGTGAACTACCCTGAGATTTGACACATGCATCTGAGATCATCAGCTTCTAAGTCACTTGAAAACCTCTGGTTCTGTGGTAAAATTTACTACCTTGCTTTTATAGCAGAGCTCTTCAGTGGAGACAGTTATGACTTGTAGGACCTTCTGGCTCTGGTTTGTCATTTATTTGATGAATCAGAGCTTACTTAGAATAGGTCAGTGTAAACCCCCTTGCCCTGGGGTCTGGAGCAGCCTATGGAAGAGTCAAGGATGCTGGTACAGCAGCAGCCAAAGAAGCTGTGCCTTACTTTCTCCAAGATAAAAGAGCCAAAGACTAACAAAAATCTTCAGTGATCTGGTGTTTGTGAGGGCATAGCTACTTCGGCAAGATAAATGGCAGTGCCACCGGGAGCGGGGCAAAGTGGGTCAGGCAGAACAGTTGCAGTGCTTACAGAGAAGGTAAAATGGAGTTTTTCCAACACAAACTGCTACATTAACTGCTTTCACTAGGACCTCCACCCACCTGGCTGACTATTATTAAAGAAGGAGCTGCTAAGGGTGGAAGGGCTGAAGCTACTGCTGCTGTGCACTGGTAAAAGGGCTTGAATACTCTTGTGCCACTTAATAGGAGGGGGCCTGGGAGGAAGCCGGCTCTGGAGGCATCAATCTATTAGCTGGTGACGAGGGGCTATTAAAAATGTAGTAATTGGTACTCTCTCCTGGGGGAAGAGCAAGGCTTTCCTCTGGCCCTGGCATGTGGGACATGTATCTTTACTTATTGACCTGCTGCCTCATTTCTAGGCTCAGAATCAAAAATCCATTAATAATGTTTTATGGCTTTTTTCTAAGTATGTTAGGCTTACTTTTTGTTTGTTTGGATGCTTTTTCTGACACCTTAGGCCATGCTGAGGTCATGTAGCTTCATCCCATAACCACAGGAGCTGTTTCAAACTAAGGAGTCAAAAATACCTGTCCTGAAGCTCTTGTTGTTCCTCCACAATTCCTGTAGCTGGAACTCTAAAAACAGAGCAGCATTATGACAGTAATCATAAACCACTAATGCTTTTGTCTGCTCCTTTGATGCTCTTCATTTCCCCTCTGCATTCCCCCTCACAGTAAGCTGAACACCAGGAGCAGCTCAATGTTGCACTCAGAGTGGCAAAAAGAAGAAGCCACCATACAGTTTTAATTGTAATTAATGGAAATAGAGCCTGGGTAGCAATGTAGAAGCATCTTTCCTTCCTGTATTATCAAAAAAAGATACAGCTTTAGTGCTCCTGTGGGTCTGCGCAGTTACAATTCTCAGCTGACAGATTTATTTGTAACTGCCTCTCCCTTCTCCTTTCTAAAAATTTTATCACTGGTGACATTTACACACATTGTTTATGCATGCAAGGAGTTTTTACCTGCCTTTCAGAGTCCTGATGCTAGCAGTGAATAGAGTATGAACTCCAGTAGTTTACTAGCACATCAGTGTCACCGTGCATTATGGGGTAATTGCTCTGAGCCGCTGCTCTGTACAGGCAACCAGTAATGCCACTGTACACCCCTTAATAGGAATGAAGCCCTGAATCAGCATTTTTCATGAAAACACTTCTTACTCCCCACTCCCTTTTTAATCTGAGGCTGTTTTAAAATTAGTTCTGTATATGAAGCACTGTTAACCATTATTTTTACACTTCCTTGCAGTCCAGCAATCTGGATGTGATTACATGATTTTTATGCGAGCGTTTACACCTTCTGTGTACAGAATAACCAGGGATAGCTGATACCTTAGGTTGTGATCTCACAGACTGAAGATTAAGCCTGTGTTTCCGAATGGATCACTGGTTCCTGACAATAGCAAGGAGTTTCATAGATGAGAGTGACACTGATACTCTGGCTTAGAAAGGGATTTTATGGAATTATCATATATAGCAATAAATTAAATTTAGCGTTTGTACTCAAATTCTGCCAGGTACTAAAAAAACAGTAAAGAAGTGAATTAAACTCACCGAGTATGCACACTGAAACTATTTATAAAGCTGTACAGAAACAGATTTTAGCATATATGTGGAATCATATTAAACGTGAAATGTATGCCTGGCATTAAACCTGCGCAGACTGAGAAACTCACCTCCCCTGTTGAGATGATGTTTTGGAAAGGTTTCCTTTAAACTTGAAGCTCAGAGAGTAGTAATTTTGGAGATTGATATTCTCAGAGACAGCACGTTTCCAAAACATTAACTGATAAGCAAAACTATGTATTGGTCCCCAGTTCTGGAAATAAATAACAAACGAAGGAGGCACAGAAAGTTCTCACCATTTTGTGTGGATTTCTCTAGCCAGGGAAGTTGTTTTGGCCCCAGTTAAGGCACTGTGGGAGGTTTTCCTGTAAACCTTAGTTATTAGGTTCACCTTCCATAAACACAGAATCTGGCCCTACTCCTCTCCATGACAGCATGTCAGGGAGACAGAGTGAGGTTTTGCTGGATTTGCCCCTTTCTTCTCCATCTTAGAAAGCACAAAGGGACATGCCACTTTCTTCAAAACTGGATCCATTCTACCATTTTTCTCCCTCTTTGCATTTGCAGTGTCTGAAGGAGAATCATTCCTGAACATTAGCAACACTGTGAAATCTTATTATCAGAAATAGAGTAGGTTTTTTAAGTACGCATTCTGTATCTTTTTTTTTTTCCCCTCCCAAAGGTCCCAGAGAGGGTCGATGGCTTTGCAGATGATGTAGGAGATCTGACAGCTGGGCTTATTTGCACAGCCCCCGTCCTCCTTCCCAGGTCCAGAGAAATGGGAGCGCCGGGCAGTGAGGCCCAGTGGCACTCCTTGCCTTAATTCAAGCTGACACACAGGGTCACGTATCCTGTGCTCGACAGGCCCTGAGACACCAGCTTGCCTGCCCCTCCCTCCCCAGGTCCAACGCTATAAGAGAGGTGCTGCACAGGAGCTCCTCCTCTAAGCTGATATTGGACAGGCATCTCCTGATTTCCAGGCTGGGGAAGACATTCTTTCAGCTCAAGGGTCCTTTACAGTGTCCCTCTGCTGCTCTCTGAGGTCCCGCTTTTATTCGTCCTGCTCCTTCCCTTTAGAGTTAGTTACAGCTATGTGTTTCCAGCTCCTTACGGCAGTATTATTTTCCTGATGTCCTTCATGTGGAAGAGTCCAGGGGAGAGGCTAATTCAATACCTCTAAGCAAAAAGGATCATGCACTGGGTGCTATTTGTGTTCTCCTGTTGTCAGGATCCTTATTCCCTTTTTCCCTATGCAGTTCTGGGATGCTATATAGCGTCCTGCTCGTCCTTGGTCATGCTCAGGGTTTTCTTCCTTGCTTTTGCTCAGCCTTTTCTTCAAGGCTAGCATCTCAGCGCTTCTTTTTGGCTGCCCTGAGCCCACCAGAGGATCTCACTCACTCACTCCAACATGGGGCTTTTCTGGCAAGGAGAGTGTAAGAGACATGCAGGTAACTGGTATTGAGTGGGATACCAGTTGAATGGAAGATGACTGTTCACCATACCTACATGGTCAATGAAAAGGTTTTGCAACGACTACAAGCTTCACATACACAGTGAGTTTGAAGCTGCCTTGCCTTGAAGAGGCCTATACGGATTTGGTTTTTGAGTTCTTTTGCTGTTTGTTTACTTCCCATTTGAGTTCTCTATTTTTTTGTGATGGGCAGCCTCATTCCAGGCTGGATATGAGTCTTCAAATGGCTCAGCATAGGGACGGGTTGGGGTTTGGGCAGTGTGGTAGATGCAGATACAGGAATGTATTGCCAGGCATGGAGCTTGTTTGGGTCATGAAAACAGTGGAGGGATGGGTGAGTTCCCATACGAGGATGTAATGCCATTCTGAGTTTTATCCAGAGCTCTCTGAAAATCTCTCACTGGGACTCAGATACGTACCAAAATGTCCACCCTTCTGGACTACACTGATTTCCCTGAAGCAGGCAGCTGCTTTGAACATGGGCCATGCTCTGCATTTATTAATTCCTCATTAGGTATTACGGATGGTGATAACCAGTATCATAACCAGAGTAGCCAGAGCTCCTGGAAATCTTGCAGCCAGCCTGTAGTCCTCCTGTTTTGCTTGTTACTGTCAGCGAGGTCCCGCTTTATGTCCTGTAGGTATTCCCAGTCAGAAAGAGTTAATTGCATGCCATTCGCAGTTTTTGTTTTTACTATGGTGTTGAACTGTTGCTCTTATTTCTTTGGAATGTGTGTTTTCACTGCAGAGGAGCACCTCGGGGCATTGCTGTTTATTTATAAGATAACAGCGTTTGCTCTAGCAGAAAGCTGGAGCTAACGAAGTCTCTCAAGGAGGAGTGCTAAATCCTGTGTCCTGGTGGAAACTGTTCAAAGTATTTACACTTGAAAATATTTAAGGACTGGGGAGGGAAGGGGGGAGAGGAGAGGAATAGTCTGAGTGATATTTAACACCTTTTCCATTATTCCTAGCCATCTGAAAAAAAAGAAAGAAAAGGCACTTTATAAGTAGCTTTTTTTACCAGCTAGCTGCTGCCTCGTAAAGGAGTTTTGCTATGGAGATCAGCATGAACAGTGATTTAAAGGTGCCTTGAAATGTTATTCTTTGTAGGCTGTTTGAAGCTACCGTATGACCTGATAAGCTCAGAATGGACAAAGACATGCACCCAGGAGATTCTTTTGACAGTGGGTTTCATTTTCCGCTGCACTGAGTTTTGCCACTCGCCATCAGTGGAGGAAGTTTTCACCCACCTGACAGTGGCAACAGCTGGAAAGTAGAGTCAGCTATGGTGGTGCACCCTCAAGCATCACTAATCTGAAGTGAATGTCCTATTACCAGCTTGAAAAAAAAGCTGTTGAACCAGTTCAGTGTGGAAAAATAGAGTGCAGTGCTGCATACAGCATGAGACCCTTCTCGAACTTTTCTTTTTTTCCCCTTTTCTGCCAGACTAGTTTTTGGCTACACTTCTCTTTTTTGAAATATTTATAGGGCAAATAACTGTTTTAAATGAGCAGATGGGGGAGACATAAGACAAGCTGTTAAATTAATAAACATGTGTGGTGCTTTATAGTAAGGGAGCCCATTTTGGCATTTCTTCTGGATGATTTGTATGGCCTATCACCATTGCACCTGGTGCAGGGACAAGAAATGGGCACTTAATAACCAAACAATGTGCAAACTCCTTCCATTATAACTTCATTATGTCAGATATAATCATCTATAACTAGATGTCAAATACATAATTTATGTCCAGCTCCCCTGTGGAATAGTGGGCATATGAATGAATGGCCCCATTAATGGGAAGGAGCTTTTACTGTAACTTTTCCCCTCTTGGTACATAGTCCATTTTGTCATCTGGTATTAATTCTGAATAATATCAAGGCTACAGAAAAATGCCTGTTGTATTTATATTTGTGAAATGGGAGAAGATGGCAAATAAATCATATGAGAGATCAAATTTCAGGTTCAGCGATTTCCTAAGCCATGTGCCTGTGTAAAAGAGAATAGGATTGATCTGCAGTGCTTTGATTGAGAGGCATAACAGACCTTCATTTTACCCATCAAGAGATATTAAAAAGGTGCACTATGTGGGGTAACACTTCCTATGGGAGCCTCTGCCACAAAAAACTTAGAGTCCTCTGTGTGAGTTGGAGTTCGACAGCAGTTGTCTAGTGGAGGGCTTGTGTGTATTCACAAATAGCTACAAATTTGAAGGATCAGGTTAGTGTAGGATCCTTTATGAAATGCCTTTCCTACAATTTTTTTAGTATGTGGCCTCGTTTGGGGGCTAAAACCCTGGTGGGGAGGAGCACTACTGTAAATCTGGGAAGACAGTTTGTTAGCACTACAGGTAGGAAGCCATCACTGATACAGCATTACTGGTATATTATCGGTATTATGTTACTTTGTGAGAAAACATGTTTTGTTCTGCTGCAACTACAGGGGGTAGTATTTGTGTTATTCTTCCTCAGTTATAAACCTGCATGAAAAATTATCTGGTTAACGCCATTTTTAATAGCGGATAACTTCTTAGTGTCTGATAGAGTTTCCTGTTGCCAGTACACAGTGATTTTAACACTAGATTATGAATGGTATTTTTACCTAACAAAATACTACTCTTTCCTAGTCTTGTAATGTGGATTTCTGAGCGGCACACATACTAAAATATTTGCAGTGCTAGAATATCCTGTTACATCTATAGCATCTTCTTCTGGAAGGTGTGAATTCTTTTCTTTTCTTTTTTTTTAATGATAATTTTTTCAGTTAGTCTTTCCATTGGTCCTCCTAATTAGAGGGAGGGCATTTGAAAGGGCCGGTTGAATCTGGCAAATTAACAAACGTTTATGAGGACTGGCACTACAGCCAGGGGTTTGGCTCCTCAGACCATGAGACTCACTTGGAGAACCATGAGCCAATGAGCAAGCTTACCGTGCTCTCGTTGGTGTTCATCAGCAGTGCATGTCTAGAAAGGCAGGCAGATGATTTCCCATACAAGCAAATCATGTTAGGCTCAGACATACTACTGTAGACGGTACTGAGTCAGAGAGTTTTGTGTTCATTTGAAGGCTTTTCAGTTGTGCAGTGAGATTTTCAATAGGTAAGCAGTTTTTTTTACAGCACTTGGCTCTTGGAATAATTTTTTATTTGATCAGAAATTGTTGGAAATGAGAGATTTCCGCCAGAGACAGTGATCTGATGCTTTCTAAAATGTCTGGGTTTTAGAGCCTGTTTAGGCCCCTGAATTCCCTTAAAGTGGACTGTTGAATTTTGATTCTTTCCTTTGTGTGTTGTTTTTTACAAGGAATTCTAGTGATATGATATAATCCATTCAGACGGAATTTTATACCTGCGAATTGTGTACTTCGCTCCTAAAAACTGTTTGGAAATCCCAGCTTTGATAAAAGCGTACTAAATACAGATTTACTGATAAACATTATGGAGGCCCTTGCTAACACTGTAACTTGGCTCCCTCATAAGAGGGCCTCATGCTTGAAGACTTTCAGCCAAGTAAATTTGGCTTGATAACTGCAATGTTTGGTCAGAAGACAAGGACTGCTATCCTCTGGCTCCAAATGGTTTGTTACTGCCTTTGAATTGGCTTGACGTAGTTCATTCTCCCTGAAAACTCGCAAGAAGCAGTATTTGAAAGATCTAATTGCCTTTGAGAAGATAATATTAAGGTTGATTAAATGTAATTATAGGGGTTAGAGGGCCAGCGTGCGTGAATGTGCAGCAGCCATGGGGCTGTTGCGTAAGGAGCTTTCAGGGTTGGAGAGAAAGAGCTGGACTTTGAGGCAAGGAGGAAACTTTGTTCTTACCCAGCTGGGGATGTTGGGTTTTTAGCAGATAGGTACGGGGGAGTCTTATAGAGGGCTTTGGATTAAGCATGGTAATTTGTAGCAAGTGTGTTTCACTGCAACTGGTTGGTCTTTTTTGGAGAAAATTGCTTGAGTTTTCTTCATAAACTGACCAGAACTGTGGATGGTCTCATGGCAATCTCCCCTTTAGATTTTATATAAGTCCTAGTTTCATCTTTATCTCATTATGAGCATTGCTTTCCACAGATTGTGTATGTGTCTGTGTGTCTGTATTATGCCCACAAATTTAGTAGTAGATGTGCAGCAAAATAATACTGTTACTGAGTAAACAATTACATTTCAGTTTCTAGAATAAAAGGGAATGTGTGCCCATAAATCTTCTTCTAAATAATCTGTGTTGGAGAGTAAAAAGAAGATGAGGTTTCTAAATTCAGAAGGCCCTTCGCAGTGAAATCCTGTGTGCCACTGAAGTGTAACAAGCTTATTTATATTTTATTGTGCTCCTAGATCAAGCTGCATTATTATGGGCTGCATTCCCCTGACACTATAGCTGTTGCTAAGGAAGAGGTACATTATGTTAATATTTTGTGATCATAACTATGCAAGCTGGGTTATGTGTGTTGAAGAAGTTGGGTGGGGAGAAAATGAAGTTAATGCACCGTTTTGATTGGAGCCTCCGCAGATTGTCGCTCACATTTAGAAGCAAAAAGTAAGCTTGAATTTGAGAAGAATTCACACAGAAAAAGGGAGAAAACCAAACATTAGAAAGAATTTGTTTGCTGAACTTTAAAATTGCTCAGCAGGAAGAATCTGGAACCATTGCTGCTAAGAAGGATTCTGGGAGAAGTGAACCTAATGCTTTTACCAGACACATTCAGTGAAGAATTTCTCAGCTTTCTCATGCCTTTATGTGTCTTGATCATGTAAACAGAACATTCATCCTTAATTCCTATTTGCTGACCATTTCCAGTGCTGGTGTCTATTATGTGATTTCAGTGCCTTCTCATTCATTTAGATTGATTCACTGAGAGCGTACGATCAAGTAGTGGCCAGCACCATACACAAAGCAAAATGACAAATGATGAATTAGATTCAGTGTGGGGAGTCAAAGAAAAGGCCAGAATCACGAGCAAGATACTGATGTTCGCGCTGCTTATTTTAAAAAATACACTCTACAGACTGTATTGATGAGCATTATAAAACTGTTTACACAACAAGTAAAATAAACAAGGAAGGATCTTGGCATTCCTCCTAAAGGAATGTTCTGAACTGAGTTTCCCCTTTCAAAACTGTTTTCTCATTAATACTGCTGCCAAGGCGTGAAGCAACCAGGACTGGATGGGTAGGAGCTTGTCTCAATTCTGCTGTGTCTTGCACCTAGCTGATTCAGACAGGACAGTGTACCAGGAGTATCCAGGATTATTATGGTCATGGCATCTGAGAATAGATAATTTTTGCCTTGTAGTAATGCCTCTCTCATTTTCAAACATTCAGTGCACCGGAGCTGGGTTTGCGCCTGGATCAGCTGTGGTGAGGCTTATCCACCCTTAATCTCATCTCCTATATCATGGCATGTTGAGCAAGCAGTCCACCCAGCTGAGGTCAGTACTGTTTGCCAGAGCCTCAGCAAGCAGCAGTCCTTAAGCAGGGCTGGGAGACTCACTGGAGGCTTGCCGATGTCCTAACCCCATTAGTGATTTTTAGAATCAGCTTCAGCCTCTGGTTCTGCCATGATGAGCAGAGCCACTTTTCCTCCTTCTGCTCTACCTTCCCTCCTCACTGTTCTTTTTTTCTCAAACCTTGTACAGTGGGTTCTGTGACCCTTAACAAGGCTTTAGGGAAGTTAATATTACATTTTACTAGTCAAGGCTGTAATAATTTATGTTATATCTTGTTGCATGCACCTGATCATAAAATCTTTCTAGAAGCTAAGGTGCCTGGCCGGGGAAGTGTCCCTTGCTTGGGCAAATTAAATATAGTGTGAGACAAGAGCAGGATGGAGGAGTGGGAGGAAAGGAGTAGTCCCCCGTGGGAGGCAGTGGGTACTTCATACTGGAGGTATGTATTGCAAAGAAGGAAATGGGAAGAATAAAGAACTAGAACAGGGATTGGAGATGAGGTCAGTGGGAGAGAAGTACCAGAGGGTAAAAACAGGTGGCGTGGTTTGGGTAGAGAGGATGGACACAGAGGGCATGCTGGACAAACCACACGGCTTACAGTAGAGAAAGAAAGACAAGATAGAAAGGAAGGGATGGAAAAAATGAGGTTTTCTAAAGGATGTTTTTATGTCATGTATAGAGAGATTTAAAATCCTTTAGCTTTGGACAATTGAGACTTTCACTGCCTCCAGCAACTATGCACAGACTAATCACGTAACATTTATATTCCTGGTTTCCTACCCCAGGCACCTATTTCTATCTGCTTGCTTCTCTACAGCTTTTGCTCTGAGCTGCTGCAATTTAACAGCAAAAATCCAGATATTTCCTTCATCATTATTAACCACTCCTACACTGTCCTCTGGGCAGTAATATAGAGCTCAACCTAAATGTCAGGAGGAGCTCAGTGTGCTCATTCATTTTTGGAATCTTGTCGAAGTCTTCTCAGCCTGGCCACCCAAATCTTCAGCTCCTGTCCCTTTCAGGTTGGCATAGCTCTGCCTGCTGGCTCCCAAGACCATGGGCAGGGATATTCAAAGTCCTTAGTCTCTCCATAATTCGCCCATGGTTTTAAAAAAAGTGTGTGCCCCCATATGGCCTAAGGTTTGCGCTTATCTTCGAAGCACATTGCTTCTCCACATTGTGTTTGGTTAAATAAACATGGATTGGTGTAGATATTTCGCATATAAGCTGACAGGGTTGACATTGTGAGTATTTTGCAATCATTTGTTTAATTAGCTGAGTCTCTCTAGGGAGAAGTATATGAAATGGCATACTCCCAAAGTCTAATTTAAATCTGTTTTGCTTTTTTTTTTGATTATTTTTTGATGGAGGGTTTGCAATGCAAAGCATAAAAAAAGGTAGCAGTGGATGGAAATCAACAAAACCCCTTTGTTAATGGGCAGTGCCTCAGTAACAAATTCATGTGAATACAGAGAGGAAATTACATTGAGTAAAATGACCTACAAGAGGAAAAAATGGAATTAAGTCTGTGCAGCTGTCTTGTCTTTCTTCTTTTTTTTTTTTTAAACATGTATTTCCCTTCTGTTTTCTCCTACTGCAATGCTTAATTAGGCTTCTCCTTTGTTTGGAGGTTAATTCCTTTTCTAATCTACAGCTATTTTTACAAAGGTGTTCATTACTGCAGCGAACAAAGGCTGGAGACAAGAGAGTGGCAGGTGTTGAGCCTCGTTTAGTGGAAAGGAATTTTTTGCTCACAGCAAAATCTCGAGGCCCTGCTTTTGGATGCAGTGCTTCTGTGTCAACTCTTCTCTGCTTCCTGCTTTAAGTGAAAGGGTTCCTGGGAGAGAGCTGAAGTTTCTGCTGTGGCACCAGGGCTGCGGTGTGCCTGTCTGCCCACTTAATGCACTTAGAGCCCTTTGTGCACAGCAGACCCTTAAACTCTCACCTGACTATACATAGAGACCACTGGTTTCTCTTTTGATGCTTACCTGCTCATTGCAGTAACTGAGAAATTAAGATCCTAAATATTTAAAGAGATCTGTCGTGATATTCCTGAGTCCCTATGGAGCAGTGAGCTCCTGCACATGTGTGCCCCCATCACTCAAGGTAGGCTCTCCTGCTTGCTGGCATCGCAGTGGACGAAGTACCTGAAGTCTCTGGTTTAGCTGTGGTGTTTGTAGAACACGCAGAGCACACATTGATCACATAAAAGTATTTATGTTGCAAGAAACTAGTGTAGCAACACTAAAATTTGCTGCTGAGCTGCAGTGCTGGGGAGGCTGGTAGCAATGGTGGAGTAGGGCCCAGCTCGGCACAGGGTCAGTCTGTCTCTCTTTGTCATGACTGTCCTGGCAAATGAAAGTGAGCATAATTACGAGCAAGAGCTAAAACGGCTTTTAGAGCAATAAAGCCTGTGATTACCAAAGGAATGACAGAATGCCCCAATAGTTAAAAGCAGGACCCCTCTTACTCGGCATAGTCCTGTAAGGATCAATGTGGCCAGCCACATCTCCAGGAGTTGCTCTGCCCACACAGTCCTTCACCTTCCTGTGCTATTAATGAAGACTTCCTTCTTGCAAACAATGGTGAAAGTTGAGCATGACCTGGGAGCCACTGCTTGTCATTAGGAGACCAGATTTTATTGTTATGTTTCCTTTTGCTGATTATGTGATTAGTCACTTCATGCACTCACACATACATCTAGTTTCTGTAGAAAGTGATTTTTTAACTGTGGCACCCACTAACCTTGTGGCTGTTTATTTCACATACTATTCTGAGAAATGGAAAATGGTCTTTTTGGTCCTGTAGAAGCTCTAGAAAGAGGGAAAAGAGAAAAGGCAGTTTTAGAGCTGGTTGATTATTGCTGCCAGAGTACAATTAACGTGCAAATATTTCCAAAATCAGCAGCCAATGAAAGAAATACACGTCCTCTCCTTTTCACACAAAAAAGAAGTGGAATTATACTTGTGCTGGTTTAAAAGTTAACCAGCAGGGGGAATGACCTCAACTCAAAAGAGAGATTATAAGTCAGAATAACAATTTATTAAAATAATACAATAAGTACGATTATACAGACAGATAATTGATTTTTAACCCACAAA
>JAWMRA010000130.1:18456164-18478799 GCA_035584735.1 Pseudotriccus pelzelni
CTTCTTCTTGGTACAGAATTCTTGTTGTTCTAACTGTGAATCTTTCAGCCATCTTGGCATGTACACTTTACAATATCTATAAAGCTATATTAAAGCAGAGGTTCTAAAAACTACAGAATGCAATAGAAATTGCTCATAAATCCATCATGTCCTGCAACAATATAATCTAAAATATTCAATATTAGATAACTTCTGCTGTTCTTGCAGCACCAGAGGCCTCTCTAAAGCCAAGCTGGTCATGGCAGCTTGGGTACATTCTGCACATCTGTGGCAGCTGACAAGTGACTTTCAGAGGTGGCTGTGTGTGAAAAGTTGTCCCCACTCAGGGGATCTCTTGGGAACCAGATTTTGTGGCTTTCCAGGGACTTTGAAATGAATTAAAATTAATAGGAAGTGAGCCTTCAGATCTCTTAAGAAGAAGTTTCAAAAGCAAAGGCTTAATGTTTCTGTAGGTGATTTTTTCCAAAGCACTCAAGAGATTTGAGAGCATGAGGCTCCCTGCAAGGCACCGGGAGTGCACTCCTCAATCCCTTTAGGGAGAGGATTGTGGGCTGCCTACCCAAAGACAGGTAAGAAATATCTCTCTGAACAAAAACATGAGAATTTTCCACCTTGTGCTTCCTTTCTGCTCACCTGGATTATACTGATCTGCACATAAAGCAAATGTAGGGCTGGGAATCAATCACCCATAAGTAACTGCTGCTGTCTGGATTTAGGTATTTCTTACTCTCTATCTGCAGCTGCAGTTTAAGGGAAGGCATGTGCAATTTTGTGAATTTTAACTTTGGGAGGAAAGGTCTTGGCGTGCACCTGCTCTGGACAGCAGAAACCTCGTGCAGATGATGGTGATATTAATTTTTTTGCCTTCATCAAAATTAAATCTATTGCCTCTCCCAAATTAATACTGATGTTCCCACTGTAGATTGAAATTTCTCAGCACTTTGTTTCTTGAGCAGATGTTTTTGCTTTTCAGTACTGTTTTCTATAGATGTTTTTAAAAACCTCTGTTAAGTGTATCTTGAATGCAACACATTGAAATAGTCATGTGCACTCATGCTTGTGTATTCACAAAAAAGAAATTAAAATAGTTTGACACTTATTTGAGGAAATCTGGTAAAAATGACCTGTCAAATATACTAAAGTTTCAGTGCCAAATGCAGGCAGTGAAATGTTTTCTGCTCAACTGAGACTGGCTCATCGTCTTCTTGCTGAACACCCATGTGCTCCCTTTCCTGGGTGCAAGATCTTTCTCACTTTCATTAGCTTTCCCTAAAAATTCAGACGGTATTGTTTGTTTTTCTCTGCTGACAGATTTTTACCCTTTAAAGCTGAGCCTTGCTGTATGATTATGAAAGTACTACTGAAGGATCTGATTCAGTATTTTTATTCTTTATTATTGTCCATCAATTTTTTTGTCCCTGAAAATCTCAGTCATTTAGACAAGAGAGAGATGTCAGATTCAGCTGAAAGGAACTGGCATGATAACAGCCTGTTACTAGGATCTCTCAGTGTCTCAAAACAAGATGCTTTGTTCCTAAGCTTTCTTTTGCACGTAGCTCTGGACATTTATTGTGGCGGGTTCAGCTTAGACAGATGTCTGTTGCAGCTCCTGTCTTGTTCTAACACTAAACAACAGAGATGAAAAAATGTGCAACTAATTGCCAATGGGGTAATGAATCTCCTCATATTTTGACAGATCCTGTTAATTCAGTTGTGATCCTGTGCGTTGTTTAACCAATTCTGCTTGGAAATGGGTAGACACACAACAGAAGCGTAGAGACACATCAGTCCCTATGTACTCAGGAATAAAAAGAAAAACTCTGTTTCAGGTTGATACAAAATAGACAAAAAATAACAAGTTTTAGTCAATTAAAATATTTTAGAGCAAACTTTCCCTGTGGATTTTTTTTAATTGTCATTATTTTTTTTTTTTTGTATTTGGCTGAGGTTTTAAGACATTTTAAGATATGATGTAAAGGAACTTTTGGAAAGGAACAGTTACTTGGAATTGAATGACAGAAGTAGTTGTTTAAGGAAACAAAACAACAAAAAAAAACCCCAAACCCAACCCAACATGCCAATTTGAGATGTCTAGATTGTTATCATCCTGTACCTTGTTCCCTTCCTGACCCATTCTGGCACCAAAAAAAAACAGTGAAGGCAAACCAAAAGGTTCTTTCTCCAAAAAAAAAAACCACCAAAAATGTAGTATTACCAGATCACCATTTTTTCCCAAAAGCGTTCTTTGATAGAAAATGCATTACTTTGTGCTTATCTAGGAGCACAGGACATTCATCTGAATTACAGGTGAGCATAAGGAGGACTACAGATCTTCTGCTATCAGCAAAAAACAGCTTTAGAGTTAGCCCTGCACTGGAATTGCTGAAATCCTCTTCAACTGAAGGCAGTGGCAGCGCAGTCCTTTAGGAGAAAAACAAACAAACCGAAACCAATCTGTGGGGCATTTGTTAAATCACATAGCCAGAATTCATGCATACAGTACTTAAGTCAGTAAAATCTGCTTGTGGGAAATACATTTGGGAGCAAAAGTACTTAGTCTTTCTCAGTGTCATTTTACTTTGCTTTAATTTTCAAGTTAAATTTGGAATAGCTTAATACTTTTTCTGATATGTAGTAGGGCACAGAATCTAATAACTGGAGAATGGTAAAAAAAACTAGAAAGGGAGGTAAGGAGCAGATACAAGTGCTGAACCCTTACTCCTTCCATGGCTAACCTGAATGCCAGGCACCTAATGTTACTATGATATATGCTTATTTGCTCCTAATAGCAGTGGAAGTGGAAAGTGCTAAGAGTGATTCTTTTTTATTTTACTTTTTTGTCCCAAGTGAGAGGAAATTTATATTGATCCATCATTTGGGCAGTAGTGGATGATTATGTTGAAATTGTAATTGGTTGGCCTGTCCCTGCAGTAGCAGATAGGCCAGTCTAGCTATCATGTTACTGTTTCATGTCTTCTGCTGGTATTCCCTGTGTTAGGACCCACAGTGTCCACTGTTCGGTGGGTTAGTCCTCCTCTGTCTCATCCCCCATGCTGGCTTAAGGGCAGACCCAGACATTTCTGCACACAAAAAGGCCCAAACCCAGTCACTTCTTCCAACTTCATTTCTAGTGTCTGTTGCCATTGGCTTCACAGAGTGCTTCTCTATTTTAACCTGACATTGAAAACATGAAGTCCTACTGGTGTGCTAAGTACCCTTCACTATTGTTGAGAAATGCTGTGATGAAACTCAGAGCTTCTGTAGACTGCTCCTTCTTTTGCAATAAGCCTTCCACACTGTTTTCTCCACAACTGAAATCATCTGTCAGGCCAAAGACCTGCCTACAAGTCATATTTACTCCCAGAAAACACCTTCTTTCCCGTTTTATCTCTAGAAGACGAAGACATTCCTTGGGAGTTTTAAAGAAAGGTGGGCTGCAGTGGTCCCAGCACGAAAAGGAAATGAGAGGTTTGTCCCACAGATTTGGTGAGTTGAAGAAAGATGAAGTTCCCAGTGCCGAGAAGTATTGTGAATGCAGGAATCACTTGAATCATCTGCAAAAAGTCACCTGCAGAACAGCTTACAAATAATTTCTGTGTTAAGTAATTAACCTGGAGCAATTGCCTGGGGAGGAACGATTTCACAAACTTTATGGTCAACATAAAGTTAGGCTTGGCTGACTAGAGAAGGAACTCTCCAATCTCCTTGTGTATTGAGCTCACAGAAATTTGGTCTGCTCACTTGAACAGGAAAAATACCTTTGAAGCCCATTTATACCAAGAGAAATAGGTGTATTTCAGGCATGTACATCAAGGCTAATGTTTTGGAAGGGAACTGAATTCTGGACTGGGAAGCCTTACTCAAGGAAGTTGGATCTGGGAATATTTGCAGTGTTGATCTGTTTGTTGAAGCTGGCAAACTCACTTCTTGCATTTCAGGGATTTTCAGATGTTTATTCTGTATTTCTCTAAGTTGCCTCAGTCCTGTGGGGGCTTAGGTCACTTCATCCTGCTCAGCAGGGTAGGGGACAGGGCTTTATGACCTCACGTGCCCCAGTGGCATCTATTATCTTTCTTTGTAATATTTTTTGCTTTCTTTCCCCATTTCTATGGCAACTTTTGACAAGGTCCCTTCTATTATGCAGCTCAGCATAACTTGAAAAAAAAAAAAACTGTTAAATTTTCAACAGGGTCAGATGTCAGGCTTTTTAGAATGAGATTGAACATTTGGCTGGCAATGCTCATGTTGGCAAAGTAGGGGGGGAAGTTCCTTTGTGGGGAAACTTTTTCTAAAATGCGCAATACAGGCTCTGATTGTGAGTGATCCTTCTCTGCCCTGTATCCCCAGCATGAAGTAAAGGCAGGGTTACAACAGAGGAATAAAGTCAGCCACTGGTCTGGACTACCTGCAACCTTGTAGGCAATTGCACTTCTCTCACTGTACTGCTCCATGGGTTTCTCTGTGGGAACAAGGCAGTCTGGTGTGCTTGTTCTGCTGCCATGACAAAGGGACAGGTTACAGTGAGGCCTTGCTTCTTATCTTGCCTTATTTAATGAGAAGAATCCAGAGCTACACAGCTGCCCTCACCCCTGCTTATTAATCACACCTCAATCCTGCACAGAAAAATGCAATGGTAAAAGAGAATATCCACAGGGCACGTTATGTTTGTCTCTGTTCCTCAGCAATTATGATATCTGTAGTGAGCCTATATGTAGTGAGATATCTGAGGCACACCTATGAATGACAATATTTTAGCAAAGGTCTTGTAAAAGCTGCTGGCGTGGTGGTTAGTTCTTCTACATCACCTTAACAGAAGCTGCAGTTGCCAGACATTATTCAAGAGCTGGACTCCTCAATGTAGGATTAAAATATTGATGGGGGGTCCTCCAAAAGTCTGGCCTGACTAGTTTTGCCTCTCTGGAAATGAGATGGCTAGAAGAGTCTCTGACCTCATATTTGCAGTCAGGAAAGAATGAAAGAAACTCTTCCTGCACACCAAGCCTGCAAATGAGATCAAAAGGGGCTCAGAAATCAGAACTTAACAGGAGTCAGGGGAAGAGCAAGTAGCAGTTGTTTTTAAAAATTCAAATATGTAAAATGAAGATCAGCAGTTTCAAAAGATATCATGTTTATCACTGACACACTCAATTTATTTTTGTCTTTTGCTCTAGGAAATGACAGTGTCCTACATGAACACAGTGGAGAGCATGGGCAGGCCAATGAACACCCCTTAAAACAAGTGGCTCCCCTCAGATGAATGGAGGAACACACTGTTTGCAAGCCTTGTAGTACCGAGAGGTGAGTGATGGGGCAACATCTAGACCATGTCTCCCCAGGGGTGGGAGCTGAGGTCTGTGTCTGGGCCATTCTTGGCAGGAGATGGCAACATATGCCCCCAGCCTACCAACGTGACCTGTGAGAAGCAGAGGGGTTGCACTGGGGTAGCTGTCACCTTTGCACTTGTGTTTGGAGGGAGACAGAAATGCAGGAGGTGTGATTTTGAAGCATTCCCTCTATGCATTGCTTTGAGGAATGCAGAGCAGCTGTCAGGAGGAATATCCCTATTCCACATGGCTGTTCCATGTAAATATAGCACTGTAAACAAAGACCTGCCTGGGAATTAATCCCAGGGTGACTAAAAATACATGGACATGTTTTTGCTGTTTCTTCTAACACTTAGCACAGCACTTTTCCCACTCATAACTGATAGATATTTCCATTAATGCATGTATAAGCAATTCAAAGAGTTGCTGCCAGCAGAGCAGGCTGAGATTTTCAAGAGTCACAAACCTGAAGTGGAGAACGGAAGTCATGCCCAAATGCCAAGCCCAAATACTTGCATGTGGTAGTGCTGGTGAAGCACTCGGAGCAGGGAACATTAAATGGCACAGGAGGGCCATGAAACCACACAGCCCCACACTAATACAGCTAGTTAGTGCCTGGCTGAGCTGTCTGACTCTCTTGGGGAAGGAGGGTGTATCACAGGTTTGGAAGCTGCAGGGATATTTTTTTCCTCTGGGTCTGGTGTGGGCAATAACATGCCAAGGTCACATGCTGCCTGGTTTTGGAGGTCATCCTGCCTCCTTGGCTACCCAGCCTTCAGGTACAATTCCTCCCTGCCTAGCTGTGTCAGTCATTATTTTCCCCCAAGAGTCCATGTGAGAAGAGAAGTGATGAACAGAGACTAGATTATCTATTTTAAAGAGGTTAATTTATGTTCTGCATGAAAGTTTTAATATTTTTGTAGAAAATAAACCTTATTCCCCCTGCCCTTTTCAAAACACAACCATATTCTGCTGCTTGTAGAGGGCGTTTGTATTTGTGTCAGTGCTATATATTCAAATAACCCTTTCCTCACTTAGGAATTCTTGAATTTTTGAAAACTATAGGGAATTCAAGTGTGTTGGCAAGTGCATTTCTTCAAAATGGTCCCAGTGGTGGAGATTTGAAAGCATTTATGAGCTGTTTTGCTAATCCCTCTACTGAGCTACTTTATAACTTTGGATTCTAAAATACTTCCCTGACTCTGGCCTAAATCGCTTCAAAAGCAGAATTTAGACACTTAAATCATTAGGAGAAAAAAATTCTACCATTAATGCTTTTGAGTCCTTTTGAGAGTACAACTCAATGTCTTTGGCATCAAGTCCATAGAACCCATATGTCACACAAGAAAGCAGGTTTTGCTAGCAAGAAAATCCCCTCAACTTTGAGAATTAAACTGCCATGAACCCTACAAATCATACGCTCTTTGTAGCAACCTGTCATCAAAGTTCAACATCTTGTTCAGGCCTCTCACACTGGAAAAAGTTGCCTTCATAAGCTAGAAGACACACAGGCATCCCCCTAGAAAGGTCAAAGCATGACAGATTCCTTCTGTGTCATATCTCATACAGCAAAATCAAGAGAGAGTTTTAAAGCGGTGCACAAACACAGAAGCAAAAATAATTGGGATAGACAAGTTAGACAACCTACCTAATTGCACTGCAAACAGGTAATGCCTTCATAGATACACATGGGAGAGGAGGTAAATATAGATCCTGATTTGTATTTTTCAACATGAGAGTGTGGTTGGTTATTTTTTTGCAGGAGAAGGGGAAACCACAGAGTTGGACTGCTGCAAACACGATGCCTTGTGATTCTGCATGTGCCCTGCACTAGGATAATAGCTGGAAATAGTTTAGGCATTCATTTTGCCTGAACCTTGATGCCTACTGTCACAAGGCTGGCAGACAGGAAATACGACCTGCGGGAGACAACTGTTTTTCTGGAGTGGTAGCCCATCGCCTGTCTGGGTACAGAACAGGAGAGATATTTCTACCCTCTGTCTGCAGTCTGCCTAAGGGGTTAGTTCATAGAAACATAAAATATACTGAGTTGGAAGGGACCCATCAGGATCATTGAGTCCAGCTGCTGGCCCTGCACAGGACACCTCAAGAATCACACCATGTATCTGAGACCACTGTCCAAATGCTTCTTGAAGCCTGTCAGACTTGGTGCTGAGACCACTTCCCTGGGGAGCCTGTTGCAGTGCTCAGCCACCCTCCAGGTGAAAAACCTTTTCCTGATATCCAACCTAAACTTCCCCTGATTCGGCTTCATGCTGTCTCCTCGAGTGCTGTCACTGGTCACGAGAGTGAAGAGATTGGTATTTGCCCCTCCACTTCCCCTCACAAGGATGTTAAAGAACATCTCACCACATCACAGATTGCAACATTTACATAAAGCAACTCTTCCCCAGCCTCTAGTCTCACCGCTACTTCTTAGAGTATTTTGGTGGGGCACTGGGATAATTTGGAGAGGGTGGAGGGAGGATAGCTAAGCCTAATAACAATAAAAATTTAAGAAATAAGATTCTGACTAGCTCCTTGAGTTTTTCCTTTAGGGTTACTATTTTAAGGTAGTGAAAATAAGAAAAGAAATCTTGTGGTTAGTTCGACCCACAGAGAGCTACTATGAAGACAGGGGTGATGAATGTGTTTCATAGAATGAATATCGAACACGTTCACGTCTTTGTTGGAGTGAATAGATAAAATTTCAACTGCTTCTTGAAGCTGAAATACTGATCCTAAATATGTTTGAAAGTAGGCAGAATCTGACTGACTACAGCCCAAGTGACAGGAGAACTGAGAAATCCATATATAATAATACTTGGGAATACTTGGAAATAATACTTGGGAATTTCACCCAAAAAATGTTATTCTTACTACCCCTTTTTTTTTTTCCTTGAGCTCAAGTATTAATTGCCTGAGATCCTCAAAGCCAAATACAGAGACAGCTCACCTTAAACTTTTCATCTACAGTCTGACAGGCAGTGTCTGTGTCCACTGCTCCATCTGCTTAACCTTCCCAGGAAGTTGATGTTCATCTTTGGGCTTCAGTGCATGGTCTTGTTTTACTGAAAAAGAAACTAGCTCAGTAGCACTCATGGGGCTGCCAAACAAAAATGGAATTAAAAAATGTTGGCAATTTCTCTAATAATCAACAGTCTGCTTTGAAGTATTCTTGATGCTTTCCTTTCAAATTAGCTCAAGAAACAGTTTTATATGCACAAATCTTAAGGAGGTTTTCCTGACCTGAGAGTTTGAAGATTGTCTGTTGTATGCAGAAAGTTGAAGAGAGGTCCTGAGAAAACAGTCTGTAGAAACTCTCATTTTTAGTATTTTAATTGTATCCAAAATAGGCATTGTGCAGGTGAAGGCTTTTTATTTTGTTTTCATTTGTTTTGTTACAGCTTCCTTACAGTTCATCTGCATGCCAAAATGAAATTCCTTGAGACCCAGACTGGAGGAAGTCCTGCTTCATTTCATGTTCCTCAGGTAACACCACATAGTCCTGCCCCTGGCATGAGAAAACTCAAATTTTGTGGGACTTCTGGTCAGGTTTATCACATCTTTCTATTTGAATTTCTCAGCTGCTGGGGATTTGGTGTATCAAATATTCTGTAGGTGGAAGGTTTTGATTCAGTGTTTTCTAGCCTGTGCTTGCCATACTCAGGTTCCTCCAACTATATTATTCTGACTTTAGGCTTCTTAGAAAAGGGGGGGCATGTGCACACAAAACAGACCCGAACACATGCTGTTAAAGAGATTTTTGAAAAGCATCCTAGTTTCATCAGGCCTTGCTCAATCTCCCTATTTGGTTTCTCTCACCTACAAGGCTAATCTTGCTGACTGTGCTTTATCAGCATAGAAGTTGCAGCACTAATTGGCTGTTAAGCTTTGTGCAGGTGCATTGGTGGGAAGTACTTATTGGCTATCTATTAGCTACTAGCCTGTCTTCTGCATCTTTTAAGTTTGGTTTGCTCCCTAGCACAAGCGTTTAAACTTGTAGTAGTACGAGCCCAGATCTGGAAGAAAGGACAATTCTTACCTTAAGGACAATACCAGCAGGTGCAGCCTTCAGCATCTGTCAGCACAAGGTGTTGAGACTCCAAGGGGAGAGGCACAGCACATGGCACCGGTCACGGACCTGCACAGCTCATCAATGGGAATGACCCTAGCACAGGATGCTCTGACAACACCCAGCCTTACTGCCCACCCACCGACCTGTTCTTGCCCACCGCTAGGATGAAAGCTCACACTGTGTGCACGCAGCAGGCAGGATGCAGTAACACAACCATGAACATACAGTTCACACCATGGCAGATGTTACTGACAGTTCACAACAGGGTACGAGGCCAAATGCACCAACTGTGCAGCTGGGAGGCCTGAACAAGTTGCACTGTTTGGAGGTTACCATGTCTTGTAATTGGCAGACCAACATTTTGGCACAGTGGATAACCCAGAGTAACTTCCTAGAAACAGTTTTGTCCCTGAGGGTGCAGTGCTGAGTGTTCCCTTTTGTTCTCAGATTCCCACAGGTTCAGTCACTGATGGAGTCTCTTCTAATATGGGTACAGCGTGGGTGGCAAGTTCAGGCTGGTCATACTGCAAAGATGACACACTACACATTTTACTAACTATCTTGCTCAAAGAATGGGAAAATAACAGCTAGCATGCATAAAAGGAGTAGAATAACTTTATATTTTTATAACTACCAGGTTAGTAATTTCTTAAGTCTTTCTCATAAAGTTGCATGCCCACATACTACAGATTTAGGGGTTTTTGACATCTCTAATTGAGGAAGCTCTTCTGTCTGCCAAGTACTGCTTTTAATCTGTTTTTACCTACTCCTTTTACCTATTTAAGGACCATTAATTTCTATAATGTTTTTCTGAAAGACATGAAAGTATAGTTCTCACTTCTGAAGTTGCAAAAATAGCTTAATGATAACAAATTATACTTTACCAGATTGCATGTGGGAAACATTTGGATTTAATTGAATCACTTGTTTCTTCCAACTCAAATATCATTTGCAAATACGTAAAATTATATCTACAGAGACTTACATACACACTTGACAATTTCTACATAAACATATTCACGGTCAGGTCATTTTGATCATATTTAATAGTGGGCAGAAACAGAGTTTCTCTTCTGTAGACTCTGAGACACTTGAATTTACACCTTATTTTCTTTTTTCCATAACTTCAGTCATGGTCATAAACTAAGTGTTGCACCTTTTCCTCCTCATATAAATATGTAATGATGGAAATCATTAAAGCAAAGTTAGGCAGTGAGTACTTGTTAATATCTATGTGTTGGAATTAACTACTTGCTCTCCTGTTATACTTTTTGAAGACATTTAAAAATAAGATAAAACTGGTGTTAATTACTATTTCAGTTACCCATACTAGAACATCTTCCTCCATAGGAGTCAGATGTTAACAGCATAGTCAGTAGTGTTTTTTTAAATTCTTTTATTCAGTTTATTAGCTATTATTCTTAAACAACTGTTCACCTGGTTGCTTGTTATTTTTTTGTTCCATCTCTTGTCTATAACAACAAAAAGATAATATTTATACTTTAAAGTGTCAGCCTCAGGAAACATGAAATGCAACAGTTAAGCCTCAGTTATAAACAGGTAAGATTATTGTCTACTATTTTACTAGTTTTGGCCAGGATAGAGTTAATTTTCTTCATAGTACCTTATAAGGGTTATATTTTGTATTTGTATTTTGTATTTGTTTTGAAAACAAATAGCACAGGGACATTTTAGCTATTGCTGAGCTGTGCTTACAAACATGAAGGCCTTTTCTGCCATACACTGCTCTGCTACTGAGTAAGCTGAAGGTGTATGAGAAGTTGGGAGGGAATGCAGCTGACCCCAACTGACCAAAGGGATGTCCCATACCATGTGCTCATGGCCAGCAGCAAAAGCAGGGGAAGAAGAAGGAAAGGGGAGATGTTCAGCATTTGTCTTCCCAGGTATTTGTTACTCATGATGGAGCTCTGCTCTCCTGGGTGCAGCTCAACACCCGCCCACCCATGAAAAGCAGCGAATGAATTCCCTGTTTTGCTTTCCTTCCATGGTGTTGCTTTAGCTATTAAATTGTGTTTATCTCAAGCCACAAGTTTTTTCACTTTTACTCTTCTGATTCTGAGCATGCAGGTGTGTGGGGCTGAGCTGCTGGCCGGAGTTTACCCAAAACAACCATTTTCCTTCAACATTGCTTCTACTATGGAAGAATCAACATTTTACTATTATTTATTCTCCCTTCAGAGATTTCTCCAATACTTACATAGACTTTCTTGAAAGAACCCAGCTGAAACCAATAGCTTCAGGACTAGACTCAGCTGCTTCTTTTAAACTGTTGTCATGTAGAGTGTAATCCTACAGAGGTACAACAAACCAGAGAGCCCCACTGAGCCATGAAACTGCTTGGGTTTAGTGTGCTTTCCTAGTAGTTGATGGAGACTTACAGAATCACTTTGTAAGACTATTTGCTCTTGAAATTTGAATGGTTTGTCAATGTCTTTATTTGTTTCATTATTTGGGCATTTGTTTTGGATTGTTAGGGGGTTTTTTCCAATTAAAAATACTATTAATTTTTTGAAGTTGCAGTCTTCTACTTTTTAACTGGCCTTCCTGGGCTGTTATCGGGTTCTCATCATGGTGATTAGCCTCTGCAGCAGGCCATCATTACTAATTAGAATTTGCACAGGAGCTTTCATGTAATCTACTTGCCTATTCAGCTTCACCCTCTTAGTTATACCTGTAAAAATGCTGTAGCTTCATTGTGTAGCTGAATAATGATTCAAATGGCATTTGTCACAGCCTACACCTCCCTAAAATTTCTACATTATGTTGATAGATAAACCAATATCTTACACTACCCAGTAGTCTTAGATTAAGTCAACTTTTAAGTTTGCTAAATACGAGACTGCAAACTGATAAGCTGAGAAGTAACAGAGTTACAGCTATTCCTTGTTGCTTTGCTAATCAACATCTTATTAATTTTAATGATACTGGAAAGTCACACTGGTAAGGGCAACAGTACCTTCATAAAAATGAAACACACCACTCATATTCCTGCATATTTTGGATATGTGCCCAATGCAGAGGCGAAAGGCCTGTGCTGGGCAACTGCCCATGTGTTGGCTGATCCTGCCTGGCTCCTCCCCCCTTCATGCGGGTAGGAGTGCAACTCCTACTCACTGTCATGCCAGGGGGGGCTCTTGACATGGTTGTAAATAAATCGCTGCCATCACTTGATTATAAGTAGCATAGTTTAATATTGAGTATGTGTTGAATAATCAACTTACAAGTATATAAATAGTAATGAATTACTAGTTTATAAATATTGTCTGATTATTAAACACTTGATAATTAGTTAATAAGCACAGAAAATATTGTATAAGTGTAACATATCGAATTGAAGATGCTGTGTGGCTGCTTTCTGGAAAAGTGCCTTCCTTCCCAGGGGTGGGGGAGCTGGTTCAGTCTTGGGTTTGTCTGTGGTGAGTGAGGGCAACTGGGCCAGTGGCACTGCTCCCACAAATTGCCCAGCAGGAACCATGCATGTGCTGGGACACATCATTTCTGCCCTTGAAAGGAGACACGGAGAGGCCTGCCCAGGGTTCCCTGAATCTCTGAGGAAGAAGTCAGACTGCTTGTGCAGAGGATAATGCTGCTGTCTGCTCTGCTCCTGGCTGGGGGCAGCCCTGCCCATCCTTAAGCTAATTAAAGCTTCTGCTCATTATAGCAGTGTGGGTATTGGCAAGGTCATAAATCAATCACTGTCCTAGGAATATGAGCTGTCATCATTGTGCATTGTCTAAATGTGAACTAATGAGTTAATGACTATTCCAGCTGTTGTACATACCTTGAATAAAGAGTTGGACGCACAAAACCAGTATGACACTCTTTCAGACATTGAGTTCAGCATGTTGCAGGCTGGTCTCTCAAACTTTGGTGACCAATATGACCAAACCCCACCTCTGGCAGGGGTCGACATACCCTGCCCACCTCCTGCCTGCCTGCAACACATCATCTTCTTGCCCCCTCCCACCCTCCTGCTCAGAAACCGATGACTCAACCTCAGTTTCTGAGCCCAAACACACAGGACTTGGTCTCGGCTCCAACCTCACAGCCCAGCCCCAGGAACCCTTTTCCCAGCCCCAAACACAGGAGACTTTGTTTCTCTTTTAGAGTGCCCAAAACAGCCCCATGAGTCTGTTTTCAAGTCTGGAAAACTCAGGACTTAGTCTCCATTTTCAAGTACAGAAAACACAGGACTTAGTCTCTGAGTTTGATGACTCTTGGTCATAACGCCCAAGAATACGTGTCTTCCTTTGAGGCCCACAGCCCATGACTTGACCTCCTTCCTTGAAGTCAGATGAGCTAGGGTTTTGCATCCCCAAAGCTGCCCCACTGAGCCCTTGTCTGGAAAACAGGGTTTAGAAGAGGTTTCAGTGACCGGAGTTGCACCAGTTACTCTAGTTCCAGCCTGCCTGTCGCCTCCCCCATTGCAAGGGCCGCTGAGCCACATAATGCCTTTGTATCTGGGAACTCATGTTTCTGAGAGCAAAACCAGAGTAAAAAAACACAACCATAATGATCCATTTCCACATCTCGGGCAGAGCAGAAAATTCCCTCAGGGTTGCATATACTGACAGCAGCACTGGATCAGGCACTGAAAGCGTCAGAGCTGCTGTGAGAGCACACAGACATGTTGGGAACTGCAATTTTACTGGAGAGCACACGGCTGGGTGCACAGGACTCACCAGTAAAATGTGAAGTCTCATGCATGGAAGCCAAGCCTCCAGCCCTAGCCAATAACAGAGGACTCCAGAAGTGGTTGAAAGCTGGTGCCTTTCCAAACTGACAGGATGTCACCCAGCCTGGCATTGCAGCTGGTTAAATCCTAGGCTGGGCAGACCCTTCCTTTCCTTGAAGCTCTATGGGGGCTGGAGGGCTTCAGCTGCCACCAGCTTCTGCTCCCAGTTACTGCCTCCCAGCTGCTTGCACGTATTTCTGAGGGAAAGGGACAGTTCTTCTGTAATGCCACAGTGTCATCTCTGTCACCTTGCTGTGCTAATTCTTTGTTACTTTGTAGACTGACTGGGTTGGGATTTAAACAAAACCCTTCAAACTAAGATCAGAACCTTCCATTCTCATCCCTCCTCCCTGATTCTTGGTGGTGAACTAACTCTCTTGACTTTGGAAGATGCCTGTTTTGGGAAACAAAAATGTTTTTGGAGCTGACTGTCTCTCCCAGAACAATGTAAGGAACATTAGGGAAGACATGCCAAAAAGCCAGGGATTTTTGTCCAGACTGGCTGATTTTGCTCTATTTCTCCTAGAGAGACCAGGCAGCAAAGGGCAGCAGCCCTGCAGCGCCCTTAATTAAGCCTCTGCTTAATCAATTAGCATTAATTAATTAATTAAAATTAATTCATTAATTAATTAACCTGATCAGGGTCCTCCCACTTCCATTTAAGCTCCGACTGAGAGGACTTTCCTCTTTCCCTGGCTGTGGGTAGGTCTTTGTACACCTCAGGTCCTTCCTAAGCTTTGTGTCCTTCCCTGGATGTCTCAGTTTCAACACCTTGTACGTGCTTTCTATGTGCTGGGCCTTTGGCAGGACCTGCTGTTAATTGTTGCTCTGCTCTGCTTCCCCAACTTGGCTGCTGGGGGAGCTGGGCTTCACCTGTGAGGCTGATGTACATGGGGGGCTTATTTCTGCTTGGTTTCCTATCGTGGGATTGTTTGGGGCTGGCCTGTAGCTCTAGGTTCAGTTGGAAGCGGTATAGGAGGCTGTTTTCAGGTTGCAGCTGTGCACCCTAAAACTTACAACCGCTTCCTTATCAGATGCTGCTCTGCTCAGGTGTCTTGTGCTGGTTTCCAAAGTCTTCTGATGTTATAGGGTGATACCTCTCTCTACCCTGATGCCCTGCCACAGCTTGGGGATCAGCACCTCCAAGAGCAGCTGAGTGGCTCCTGGAGCTGCCTGTGACCTTTCTCCTGCCTCCTGCACCCCCAGGGAGAAATTGCACATGAGCAATCCCCTGATAGGACTGCTGGGGCCTCTGACCTGGGACTTGTTGGCCACATCCTGACAGTGGGCAGGTGGCTGCCTTGAATACAAGGTGGCCCTAACCAGCCTGATTTCCAGGACATTGCCCACAGGAGGGAAGTGGGAAGAGACAAAATGCTTGGCTAGTTCCATGTACCTATCTTATTAATCCTTTGTCTTCCCACTCACCTCAGGAGGGGTCCCTGGCAACAGCCAGTCCTGAATCCCAGGAGTCCCTGGGTTTCACCTCCAGACCTCTCCCTGTGGTGGTGAGCAGCCAGTGGCTGAGGGCACCAGCAAGCCTTAACTGCCCTAAGCAGTCTTGCTTGGTACCTCTCTGGAATTCCCCTCTGGGGTAGGGAAATTGGTCCAGACAGTGACACGATTTGACAAGGGCTTGGGTGTGCTGTGCTGTGGAGAGCATGGGTGGTTGCCCTGGGTTCTGTGGAAGTCAGCCCAGGCTTTCTCAGCTCTGAGACTCAGTTCTAGTCTGTAACAGGCCTTAAGAGCTCTTTCCTCCATTGAGTTAAGCAGCCAGTTTCAGGAGCTGACCTGTGTTGTATGAACTTGTGAGCCTGAGATTCTTTGGATTAACATATACTTGCTTGTGTATCCTGCCTGTGCAAGTCCTATGTAAAAACAGTGCTTTGAAATTGGGTGCTCCACCATCTTCACGTGCTCACAGGGCATCCCTGATATTCATTAACTCACTCTGTGTTATTGTCAGAGTGCAAGTTTTGCAAATAAGCAAGCATGAACGGAAAAGCATCTAAATCCTTTAGCTGCACGAAATATAAAGCCCCCTGTACATACAGTAGAGAAGTTGTGCCTTCTGTGAGTCTCCAACCGGCCAAACCAACAGTCCCTTTGTGCTTCTGATGACTTGGAATGGGACTCATGTTGCTTCTCCTTCCTCTGATTTCTCTCCAGATGGTGAAGACTTCCTCCCACCAAGAACAGGTCACAAACTTCATGACCACCATCCTGCATAATGTTGTGTGCTAGACTAATAGGTGTATGAGGCCTGGACAATCACCTTGCTGGTGGCACACAGAAGTGAAATACTGGAGGAGGTAAGAGGCTTTTTTTTTTTTTTTTTTCTCTTTGACTTTGGATTTTTTCTTCCTTGCTGATGAAGAGCTTTTACTGACATAGGACAACCTGACCACTGTTGTCAAGGGACTCTGCCTGTCAATTTGTTGGCAACTTGCTTCAATGAAACTGTTCCTCTGATCTCAGGTGTGTTAAGCTGACAAGATAATGGAAATTAGCCTTATTTGGCCAGTGGCCCAGGAGGAAAATTCTTCTTTTGGAAACTACTACTGCAATTCCTAGCATGGAGAATCTTGCGATGGGAGCAGCTGGGACTTTTTGTTAACAGTTGCCAAGTTTGGAAAGGTTTGCATGGCCCAACCTGCCACTGAGGTGAGGACTAGAGTGTGACTCCAGTTCATCAGCTGGGGATGAGCCTTTATGAGCATTCAGTGCTCACTTCTCTGCCAGTTTTTTTCACTGTCCTAGAACCTTATCTGAGGAGAAGGTAAAAGCATATTTTTCAAAAAAGTCTTTTCCCTCTCCTTTTACCAAGACTTTAGAATAGTGCAGCTACTAATGCTTTAGGGCAGTGAAACTTTGAAAGGTGCAACCTAACTGCAGTCCAAAAGCTGTGTTGTTTATTTCAGAATTAAGAAAGGACATGTGTTTTAAGTGACACAAACAGAAGTTTTGACATCAGCAAAGCTTATATTTGATTATGAAGAAAAAAAATCACTCCGACTTACAAATAGCTGTCATAACTTTTATTGGAGAATTTAATATCAAGCAAAGGCTCTTGCAAAACCTTTAAGATGACTTGTAATGAAAACCAAAATTGCAGTTTTATTGTTGAAAATAACTTGATTGGTTAAGATGTCTATTTCTTGCTTGACTTCCCACCTGGCACTTTGTCCTTAAATAAAACCTGAATGACACTCTTCCTTCTGAGAAGAAGTCTTTCCACCTTTACGACCAAAAGGTGCAAGTACCATTTTAAGTATGTATTTGGGAAGTATATTATCCAAAACAAGTTAGTACTTTTTTAAGCTGTTTTGTAACTAGAAAGGAACATGGTTGGAAGAATCAAATACTGTGTATGTATTAAGACAGGAGAGTTCTTGCTTTAAGTCAGGCCAGTTTTCTACCTGTATTACTGGAAGCTGTTGTGTGAAACACAGTGTGGGTAGGCACTGGTCAGAGTGACAGTGCTAAATCCTGCAAAGTTTCGTGGATGTTTCCGTCGTTTGCTTGTGCTGACAACTGAGCTTGAATCCAGGATGTGTTGCTGCCAACATCTGTAGAGGCATTGGCTGCACTGTCCTTCCTATGAGTGAGAAATAGTGTCATGCCGAAGATCTGAATAGACGTGGCCAGTAGGATGGTACAGGAAGAGCTATAGAGACAAAAGGAATAAATGCTGTTACTGATGCTTTTCAGCATTAATAACATCCTGATCCACTGATCTCTCATGCATAACTGGAAACAAAGTGCTAAATTCGCACACTATCCTGGATATGTCAGAGTGAGGGGGGATCCAGGATGCAGGTACAGAAGGGGTGAACAGGCATTTGCTTGATGTTATGCTGGTCACAGGTTCCTGGCTGTCTGGCCTGCCTGCAGAATGCTTTCCTGTCTGTAGAAGCGCAGTATTAAACTTTGAGTGGACAACTGATAATTTAGAGGGTAATTTATAGTGTTTTCACATCCCCTTATATAAAATGTCTTGTTTATTTTCCTGATTATTCATTTCAACTGTACATATGATTAAAAATAATGAATGTTATTAATTTTTATCATTAGTACTATCATTACGCCTACTCATATCCTTTGATATTATTGCAAAAATTATCTTTAATAGTTTTAATAGGAGCTATTCCCCATGCTAATGAGAATATAAATCAAAGTATTAAACAAGGTAGAAAGTAAAGTTTTGGACTATATTCTGAAATTGAGTCCCCTTTGTTCAGTAGGTACCTTAATGTTTTTCTCAGAAGAATATTTATGTATGTCTCATCTATGTACTTGCACAAGGGGGTTTAACAACTTGACTGACATCAATCAAACTGTCTGTGGCAGTAGGGAGACAAATTCAAAGACAGGAGAAAGAGCAACTAGGATATTGGTGAGCTCTATTCTTGCATAGGTCAGGACGTTTTATTTCACTGGCTGCAACAAGGTGAGGTAGGCTGAGTACTCAGGGGGAATCCCAACCAAGGGACTTCAGGATGAAGTACGGGCAAGAAGCCTGAGCTCTGGTACTGAGTAGATATCAGTCACTGAATTCCATAGGAGCATGCAACAGGATTCCCTGTTTAATTGCCAGCATTCCATCTGTTAAAGTTGAGACATAGCAAAAAGGAATAAATAATCTATCTGGTAATCTTCCAAAGGATGTCTTCTAAACATGGTAAACCATCTCTGCCCTCTTCTTGTCCTCTCTCGCTTTGCTGTTTGTAACAGAGCAAAGCCTAGCAAGGATGTGGTGCTGGCAAGGGATCAGAAAGTCAGGCTTGCTTCCTGTGCTTTTTTTCATTTTATTTGGTGTTTCACCCAATAGCAGTTAAAATGCGATTAATTTTTGGAAGGCTTTTTTTTTTTGTTATTTTAGCAGTAAATATTGAACTAAAGCTCACTTCATACAGCACAACGTTCTTGCCAATATGAGCAAAAGCAATATAGCAGAAAATACTTTGGCATGTTTTCTGTGTTCCTAAAATTTCCTGTTCAGAGTTGAGTTCCCTGCTTTAAGAGGATTGCAAACTCTTTGCTATGGAGTCTGCTAATGAAAGGTTTTCAGGTACTCAGTTAAAGCTAATTATTGCTAGTCTTGTCACAATTTTTGAGGCCAAGGACATTGCTGTGCTGCATGGGGGAATGTGTTAATGCCAAGAATGAAGCTGCTAGAAAACAAAAGTCAAGAAGTGCAAAGGAAACAGGATTGTGCACCTAACCTGTTGTTGGCCAAACACTCTGAGAAACTGTGGGCTTTACAGCTGGATTCTGCTGGATGCATTTCTGAGGTTTTGGCTTTCTCCTCATTCCGTGGTGAACCCCTGATCCAGGAGAACAGCAGTGAGGTAGCTGATAACTCTACAATGGTTTTGTTTCTTTATATGGGGTAGAAAGTAAGACCTGTTGAGAAACTGCTCACATGAAGAAAATAGGGCAACAAATGAAGCTGTTGAGGGGAGAGTTTAAAAATATTTTTGCCTTGCAGAAATTAATTAACCTGTGGATCTCACTGCTAGAGAATACTCTGGAGGGTATTAGTAAAACTTCAGAAAGTTTTGAAGTTAATGGACATGTTTAATATCTATGAATGCAGTCAATGCTCTAGATAAAACCTCTCATGGGAAGACTCATCTCTTACCTGTCAAAGTGAAAGGATGTTGCAGAGTAAAAATTTGTATTGATTCTTACTCTAAATAATTGCTAGATAGAAGACATCAGCTAGCTGGACTTCAGTCTGATCCAGAACACACCCTCATAGCTTCCTGTTCCTAGACTTTGAGGACGACTGGTTCCTCAGCAATATAGAAGATAGCCTGAGCCTGGTGAACTGGAGCTGGATCCTATCTAGAACTGGTACCAGCAGTGCTGGGAGGCAAGAGACTCTTGCAGGGAGGGTGACCAGAGCTAAGTGATTTGGCAAAGGTGATTTTGCAAGCCTGCACCAGTCAATTTCAACCTGGGTCAGTGGTGCCCTGAGGCAACGTGGCAAGTGCCCCTTGATCCTTTCAGTCTGCAACCCCCTGCATTTGTCCATGCATGGTAGGTGCTCCCCTTACAGTGGTATAAGGCACATCGGGGGATAAATGCCTTCAAATCTATTTGGCTTCAATAATGGGCTGTAATGGAGGCAAGCTTGAAAAACTTATTTTTAATGTTAGACAACACTTCTGCATTACTGGTGTTTTTTTGCAAGAGAAGATGAAAACTATACAAGGAAATGGGGGGAATTACAGATGCATTTTCTCCTTGCCCTTAGTAAATGAGGTCTCTGGTGTCAGTCATCTTTCAAACTAGTTGATTGTATATAATCATGTGTCTGTTTGGGAGCATCTCCGGTTTGAATAGCAACAGCTCCCTCTGTCTGCCTCGAGTAAACCATGGGCTGTTGCGCATCGTCAGATGATGCCATTTTCTTGTTTCCTGCCTAGTGAAATTCGTGCTCTCTGGGTATGTTTGCAGCTTAAATGGATTAAGTTTGAGAAGGTTTTAGATTTTCTTTGTATATTTTTAGGAGTGGCTGTAAACTTTTTGCTATTACTTCCACTTCCAGTTTATGAATGGAATACTTGTTTAAAAAAAAAAAAAAAGGGGAGGGGGGTGTGGAGGGGTGGCAGCTTGCGTTAGTGCAAGAGACTATTTTCTGTTCAAAGGGAGCTTTGAACAACCCGTGAATTACTGTCACGTTGAACGTGTCTCTGGAGATTTGAAAGTTTTATACCCTCTTCCAAAGTGCCGCTATTGTCTGTGTAACAAATGTGAGCTGAACTGTTCTGTTAAAAGTAAGTCATGCACACTTAAGAACATAATAGTAGTTCAGCGTTAACAATGCTGCTACATTCATTTCAGCAAACTGTTACTGTAGTACAACTGAAGCTCTAGCAAACCATTTACCTTGTGATGAAGAGCCAGCATGCGATTAAAGGCATACTATTAACATTTCCTAGCTCTCTTCTCTTCTGACATTTGTCCTGTATTAGGTTTTTTGATCACAATCTCAGCAGCAGACTTTACTACACATAGCAAGCACTTGAAGGTTTCACAAAGCTGCCTATAAAGGATACATCATATCTCATCTGGTACTTGCTGCAATAGGTAAAGGAGAAACAATAACCTGTCTGAACTTTGTTTTGTATTAAAATATTTTGCCCAAGAACTTCCTGTCATTGTTAGGTTTTTTTTCAACATATGAAAATAGCTGGGGCTCCAGCTTCAAAGTACAACACAGATGATGACTTGATGCAGCTCTGCTACTAGGAAGGTGTTTGAAGTGCATTGGGATGCAGAGTTTATTCAGATGATGAGCCATAAATTCTTATTTTCTACGACAAGAAAAAATTTTGGGGAGAGTCTGTGGGGGATGTGGTCCAGCCAGAATGTACTTGATTTAGGTGACACATACAGTCCCTTAAACTGGCTATGGTTCCTGCGAGTTTTTGCAGGAGCCTTTCTGAATTAGTCTTTCAGTTCTAGAGTTTTCATGTGTGAGAGATTTTCCTCTTAACTCTGAATACTCAACTGGATGGAGAAATACATTTTTCTGTTAGTTTGCTGTAGCCTCTTCACTGAATAGGAACAAGGTACTTTCATGAGTTTCCTCCAAGCATCCAGATTTAAACAAACAAATAAAAACCCCAACAACAAAAACAAACAAACAAAACCACAAAAAAGCCCCCACCATACAAAAAAAAAGCAACCAAAACAAAACAATAATTGAAGAAAAAAATCAATCCAACAATGTGAGTTTGCTGCTATTTATGAGTTGTGTTTTTGGACTGAATTACTAAGGTTGTCTTGGCATGTGTGTGCATGGTCAGAGGTGTAAGAAAAGTGACAATGGATACAGAGTTGAGTTTTGAGACGTCTCAAACAACTGTGTATGCTTACACTTCAGAAAGGTCTTTCATAAGGGAAGCCATTTGTAGAGTCCTCTGGTCTTTCATGCTTCATAACCAGGCCTGAGGGATGGGGTTTAGAGGCATGTAACTTGTGGAAGACAAAATTAAAGTTTTGGCAGAATTAGAATGTGCTCACAAATTTTGATAGCATGTACCATTAGCTACTGAAGCTATTTTAGCACCCAAGTCTCTCCTTGGAGGTGACAGTCCCACCATGTATGCTCTTGTTGGATGTTCCCTTCTGGATTTAACTCCTATGCTTCAGACTTTGTAATGATACATATAAAATAAAATCCCTTTACATTGAAAAGGCCACTTCAAAATAATTAAAATTGCATAGTTTTTCTTCTCCTTCAGTAGATGTCAGATTCAACAAACATTCTTGAATGAAAAAAAGTAGCTACTGGGGGTGGAAAGGAACTTAATCTGTACAGTTTCGTGACAGTCAATTCAGCCTCAGGGTACATGGCTGTCATGGGTTTGCCTAAGGGACAATTTTTACCACACCCCCCACAAATTACTCTAAGGTGAGAGAAGTTTATGCAGACAAAGAGATCCGATTGGGGAGATAAATAA
>JAWMRA010000130.1:18478899-18631719 GCA_035584735.1 Pseudotriccus pelzelni
TGGCTTTTGTCCGGAAATTCATCCGGACAAACTATTTTCAATCCCCAAGGAGGGGGACTTTTGCAAACCCATGACAATGGCTAAATTATTAATTTGGTCATTGCTGGCTATTCAGTCAATGGCTAATGCCTCACCCGTCAAGTGCCTAGGCTCTTTTTTTTCAAGCCCTTTGCCCAGCTGCTGCTTGCCAGAATGATGACTGCAGCCTGGCTGGCTGGCTGCGGTCATGTGTCTCAGGTCACCCAAGAGTTACTGTGGAAGGCTGCTAGTCTCTTCTTATGGTGTGGCAGCTTGAGCTGAGCCTGAATCTGATGCTGTACCCACCAGTCAAGTCTAATGTGATACACAGTATGCTCCATGGAGTTCTCTTACAGGGACAAAGGTATCTCAAATTGTTTCCCATAGTCAAAATACTAATTTCCCTGTAAATCTTCCCTGAATCTGTACAATTTCTTCCAGCGAAGATCTTCCTTAATGCAAGCTCTGTCTGTAGAGAGCTTGTTTTGATGAAACAGTGTTTATTTTTTTTTATACATGCATATAGAGAAAGTAATCCTAATATGCCTTAATTAGAATGGGAAAAATCATGGTCCTAAAAGAATTCTGTTCCTATGAAACTTGGTCATGCTACACTCTTCTAAAAGCTGTAATGTAAACTTGACCATAGAAAAGGAGCACATGGTGACTGCTTTTGTGTAAGAAATCATCCTGCCCTCAGTGGTGTTGATAACAGACCTGTTGGTTAAAGCAGGGGGACGTAGATAAACAGCCCCTTATTAATGACATAAGGAGGGCTGTAGGGTTTGGTGAGCTGCTTTGTGGTTAGTTGAAGTTTTCAAAGCTGTTTTGCATGTAACTAAGTCTATAGTGAGTTCTTTTTCTGTTCACAAATAACTTCATCTCCTCACTGGTTGTGTGGGGCTTGGCATTCTTTTGAGAGCAAAGAGCAGATGTTATAGGGAGACAGATACTTTACTAGTGTGTACCAGCTAGGTGAATCTAGCTAGATAGCTTGGAAATATGGATCTAGGATAAAACTGTGTTCCCTATGCTGTACTGCTACACCAGATATCTGGCATCTCCTTCCTGTTGTGTTGGCATTGCTTGCATGAGCACCCACTTGTTTTCAAAGCCAGCTGGCTGCAGGGAATCCTCTGATCTGCCCTTTGGGATTACTGGTCCCAGAGCACAGCCTTGATGCCTGCAAAACCTGGAGAGTCAGCCAAGAGGCACTGAAGTCTGTGTGCTTGGGCTGTGGGTGCCCAAGATAGTCTTTAACGCCCAGGGGGAACATTTCCAGATTTAACTGGTGCTTTGGATCTCTCATGAATTATTTGAGTAACTGTAGCTGTACGGTTTATGTTTGGGTGGAAAGAAGATTGGGTTTATTTTTCAGGTCAGTGAAAACTATATTGTCATTCCAAGGGGAAGTGAATGTAATTCCCAGCTGGTTTGATACTCAGAGTTTTGAGGGCTATTTCTGTTGGCTACAGTGCCAAAGCATCATAAGGTCCTTCCCATGAGCCTTGAACTTCTGTTGTGGGAATTAAATCCTTTGTGCATGCAGGCAATCCAGGAACAGAGACGGCTTGGACTGTTCATCCTTTGTCTGAAGGATGGAGGGGAGAAATCGTTCCCTCATGGTCATTTGATGGTGAGCATAAGGGAGCCAGGGTGAACCCATCTGTCCCTTAGAAAAGACTTTTGCCGTGAATGAGGAGCAAGGGAACTAGAAGGAAAAGGAAATATGTCTGGGAACAACGTGTAAGCTGGCCTTTAAAAGCATCTCCTGGCTGGTGTCAGCAGCACCCGCCTCCGTGGCACAAAGGTGGCAAGCAGCTATCCAGGCTTGTCAGCTGCTGCAGCAAGCACAGAGAAACTGGGCTAGAGCACAGCCTGTCTATCTTCCACCTTTGGGAAGCACACGGTTTTTGACATCTAGCCCTATATAACAGGGTTCCCCCGCCAGAGCTGAGGCACCATGTAAAGCACAAACATCAAATGAGGTTTAAACTGAAGGAAAAGCCAGAGGTCTTGACCAGTCTCTGCTTACTCCATGAGTGCTTCTGTTGCCCCTGGCTTGCTGTCTACTCATCTGCACCTACAGGGTTATAAGCTGTAAAGAAATTATGTTCAGTCTGAGCCAAAAAGCGCAGCTAGGCTTTGTATGTACAGAGGGCTTTATAAAGGCTGTGAATTGAGCTCTTGCGCCAAACGTTTTGTGATTTACTTCTCATTGTTTCTCTTTCTCCAGGAATTCCTCCTCTGAATTGCCATCTGCCAGCTCTTTGAACAGTGAGCTCTGTATTGCAGATTTTCCATTAGAACAAGTCTTGATGTTTTTGTGCAGGAAAGCTGGACCACTGTGGAGGCCTGTCACTGCTTCTATGTATTGCTATAGCTACTGGAATCATGCTGAAGGGTTACTGCTTGGGTTTTGGAGGAGAAAGAATAACTTGCTCCAAATAGTCTGCAGAACTGGGTGTAAGCTAATTTCTTGGACAGCATGAAAATCCAAGGTATGAGAGGGACTGTCAGACCAAGCACAAATTATTTGTTTTTACCATCAGTTTTGTGGTTTAGGTCTGTTAGGGGTTCATTCATTCTGTTCCTTCTGTTACCAGTTATGAGTATGTTTTTAATTGTTTTTACTCTAATGCTGTGAAAAAGGATTAGGCACTAAAACCCAGCTGCAAAGGTGCTTCTTCTAATGACTTGTTATAACTTGAGTTTTCTGCTGTGGTCAGATCTGCAGAATGCTGATGCAATAGACTAACACAGTTCTGTCTCACTTTTCAGCAACAAACACTGTAAACTGCTCAGGATCATTTTGATTAGTAGTGATGGAGTTACAGCACGCGTGCAGCCTTCATGTGTATGTCTTTCAAAATAGTCAAGGTGACTATGTCACACTATCAGCATTAAAAGTTCTTGATGATTCTACTCTTGAAAGCAACCAGCATCTCCTTCTGTACAGAAGAGTGGGGAACCTTCTACTATTGGAACTCAGACAGGTACTGTTTCTGTTTTAGAGCTGCAATGCACTGATTGTAAATATAAGACAGCAGTTTCTACTGCTTGTGGGTTTAGCTCTGGCAGAAAAGCAAAGACAAGACTATGCAAAGCAGGAATTCCAGGGAGGGATTAATTTGCCCATCCATGGAGCAAGTGTCTAAGCAATGGCTTAAGCTCCCTCTGATATAATAAGAGTAGGTTATCTGTGAGAGGCGCTTGATTTTTTTAAAATAACTAGCTTAGCCTGGATGCCTGACTTTTAGCCATTTAGTGTTGGGTAGGATGATCCTCTTCTGCGTATCTATATTAAGAAACAAGCTGTTGATTTTTTCCCCAGTTTTCCATTCTTAATAATGACAAGATTTCAAAGGATATTCTGGCAAAAGTAGAAACTAGTGTGGGATATTTCTACTCACCTATCCCTTTCTAATGCCAAAGCCCGCTTTGCAGATAGAAGCCTGAGAATATTGTTGAATTCTAAGTTGTGCTAAACCTGAGGAAAATATTGAATGTCCATATATTTGAATAGTGAAATGCAAGACAAACATTATTAAATAATGACAGGTGTCTGCACAAGGTAATCCTCAGGGAAAATGTGTTGCATTCCCTGAATGTCAATAAACCCCACTTTTTATGTGGAGCTTTGAGGAATCAATAAAACCTTGCTTTTGTTCTGACAGTTGGTATCTCATTTAGAGCTTTCCTATGAAGGGCCTTTTTTATCTCCTGAGGTCTCTGAACTCTGCTTTGTCCCTAATTTCCTTGTACACACCTGTTTTGAGCTAATGAGTTAATATGATGCTGTCTAAATGTGAGTCCCTCAGATTTACTTCACAAAAGATAGGCTATTTCTTAGGAAGCTGTGTTCAGCTAGGAGAAAGAACTGTAATCTCGAGGTGGTATTTGCAGTTAGGCTCCCTAGTACCATAGAAAATTGGAGGACAATCAGCTGGCTGCGTCTATCCCAGCTTTAAAATTCAGAGCTTTTAGAAACATCTTTGGAAAGTAAGAAAGAATAGGAAGAAATAAGGCTGTCTCCTTCTTTTGAACAGGTTTGTTTATTCAAAGTCTATCGCAGAAATCCAACAAAAATAAAATGACTGTAAATAAGAGGGGAACCTATGAAGGCTTCTGATGACATTGGTAAGCTTGATGGTGTGTCCTTAAAATGAACATGAGGAGCCAGCCACAGCCTTGAGGTCTCTGGTTTTAAAATTAGTTTTAACAGGGCACAATAGATAGACTGGAAGCATACAATGCTATAAATCGTAAAAGATTAGGTGTGGTGGTTGAGACAGATTAAATGAAGTGCTGTAGATAATTAAGGCCATACTAAAGATATGTTTAATTTCTTGGGTTTGAGGTGGAGGTTTTGGCTGTTTTTTCCTCTCCCAGTTAACAGTGCTTCATTCTTCTGGAATGAAACTGAAGCTGAATCAGGACCTTGCTGTGTCTCCAAGATCAGCCAATAACTGAAAGTGTGGCTGGCTGGCCAGGGTTTTCCATACCGATTTTCACATTATTTCCCCTTTATCATCACAGTTAAAACTCTTTTCACATTCCAAGGCAGACAAAACTTTGTGGGGCTCAGGTTTTGGTGCATAATTCAATCTTCAAAGTCCAAAACAAGCATGCAGAAATCAAAGGCTTGACATGAAGTAAGTGATTTGATTCTGCAAATAGCAGTGCAGTGGTTCTTCCATTGAAGAGGATGTATTGCCTTTAGGATTTACTGCAATCAAGGCAGTCACTTGCTGGATATTGATAATTTAGCTACTGCCTCTCTGGAAAAAGTAATTCACTAACTGCTGAATAACAGTCTTCCCAGGAGTTGCTCCCCAGCTGCCTACATGCTTTTCTTGGAGTTTTTTCTTTCAGTTTTACATATGTTAGTATATATTATTTTTCTTTTGCATAAGACTTCCCACAGCAAGTGGAATCTTTGTGCTGGAAAGCAGTATTTCCACTTTAAATAATCACAAATCTACTTTTTGGGAGGAGGCAAAGGCGGGAGCACGGCACTGTATATGTAGCTAGACCACTGAGCAGACATCTTCCTGTTCTTACTGAGTAAGACTAGATGGGAATGGAGAGACAACGTGGGGCTGACAGCTAGGCAGAACCCTATAACTGGGCCCTGGGTTTTATACATTCAAATCTGAGAATTTCCAGCCACAACATAATTTTTATCTTAATGTTGGTTTTTTAGCATTTCTATGCCAGGTGTATCACTGTATATGTCAGATTGTCTCTTGATTCCAGTTTTATTATCTATAAGGTTGTTCTACAGGTTCAGGTGTAAGTGGTGGCCTTGCAGCATATAAGTTTACAACTCAAATAGGAATTGACTGTTGTGACTTTGCTGTCTAATCTGCAAGTCCAGCTAATACTGGCTTTAAAGGACCAGTTTGGCCATGCTTATCTTAAAGCATTTCTTGAACATATTCTGTTGTCTCCAATGGTAATTGTTCTTCCAGGGGCCCTGTGGGGCTCAAGTGAAACTGTGGCATGCTTTTTTCTTGGTGTACTTCTCCTCCCACTGCCAGTAGGTCAAAGGGCCAGGGAGGGAGCAGGAAGGGGGGTTAGGCTCCAGGAAAAAAAAAAATCTACTTATTGCAAAATACACACTGGTGTGAAAAGTGTATTTGTTTAGCAATCATCTCTTGCCCAAAATGTGTGCGTTGATTGCCACAGGTGTCCCCAGCTGTTGGGCGGCTTTCCCATGACACATCTTCAGCCTTCGCGTGATTTTTGGGAGGAATAGATACCTAAACCCGGTAGTAAATAGACAGGATCCAGGCACTGCAGCAGTAGGGAGCACTGGACTAAATCTTGCAAAGAATAGGCAAGTTTTGCAGGTGTAAGGCACACCCAGTAAAGCAGGAAATACCTCCGTAAAAGCCCAGTGGACTGGCCATGGTGCCACATTCAAAAGTGTAGCATGCATAAAAGAGCCTCATGTTCCTACCTAAGACTGACATGTACCTTTAGTGTCCTGCCTGGTCTGTAGAGAAATGGGAGAGATGTGTTCATGCTGATAGTCAGGAGTTCCTCTCCTATCTGAGGCAGGTGAATTCATAGCTGAATTCATAGAGGAACATGCTAAGGCGGAGTCCTCAGTCAGTTATAAATCATTTATGCTTTCTCAGTCCTGTGCTTCCCAGACCTCAATAATTTCATTGTTCCAGCTGAACAGGAGTTTTACCTTGTTAAATTCAGGGAGTGCCACTGGTGGCAGCAGTCTTTTATCCTGTCCGTCTCATTTTCTGACAGACCCATAATGAATGATTAATCTCAGTGTGTTGCAAAGGGCTCAACTACCTGTTTCTTTTGCCTGTAATAAAATATATGCCGTTTGACTGATTGTGCAGCATCTGTACAGGGATTTTTTTTCCATTTAATCTGTTTTATGTTGTGAACCTACTTAAAAAGCTGTTCTATAACTCTGGAAAATGTATTTTTTCCCCTATTGTCCCTCTTTATTTTTAATGAACTGATTTCACTATTTTTAATGCATGTCAGTGTGTAGGCCTTTACCACCCATCCATGCTAACACTCAGGTTTATTTATTCTAAATATACATTTCACTAGTCTTCAGGACTCTTTGTCAAAAATCAAACCACACCTCTCATCTACAAGCACAGGTTTTCATGGAGGTATCACATTACAAATCAAATCTTCCCTTAATTCATGGTCTAGAATAGATCCACCATGGGGGTAAATTGCTGCAGCTCCATGGGGCTGTTCAAATGGACACCATCAGGGGCTGTGGTCTTCCATAGTGGCATATTTTCTGATATGGCTATATACTGAAATCATGTTGGTACTTAAATAGTTCTTAATAGGAACATGGAAACACTAGGTCCATTTCTTTCTTTTTTTTTTTTTCAGTTTTTTTAAAAAACTTTTCAGTGTTCTTTTTCTGTTGAAATCCTGGAAGCACAGTAAGATGGAAAATGAGTTATACAGAGACATCTTCATGGGAGGCTCAGTTGCTGTTATGCCAAGAGCGGGTATCTTGATTTACTAATGTATCAATCACTTCAAAATAACCTTGTGATTTTGTGTTGTAAATTCAATACTTGCTATTTAATACTGCATAAACTATATTGCTAGTTCTCAAGACTAAACGTACCATACTAGCTGTATCCAATATATACTTGATTGGATAGTTTGAAAGTCTGGTGGATTTCTTGCAGCAATTTAACAAAATCATTGCTGACTGACTTGCTGGAGTGTGGTTTGTCACAGAGTAGCTCTTCAGGTAACTAGGGCTTTACAAGAGGCCCAGAAAAGCCCAATGACTATATAAACGTAATTCCGCAACTTGCTTGAATCTTCATGTCTTCAGGAAAGGAGACAAAACCAAAAGAGATTTTTAACTTGTCGGCTTACCTCCCTGGTGCAGTGCCTTGCTAGTGTGTTATTTTGCTTTTCTACCTTATTGAAACGCTGTCTCATAAGGTGATGGTATTTTAGGCCAGGATATGTGTGGGGATCTTTTTTAGTAATGGTGTTTTGAACTTTTGTTCGTAGCAACTCACCTGCTTCCTGTATAACTACCCTTGGCGTTAGTGATGATTTTGAGAAACCTGCTGCTGATGAAATGCTGAGCTAATGTGCATTTTTCCATCACTTATGTTCAGATAGTGCAGATGACCTCCGAGATATCTACTCATTTTAGGGCACCCTACCTTTGAAGTCATTAGTGCTTAATTTTCACTGCTGCTTGCACTCAACAACGCTAGCAGTGGCTTCATGAATTACTAATGTGGTGCTTAAAGGTGAAAAGTAAAGACCTCATCAAATTCTGGATATTTGCATATACACTGCAGATAATTAAGTATCTGAGAGGCAATGCTTTTTTCCTTTCTCCCCCTTTGCTGTCAGGGAATTCAATAAGAGAGTCCATTTAATGTCTTTTGCTACTGAGGGTTAACCTTTGTTTAATGCTGTCCGGTCCTATATGGTATATTGTACTCTGCATTAACCCTCATTTGCACAGCAGCTTCTTGAGTTCCACTGTGTTTACACTGGCAAGCTCCAAGAAGTAATTACAGAGCTCCTTTGAAAGAAATCAAGTGCAGCAGATGAAGTCTTTTCCTGTAAATCAGAAATCACATACATGCTTCAGTTTAAGAACTCAGGGAGCTCATCTTTTTCTTTTCCCTCTGAAATTCTTCTCCATCAAATCAAAAGCAGTTCTTCAAAGCATTGAAGTGTATACTTAGCATTACACTCTTGAATTCAGTAAGACACTTCTGCCTTTACTAAGCAAGCATGTATTTAAACAAAGCACTTAAACACATGCTTAATTATTATTGAGAGAAAAGGTATGGCGTATACATTCTTTTCACATTTAAAAAGGGGAATTTTTCTCTCAAGTATATATGACCTCTTTAAAACAAGAAACATGCTTCCAACTTGAGTAATGGGTTCTTTTCTTTTTCAATTGCATTTCAATTCAGCGTAGATAAAACAGTTTAAATGCCTGTTTTGCCCAGTGCCTTTAGAAATCCACTTCAGACATACAGCTTCATCAAAATAAATAATTGTGCCAGAAGCTATGTTCATCAGGAAACTGTTTTTAGTATCACCTGCATAAACCAAATCACAGATGTTTCAATCAAGGATGACTTTTTTTTTTTTTTTTTTTTTTTAAAGAAAGGCTTTAAATTGCCTGCTCTGCAGTATCACCACGTGCTTGCTTGTAATTTAGTGCCTTATCCAGTGGAGTGCCACACGGATTAGTATCTTCTGGAACATAGAAATGATTAGAAGATTAAAAATCCATATGCAATTCCCTGATATTTACAGAATACCAGAAACATTGGAAAAATGTTTAAATTATTACAATTCATATAATCATGTTCTAGACATTTTTTCTGAAGTCTGTTTTATAGTGGGGTATTTTGTTGGTTTTTTTTTTTTTTCTCCCCAGCATAATGGATTACACTTTGGGTTATGTGAGTTTTTTGAAGTTTCTCAGTTTATTAAGAAGGACTGACACTCTGGTGTGCATGAGTACTACAGAAAGCAATACTTGAAAGAGGAACTGGCAGGGATTTAACTCTTGCCCATCTAAGCTGATTGCTTTAGGGATAGAACTATGGTGTTCTCCATCTTCCCAGTGACAGGTAACATAACACACGTGGCATGACACTTTCAAAAGGGGGTCATTCTGTTCTAGCTGTAATGGTGGGACATCCCATCAGTTGACTTGATGGGATTAGAGAGGGCAAAGTCAATGAGCAGTGTCAGTGTAAGTAAACCACTTCTTGTTTTAAATTGACTTCACACTGTCTGGTTTGGCTAATGTACAACTCTGCAGCTTTTTCTGTTGGTACCTTGTGTCACAGACCAAGGCAAGCCTGTGCTCTCTCTGTTATTGGAGCACAAATATGTGGTGAGGCATAGGCCTTTTGTTCATCTGAAAGGGAGGTAAAATAACACAGCATCTGCAGCATGTGAAAAAATCAGATTGAGGACATGTGTGTTGGTTCTAGGGCCATTAACCATTTCTATGGCATGTGAATGAATAGACTTAGGCTTTGAGAAGGCAAGAATGGGTATTGTTGCCAAAACCCTTCAGGAAATTGGTGAAAGCCTGTTTGGTTTGTCGTAGATCAGCCAGAGGAGTGGAGGTCCAGGACACTATTTCTACAGACAATGCCACTCTGCCTGTACTATTGCTAATATTAGTCAGCACTTTTCCACTCTGTGGCTATCCAAAGGTTTTCCAGTCATTGCAAACCTATTTGTAAAGTCCAAGTGCAGACAACTATGTAGACTTTGTGGACATTATAGTCACTATTCATGGGTACTAGTGTCATGGTGAAAATCACTTTTTAGTAGTAAGAGAAATGCATTCAAGTAAAGCTAATTGTTCAAAGCTTCACTAGAAACTAGACCTAACCTGTGTTTATTTGTAACAGATGCTAGAGAAAAAATTCTTATGTGCAGGTACATGTTCGCCTGACTAAACTTGTTGATATAGAGACTGAATGATATCGTCCTGATTCTGGAACAGTGAAGTTCAGACTTGATCACAGAGTAATTCAGGAGCATTGACTGCCAGCACTGAATAGACATGATGCTTCATTTGGAAGTGCTCCCACCTCTAATTCATCTAGCTGTGTCTGAACTGTAAGCAAGAACCATAATGGGCTTGAATGTCCTTTAAGCTAATAAAGACACTAGCCTGGCAATAAAGCCTGCTGCAGACCTGCAAGCCACTTGAGGAGGAACAAATGGAATGATACCAAGTGTCAACTCCATCAAATGCAGAGGTACTCGTGCCCATACATAGCTGCACCTCATGACAACAGTAACAGAGGTCTGTTGTTCTTCCAGAGATATACGGGCATTTTCATTTTTTTGTTTATAAGACACACAAATGTCAGTTTGCATTATAGATAAGTGATATTACTGAAGGAAATAATTGTCTAGAAATACTTCATACTTATGTAGAAGTTGTCACAACAACTTTTAAGTGAATGTTTAAGTATTACTTTTCCTCCTTCCAATCTGCATAGAGGTTTCTAAACTACCCTCTTGTTTGAAGCAGGAAGAATGAATTTGTCTCCTTTTAATATGGGGATGCAGGTCTGTGTTTGGCAAGACTTTCTTTTCTGATGCGTGAAAATATCAAGGTGATTCAATCTCATGAAAAGATTAAGTTTGGAAAATAGCAGTTAGCTACGCTTTCCTTTCACATTCTCATATTCCCCAGGATATCTCTTGATTGCAGATGCAGACGTGACCTATCACCTCTTTGTAGGAGGCTGAAAGATCTTCAGTCACCACTGTATCTGTGCCTCTTGCAACATCTTTGGGAAGCAAAGCACTGCCATTATCCTAAATCATTTGTCCAGGATCACAGAAGAGGTGAGTGGTGAAGCAGGACTTGAACCCAAGCCAACACTCTAATCTGTCATCACTGCCTCTGTTTAAATGACTTTGGGGACTGATAGCAAAACCTTTGGAGTGCTGCTTTATTGTGCAGGATCCGTCTGTTGTACAGTGTGCAAGCCACCTACTTCTGTATAATACCCCAAACCCTAAAATGTTCTTGATTGTAACCTGTGGTTGTTGGAAGCACTGAAATCAATTGACTGTAAACACTTGTTCAATGGTAAGCAAGTGCTTAAATGCAGTGTTGCACAGGAGTGAGTGGTGGCAAAAGCTGCCAGGTTCTGGTGCTGTGTTTAGCAGCAAGAAATTTAAAAATCAGGAAGGATATACATTTTACTAGTTTGTATATCTGGCTGTGTTGCAGTATCAGAGAATGTGTGAAGTCATGCTCAATAAGCTGTTCAGCTCCTACCATACTCTTTGCTCCGATAATGAACTCAAAAATTTGGTCTCAGGAACTTTTAAGTCTGTAGCTTTAACAGGAAATTCACTTAAACTGTCATGATGAATGTTGGAGGAAAGAAAAAGGAACATCTCAGCTCCAATCTTATTTTTCAAAGAGACCCACCAGTACCTAATGTGTTTTTCCATCATATTCAAGTAGATGATCATTATCCACCTTGCAGTAAACACCTGACTTTATCTAGGCAATTGTGAAATAACTTGATCCTTAACCAATATGATGTAATGTACAGGCATTTAGATCTGACCTTTACAAATGCAGTCTTAAAAGTCAAATGTCATCCTCTTTCTAGTTGCTATTCTTCTGGAAGCAGGCTACCTTTCACTTGGTCATTTACTTGTCTAATCTTCATTGAAATAGTCTATCAGAAATCAGAGTTGCTTTGCTGTTTCACACCAAATAAGGCTCTGGCTTTAAACTCTGAAGCTGGTAAAAAAAAATCTTACCAACTTGCTTTTATCACAAAAATACCCAAACAAAACCTCCAAAAGACATTAGGAGCATGTCCCAGCTCCCATATTAGGGATGCCATTTGCCAACTTGGATGAGCCCTGAATGTGGATATTCACGGACTTGGGTTGGGATTGGAGGCAAAAGACCTCCTGTCTGCAGCCTTTTGAGATATGCATTTATTAGCAGAACTCTGCAGGGGAAGGGTGGGGTGGATTAACTATCCCATCAAAAATCTAAACTTCTTTTTTTTTTTTTTTTTTTTTTTTTTAGGCTTTATCTAAAATGGTTTCAGACTACTCAAAATTTTATAACCTTTCAAAACCTTACAAGCCAGCTGTAAAGCAAGATCTCCTCTTTTTTAACAGCTAGCAAATCAAGGTGTGAAGTTAAGGACATGCAGTAGCAAGGTATATAAGAGATGTGCTTCTTCTGCTGCATTTATCTTTATTAAGAAGATGCCTAAAAGCTTCAGCTTTCTTCTATCTTTCACAAAGATTTATCAGAACAAGTGGTACTAAGCCTTTAATGCTGTTGCTTTACATATACAAAAATGTTAATTTTTTTTTCTATTTTCACTCATCCTGATTTGAAAAATTTCTGTGTTAAATAGCAGTCTCTTATTTTGGAATTTATTTTTCTGAGATGCCAAGCAGTACAGATTATATCAACTGAGTTTTTTGAATTCTTTTTCACTATCATATTTGTCTTATATAGCTATGTAGCATGATAATTGACATAATTTTGTTTCCCCTTTCATCCTTTTGGAAATAATCAGAATTACATTGTAACCAGCATCAGAACTTAATTGTGACAAATCTCCTATGCTTGTTTAATGAAGTGCAAAATGTACAATGTGGAACTTAAACCCTTTATCTGACTTCAGGGTCTGTTCGTGCCAGTGCAAACTTGATATCTTTGGCCTGTGGTTTTGTGGTAGGGGATGTTCTGCAAGTTCTGAGTCCTAGAGGTGAGGCACAGCTCCTGCAACACACTTGCGCTGTCATAGACCTGTACCAGCACCAAAAGGTTAGACAAGGGCAATTAACTAGAGGATGAGGCTGGGTCACCCTGGGTTTCTGGTGTTTCTGTGCCATATGCTGAGACCAGTCACTGTGGACATAACGGGAAGAATTGTCTTATATAACCCCACTCTTTCTTATTTCAACTTTTATAATGGTCTCCTATGGTCTTGGTCGGTGTATATACCGTGATCTATTGATTTTAATCAAGCTATGATAACTTATGTTACCCAGATCCCAGCATGAGAAAACTTCAGTCTTAAAGCCCGCCCCTCATATTTGTCTGTTACGCAGCTTGTGAGATCTCCTATAATCCAGAAGCTTCCATTCCTGACCTCAACTGCTATTTCTGGCACAAGCATGTCAAAATGCTTTTTGTTCTGTGGTAGCGTGCCCGTCATCTTGACTCTGAAACATGGTTTGCTTGTGAGGGTTAACAAAACTGTTTGCAGCTGTGCACAGTAGTTTGTGGGGGAAGTGTTGTCTCCTACCCAAAAGCCACAGCAGTACTTCAAACTACGTAAGTTAGACACCTAGAAAGAAACAGATTTTAATTTTAATTTGCTTTTCTTTACTGGAGGGGAAAAAAAAAAGAAAGGAAAGAAAAAACAACACAACACAAAACGCAAATTAATTGGTCCTGCATTGCACAGAGAGAATGATTAATCTCCTGCATTCAGGAGCATCTGTCTACTACTTGTGTTTGAATTCCTCAAAAGGCTAAGAGTGTTTCTAATGGTCATTTAAATAATAAATGCCACCACACTCATTAGAGGTGTATCAGTCGTCTTTTTTCTGCTCTGGTGCTTGTTGCATTCTATTAATATTTATTGAATTCCAGGAAATTCATCCTGAGCTAGTGGTCTACATTTCTTTTCAAGGTCACCAAATATAAATATTTTATTTATCTAATTTAGAAAAATGACATTAGATGCGATGCAGCAAGCATGACAAGAGTATGAATTAGTGGAAAGCTTCCCTCAGGAAATGTATCCAGGTACCAGTAATGGATAATTATAAGTCCAATTGCTTCTCTCCTAGCAGGTAATAAAGATACATAATGGCAATACAAACCCTCACCTGAAGGTGTGCATATGGCCATAGCAGTTAGTAGCACAATAGACTATTTACTGTGAGGGCATTGGAAGCATCCAAATCTCTTTCTGGTATTTGGGCTCTGTGTAGTCTTATTAGAACTTCAGCTTCAAAATTTGATGGGGATATGCATGTGGGCTACATGACAGATTTTCAGTAGTCCTTTGGGAATGAATGTGCCTAAATCCATTAGATGCTTGATGCTGTGTCTTGTGCTGGCTAAAAAAAACCCATGCCATCATATGAGTGGCCAGAGTAGCTAATTCTGAGTACTGTGTGGGTTTTCTTACCCCTCACAGTCTGCTGTTTAGTCTTCAGACAGGGCTGCATTACCTACTTGCTGTGCATGTGTAGTCCAGGGGTGTCCTCTTTCTTTCTCATCAGTTACGAGGTGAACAGAAGATCCTGCTGAGATTTTGTGTTCTGAATGTTCCTGTGGATTAAGACTTTCATGCCCTTTTCTGCTGCATATTTAACTTGTGCACTCTTGGACTCTGTCGTGTTTGCTTTCCCTGGAGGTATAAAAATTCTTCTTTTGATAAATTCATTTTGAGAAAGCACCATCCTGCAGTCTCCAAAAAGAAGGCCATACGATGGGGAGGTACATTTAAGGAATTGATAATTGCATTCTTGCAGATGTTGACTATAAGAAAAGAATGCTTCAAACGGGAAAAAGCCAGTAGAATGTGTTTACCTCCTCAAAATGTTTGCCAAAGAACAGTTTCCCCAAATTGAGTATTGAGCTGTCAAGAATCAAAGAAAACAAATGAAGTGGCATTTAATTTAATTGAATATTGTGCTTGTGGGTTTTTTTTTCTGCATTCAATCTTTAGCGCATTGTGGTCTTTTGCTATTTCTAAGGTTAAAATTAAATGTTTACTGCTATTGTCTAGAAATATCACAGACAAAGCACAGGCCCTAAAGAAGTGGGTGTTGAATAACTGGTGGGTTTTAGCAGTACTGTTTTTAAAATATGCACACAGTATCTAAGAGAAGATGCTGCAGGAGAATTGCATATAGAAAGGAAAGGTGGTAACCCTGGAGCTTTGACTTAAGTGGTGTGAGACCTGTGTTGCTTCCTGACTCTCCACGTAAGCATTCCTATGGCCTTTTGTACTGGGCTTGCCTGGCAAGGTATGGTAGTGGGTGGGCTACAGGAATGGCTTCTGTGAGAAGCTGCTAGAAGTAGGTGGGTGCCCACAGGAGGCTGTGACCCTGCGGGAAGCCTGCACAGGAACAACCTCCTGGCAGGATCTGTGGCACTATGGAGAGAGAAGCCAATGCTGGGGCAGGACTTGTGACGCCATGGGGAACCCACACTACAGTAGCTTCTTTCTGAAGGACTACATCCTGTGGAAAGGGACCCACTGGAGCAGTTCATGAAGAACTGCATCCTGTGGGAAGGACTCATGTTGGAGAAATAGTGGACTATCTCCTGTGGGATGGACCCCACACTGGAGCAGGGAGAAGATTGTGAACCTTCCTGGTGAGGAGAAAGGAGCAGCAAAGGCAGCATGTCACGAACTGACCACAAGCCCCATTCCCTGTCCCCCTGTACCACTGGGCAGGGAGAAGGTAGAGAAAATTTAGAGTAAAGTTGAACCCAAGAAATACAGAAGAGTATAGGGAAACTGGTTTTAGATTTGTTCTTATTTCTTATTATGCTATTCTGATTTGAATTTATAATATTTTTTTTCCCCAGGTTGAGTTTGTTTTATTCATGCTGTTAATTGGTGAGTGATCTTTCTGTCCTTATCTTAACCCATGAGCTTTCATTATATTTTTCTCTTTCTTGTCTAGCTGAGGAAAGGGAGTGATGAGAGTGGCTTTGGAGGGCACCTGACATCCAGCCAAGGTCAATCCTACACGCCTTTTCTGACCTATCAAATTGAGATTTACAGCCCTGTCTCACTGTTGACATTACTGCCATTGAGCTCTGACAATAGAGTACTAATTGGCAGCTCATTGATATTCTCAGGGGCAAGGCCTCAATGAGAACAGGTATGGGAAATAAATCATTCAAACTCTCTTCTTGCAAAGTTTGTTTCACTCTGTATAGAGTAAGTCTGATCTCCTGAATCCCAGTAGAAACCATTTCAGATGGGTCTGTGGGATAACAAAGAGAATAAATAAAACCTTTGTATAGTTGTAGGAACAAACAGAGCTCTGATAAATACTGAGCTGAGTTGCTAAAATAAGTCTTAAAAGCATTGAAGATCCTTATGACTCTTACCATGAGTAGTAGTTATGGACAGACAGCAGCAGAAGCACAAGAGGCCGAGAGAGGAGACTCTGAGTTAACAGGAGAAATGGAACTAAATGGAAAAAGCAGGTATCTCTGGAGCTGCAGATATAACCAAAACATTAGATCAATGTCTGGAGGGCCTTCGTCATGAATAAAATAGATCCCTATGTAAAGGGACACAGAATGGAAAGCGTAGAGACATCTGAAAAAATAGCATACAGCTGACCAAATACCTCAGTAAGGTCCTTAAAAAGGTGGGGAAGTGCTACAGGAAGCTGAACAACCTGTGTGACAGAGCAGGACCAGTGTACACATGGCAGGCACACAGAGCAAGGGGTGTTTTGAGAATTATCAGTGAAGCAAGCCAGGAGGGCAGAGCAGCAGCAGGTTGTTGAGTGGGTCTGAGCTGGAACCAGCTCTGGAGATGGGCCTATTATTGCAGGGGCTACTGATTGTTAGGCTGGACAGGGAGGAGAGTCGTAATGGGTTTGGCAAACAGCTGTAATGAGTCTTGGAATTTGTTGTGTGCTTGAGCAGAGCAAAAATAATTGTGGCACCTCTACTGTTGCTCTTCTCTAGAATCATATTGGAAATTATGCCTGCTGCATTAATGTACAATATCTTTGTGCAATGCACCACATCCTCCCCTTATTTCAAACCAACATGGAAAATATGCGTGGCAAAAATATCTTAAGCAGCAAGCTAAACAAGTTCTAGCATGACAAGCTACTAAGCAAATACTTAACAGTTGCTAATTAAAGTGAAGTGTAGTTGATTTTTCAATTAACACACCCAGTATGTAGTGATGCCTTAATTATTTTTGTGTCTAAAAATACTTAAAAGATATCTGTAAGTCTGGTGGTGAACTCTACCAAGCAGGTGATTGTCTGTATTTTCAATGGTAGTGTGGTGGTAGATTTAACTGAAATGGAAGAGAAGCTCTCACTGAAATGTATCATAGTCAGAAAAACTTTGAGATTAGATATCCTTGTCTCTTCCTGTTACCTTTCATTTATTTCACTTTAATCTCAGGTGAGCCATTCTCAAGCAATTATTTGACCCTTAATCAGCCTTGTGGGTAATTGGTCTGCAAGAGAGCACACTGGCCTTCATTAGGTAGTTCTGCCAACTGCCCACACAGGGAGGGTCAGCATTCTCTGCTCTGAGCTGTGGAGTGCTATGGCACTTTGTTCAAACCAGGCAACTGCCCTCCTTCTGCAGTTATTGGAGAGGAGGCTGAACAGTCCCATCACGAAATCAGTGTTTGACAGATGAGATGAACTGTACGCTCTGGAGGTGCCTCCTCTCACTCTGGACAAACAAGGTAAATACCTTACACAGGTCACCAAACAATCAGGGCAGGAGGGAGCAGGGAGATGCCCATGGCTTAGTTGTTGTCTGGACTTCCAAATCCCTAATGATAGCCTGCCTGTTCCCATGGCAGCACTCCTAATGGCCATTCATGTAAAAACGGCTGCTTCAAAAAGCACTCACCTATACAAATGAGGGATAATGGCTTAAATTGCTCACTACTGGATTTTTTCAGACGTGCTTTGCATTAGAGCTTGTCAGGATTTCGTCAAATATTTTTGATCAGAAAATTTCGGGTTAATGAAACACAAAGCTTGGGTATGTTTTCAGAAGTATCTACAAAATTAAAGAAAAAAGGTCAGATTTCAGATGTTTGCAGAACAACACTTGCTGACTGAAAAGTGTGTCTTCTAGACTGAAATAAATTTTAAAAGCATATGTAACTGGTGATTTTTATTTTGATTACTGATCAAATTTAGAACAAAACAATTCAAGTCATATGATTGACTTGAGCTGACACTGTGCATTTCATTTGGAGAATGGTTTTGTGTTTCTTGCAGTTTCATTATCAGTGTCAACTTGACACAGGGAATTTATTTTTTTTTATTTTATATTTTCTCCTAGACGGGTAAAATAATGTCCTTTCTATCTCAACTGAGTGCCAGTTTAAAGACGTTCCGTTTTAGTAGAAGTGTAGTTGGGTGTTTTTTGTTTGGTTTTTTTGGGAGGCTGGGGGCAGGGTTTTATGCCCACTGGGACAACATATTAGGAAAATCCAGAATGCTTCTGAAAAACGTTTTCTATGTTTTGCAATGGAAGTCCTACTACATTTTGAGATTTAATGCCCAGAAGTGTATTTCCCTTTAGCATGATGGCTATGAAGCTGTCTTCACATTGGAAGGACTGGGGTAAGGGGGATGCATGTTTTGGAGGATTGGCATTGGTTTCTATTGGTAAGAATTGTAAGTTGCTGCTAAGCCATGAAGTTCAAACCAAAGTAATTGGGCTGAGAGTTGCTCTAGCAGTTGGTTGCTAATTCTGAAAAATAATCTACCACCTGTTGTTTAGTCTGTAGGATTAAAGAAGGTTTAATGTTTGAGGCAAGAGAAATATATTGTTCCAGATGGAGAACGATTTTTTTTTAAAAACCCTATGAGTGAAGATCAACATTCAGTGCAGTAGCCTACTACTTTTAAAAAGGCAGCCTGGTACAAGCCACAGCATTCTTAATAGCAGCCTGTGGACAGACTTGTTTTCCACCTTCAGAATATTTCTTCTTTATTTGGAAGTCATCACAGATGAGTTTATAACAATTCTTTAACAGATATGAGGTGCAATTCTTACTGTTTTTCCCCCCATGTATGTCATCAGATTTTAATAAGAGGCAACAATTTTATTGTCCCACTAAGAATGTAATCAGAGATGTGTTTGATACACAGGATAAATAGTTGCTGGAAAGGAAAATGTGAAAATTAAAGGTTTTTTTTTTTATTTGTGCGCTGTTTACTGACCATCTGGAAGAAAGAAATACTGGCAATGAGAGACTTTCAGAAATCAGTGGTACGAAGTAGATGAGAAGATAGGGTAAGGTAAATCTGTTGGTTGGACAGACTAGAGCATATTGCTGGGAATATTTCTGCTCAGCAAAAATCAGACAACTTTTCTGATTTATGAATAATGTTTGTGACAAAAGTGTTTTCAGGAAATATTTCCCAGTTGGCAGGGCTAGAAGAGGGACTTTATTCTGAAACAGTTCAGGGCCTGGGAAACTTACAGGGACAGGGAGATGTGGGTCCAATTCCTGGTCTGGCTCAGCCTGGCATATAAATTTGAGCTGACTGCATCCCACACTAATGCTCTAAGCATCTTGGGCATTGGACAGATTGGAAAGTTGACTTTTAATTGCCTGCTCTTGGTGGGAATTTGAGGGCATTTGATGGGAATATGACCACCATCATACAAGGGTGTATGTTGCCAAACCAGGCATGTTGGTATACGGTCGTGTTGCAGATGTTATGCTTGACCAGGAGCAAGATTCTTGATTAATCTTTTCCAGCATGGGGTGTCTTCTCTTCAACCCAGATAAGTTGATAACCAGAAAGTTCATCAGGAGCCTCTCACACATGCACTGCGGCATCCTTCAGGCAGATTTGGGATATATTAAGTGGAAAGAGGAACAGAAGACACCCCATGCTGGAAAAGATTAATCAAGAATCTTGCTCCTGGTCAAGCTTTGTACTGAGTCTTTTTTTCCAGTCTTGTACTTTTAGCTCTTCTTCCATTTCCCCTTCCTAATATTTTATTTTCCTTGGCCTCAATCCTCTCCTCTTTGCTTTTTCTTCTCTTTGGTCCTATAATTCTCAGGACTCAGGACTGGATGAGGTAAATTAAATTCCAGAAAGTAAATCTCTGATTTGTCCACAGAGCCCTTTCAGGGCAAGTAATTTATTCCAGTCCAGGAGTTTTCTGGGGCATCCTCTTGTTTTTAACAAAACTCCTATGTTCTGTGTCTTCTTTCAGTCACCTCTGCAGTTTAGCTATGCAAGTACTGGCTATCAGCTGTTCCCTGTTCCCCTCACAGGCTCCAAGTTTCCCACTTCAGGTTCACCTAGCTGAGTATATTAAGGCTGAAAATCCATAGTAGTACACATCACTTTAATCACAGCAATCCTGTTCCTTCTGATGCTGTTCCCTGGCCACATGGTCCTTGCACCTGTTCAGCTTGCTGAGCCAGTGGAAAACTGGGGGCTCTCTTGGTTTGCCTTTCTGGGATTTTGCTTTTTCTTTTTCAAGAAACTGAACAGGCTGAGCACAGGGTCAGATGTGGGACTTCACAGCATGGAATGTCACTATGGCCCTTAACAATTGGGTCCATTCAGTCTGCTTTAAAGCTGGGGTCGCAGATCCTTTGGTCAAAGAACTGATTCTAGCCTGTTGGATGGGTCCTGGGGCAGCCAGAACAAAGCAAAAAATGCATTCCTTCTTGCTCAGCTACAGCTTCTGTACGAAAACATAAGGTAGTGCAAACTGAGAACAAATCAAAGAGTGCTGCCATCTGTAATAAGTGTGTAGAGTGGCAACTGGTGGCTTTTGGAAAGCTTTGTAGATAGCAGCTTGACCAGCACAACCTCAGAGTACACATTATGTACTGTTTTAAAGCATTGAATTTAAAGCATCTCATTTTTCACCACTAGCATTTTGCATTTCAGTGGCAGTAAATATTCAAAGACCCTAAGACATAAAGAATCCCTAGGGATGCTGTATTTCTCCCTTGTTTTTCTACCACAGACATGAACATTAGTATAGCTGGATAAGAAGCAATAGCTTTGTCTGAGTGAAATCATTAAACCAAATTCTGCTTGCTAAAGTGCTTTGGTTTTCTTGAAATTTTCCAATAGAGAAGATTTTTTTTTTCTTCTTTTCTGTACTGCTTGGGTTGTTATTCCCACCTTCCCATGTGAACAAATTCAGACATGACTGACAGCACCCCCTATGTCTATTAGGTTGTCCTACTATAAAGAGTGTTTGTCATCTTCTAATGCTGTAAGGAGTGTTGATGTTTTGAAGTGAATTATGTCATCCAACAGAAGGTTTAGCAGATCAGCAATGATACTTGAGAAATTCAGTGGAAGGAGGCATCTTTTAAGCCATCTTTCTGTCTGGAGCACCTTCTGGCAGGCTATAAATGTTTACCATTCTCAATGTCTGACCCATCTCAGGGTTATGGTCTGCTACTGTATGCTGGGGTGTCAGTGGGGAAGTACAACTACCTTTGTTCTGGATAACATGTGCACTTTGCAGAGCTGGGTCCTATTCTGGTATGCACTATTTCTGGCACCTTCTTTAGAAGTGGCTTCACACTCTGTATTAGCAAGGCTAGTGGACACATTTATGTAGCAGCACCTCAGGCTGGTGCAATTGTCCTGCAAGAAATAGCCAAGCCAAGCCACTTTTAGGGAACTTCTGCCTCAAGGAGTGCTTGCAAGAATTGGAAGGAATTGAGAACTTTGAAAAGCAGGTCTTAGACAGTGACTAAGATACCAAGGGAATGGATAATGTTGCATTATGCAGAATATTCACAAATACTTGCTTACAGTCACAATGATACCACTGTAAGAAAATCCCTATGAATTAAAAGTTGCAGTCCAGTAGCATAACATATCTGCTTCCCCAAAGGGAAAGAATGGCCCTTGTTTGGTGGACTTCTCCTTATCAGTGCATTGTAAAAGATAAAGACCCAGCCTTTGAAGGTCTTCAACCAAAGGATTCAATGATATAACAGCATCTAGTAGTAATATTTCATCAGATGCTAGTGTTTCACTGTGGGTGCTAGACCCTGTCCAGCTCTCTCAGTCAATGTCTGAGAATCAGTCTGCTAAGAAAACAGATCTCTAGCTAAAGTGCTGCTTGTGCAAGCTCTTGCATGTACATCACATGTTTTAATCTCAGAAATTGTGAACAAATTAAAAAAATCCCCAAATTATCCAGGATCTCTCCCCTCTTTGCTTAATTCTTCATTTATTGTAAGGACAGTGCAATTCTTCGTGGATATAAATTTATTTTTTTAATCACTGAACTGATAAACATTTAACAGTATTTCAGGTGAAAGAAATGGAAGAAAACTAATCCATTGACTTTGTCTTAGTAAATTGGTAAATGTTGATCTAGGCAAAGTGACAAAGTTAAGAATTTTCTCCATGAAGGAGCTGGATGGAAAACAGAAATCCTGAAACAAAAACCTGAGCCAGTAGTACACATAAGTGTTGTGCTGCTGCATTTTATCCCTCAAAGGTTATTCTATCATATGAAGCACAATATTAGTACAGTCCATGTTTTCATCTTTACATTTAATTAACAGCTAATTTCATTCAGGAGACCAAAAACCCTCCTGAATTCTTCAATTGAATACGAATACAAATACAAGTATGCTCAGGAAAATGCCAGCCATCTCCTAGAAGTTTTGCTCTGATGGTGTATGTGCAGGATATGTAGTGTAGGTTGAATGCAGACACTTTGGTGTTATTCAAGCTCCAAAGATTTGTCTGAAAGCCTGGAGGAAATACTGGTTTGGGTTTGAGAAGATGTAGTGTTTGAAGATGTATACCAGATCATAATGTCTTTGGGAACTTGGAAATTCCTTTTATTCAAAATTACTAGCAGTTCGGTGCCTAAATGCCCTAAATCTGCCCCCAAAATCTTTGTGGCTGTATTCCTGACACAGCACTGACACAACTGGTCAAGCTTTTTCTTCTGAATCTTATTGAGACTAGGAGGTATTTGGGGCTGGGATTCTTTCACTCCTACAGTCAGAAGATTTTGAGCAATGTGAATTAGGCTTATCAGTGCCCTTTATTTTCATATTTGGGATCTTTTAGCTTCTGTGGCTTTTTACGTATGTTTAAAATCTGGCCTCTCACCCATAGCACTCCTCATTCTGGTATCTCAAAGTAGTAAATTTCCACCAGTCCCCTAGGATTGTTTAGGATTATTTCACAGGCTGTTGAAGTCAGAGGGGATGGATACCAATCCTGCAACTTGTCTTGACATGTGTGAGTACCCTGCCAAATGTAGTGAACTGGCCAGTTCCTGGCCTAGTCTAGAACATATAAAGTGCAAAGAAGTCAGGAAAAAGTAGATCCAAAGTCTTTTTCGTTCTTCTTCGTCAAAATGGACAACTATCACTTTAACCTTACTCATGCTGTTCTTGAGGTGCATGTATGTAGGTGGAGCTGGCTACCCTTCAGCTTCCACAGTAACAGATCTTTTCCTGGCATCAGGAAAAGATGCAAATTATTTTTCTGTGGCAGGTGTTTGAACCAAATATCCTGGGATCAAAACAACATTTATCAAGTAACTTGAATCACGGCTTTATGTACTCAGTGGGCATTGCCCATGAGGAAGTAATGCATCAGAGGGCAGAGAAGCTTTGAATAAGGGGAATAACGAATCACAAATCAACAAACTCAATTGTATTAAACATGCTGCCCAGGGATGCTTTCCTCTGGCAAAAAAAAAAAACAAACCTATTCAGATGCAAAGTTACTCTTATGAGTTTAAAAATAAATCAACTGTAGGTAGATCATAGTTTGGTAACATGCAAACAGTCAGAGCCCTGAGCTCCATTTCAAATATCTGCTTGTCATATCCTTGGTCCTGGAAGGGATCATTATTGCTGTTCAATTAAACTGAATTGAGTATGACAGAATCTTACCAAATACTGGCCTCTGAGGGGGTTGTTCTTGCTAAAATTTGAGTAACATGCTATTATGAATGATGGTGTTTTAAATTAGCAACGATACTAAAAGAAGTAAAAATAGACAGGACACTGTGAGATTTCCCAGCAGTTGACGTGTTTGGCCTATTATTATATAGTTGAGTTAATTTGAAAAGACACATGAGTTTCAAGGAGTTTTAAATGCAGTGCCAAATAAATTAAATACGTGGGTATGAGCTTTGCAATGTTTTTTGGTTAGTCAAAATCAGAAACCTTTCACATGTTCTTTTTAACTTATTAGTGTCCAGGAGGATGCTGAATTTAGATTCCCCGTAATTACATTCTTCATGTGGCTTTCTAACCCCTTATAGCTTTGTGCTAGGATCAAAATCAACATATTTTCCCAGTATCAGATGGGGCAGCCAACCTGCTAAATGAGGATTTCTGCCTTGGTTGTTGCTATAGCTAGAAGGTCCACAGTGATTGGCTGAGAACTGCTGGAAGAGTTAGAGCATCCTGGGAGTTCTTCCATCTGGGAACTTAATAGTTCCCTGTCCTGGACCCTTAAACACCTGGTTCCTGGCATCTTAGCCTGGCAGCTCCAAATTTCTGATATGGGATATAATGAGTGAATATTTACTGTATCTCTGGCACTCAGGTAATGTAGCTGGTAACAGATATGGAGACCTCACTGAAACCCACCCAATGCTTCCCACAGAATAGTCCTCCCGTGTTTTTTGTGTGTTCTGGTTCTGGAGCAAAAGCAGTGTGTCGGGGTCTCTTGGTGACACTGCTCAGATGGGGTAGATTTGAGGCTATTATGGCATGAGAGATCTCCTATATTTTCTCCATCCTGTTTTCTAGTTGTCTTTGTCTTTACCTTAGCTTGTTTCCCCTTATTTCTGAGGGGGAAGCTCTTAGACAATTCTCACTCAGGGAGGCTAGGAGGTGAGGCACTGTTGCTTATGCTTTGTACCTCAGTTAAACCTTGGCATGGTAAATTAAAATTAACAGTAAAACTGCTTGCCTGTTTTCTCTGCAATTCCCCACTTTTTCATAAGACCTTCCCTAACAGTCAGATACCACATGTGATGTCAGTGATGGCTCATAATAAAGCTTATATCAGAACATCTCTTAATTGAGCATCCTTCAGCTCTTTACTTTCTTTTTCATTTCTCAGCTCCTTTAATGCTGTCTTAATAGTAGTTTTCTCTGAAGACTTCTTTTCATTCCTTCTTTTCAAAAAAATTGCTGTTGAAAAGATCATAACATAGCTTTTCTCTTTTTCTTTTTTTTTTTTTTTAACACATAAAATTATCTCAATTGGCATTAAGTTCAGGGAGTCAAAAGGCCAAATATACCTTCATAAATCCAAGATGACTTCACTGAAGTCTTTGAATTTACAGTCTCTTAACAGAAAGCTCAGGTTGACCCCAGAGCCCACAATATTAGCTCTAATGGGAAATTTAGAATTTTGTGGTGCCCTGAATTCAGTGACGCATTGGTAGGATTATCAGAGGATAAAAAAAATAAATGTTTGCTGTATCATAGCATTTGCTTCTTTTCTATGTGTGTCTGCTCTATTTGAATGGTGAATTACAGGAACTGAGATCCAGGGTAATTCGTGTTTGAATTCTAAACAGCTCTTTTCCTAGGAGGCTTTTTCTTTCCTCTTCAAAGTAGAGATGTTGGCCAGGGTTTGGGTTTGTTTTGGTCTTTGTTCTTTCAGTCCTTAGTCTTCCTAAGGGCTTGTCTGTGTTTGCAGCACTGTCCACTGGCTCCTTACCACCACAGCCACTTCCCACAATGTTACCCCAGTGATTACTTGAGAGCAGCAGTAACTAACAGTAAGGCCCCAGGTCATTAATAAGGGATGCACCAGGTGAGGAGTAGTGATGTGTGGAGTCCTTGAACTTGCACAATGATATTCAGGATGGCACTACCTCATCTTGCACTCAGCTTTTTTTCATAAGGTTTTTGTATCGAGGCTGCAATTTATTAACCGCTAATGATTGACTTTATGTGCCTTGGAGGTTCCCAGATAGAAGTGCTTTCTTTTTACTTGTTAATTTCCTCAGAAATGGAGTCCAGACTTTGCAGTGCCACATCTCCGATTTATTTGTTTACAATATCAATTAGACCTTTGTTTTACCTTGTCTGGGGGATTTGTGTTTGTTTGCCCTCTGCTATCAATGATAATCAAGGATCTGATCAAATCTGTATCCCTTTGTCTTGACTTTGAAGTGCTTGCTGATTAATGTGGGAAGGATAATAGAATGCATTAGAAAGGATGTTCATTTAGTGAGTTCTGTATACAACATGTGTTGAACTCCACCCCAAACGCTTTTCTTCCATTTCCTGCCGTCCCCTGTTTATCCATTCCTGCCTGTGTTCAGAGTAGTGTTGGCCTTCTGGGCTTGACTGAGGAAGTCAAGACTGCAGACCTGCCTCTGCCAAGGTCCTGATGAATCCCTTCTTCCTGCTGTGTTGGCTGAAGTGCTACAGTGTTAGTCCTTCCTGCCAGATTTATGTCACATTGTTGTATGTGATAAGACCACCAGGCCAGTGCAGCTGATCCAGGTGCCTGTGTTCCACTGTGTCAGCAATCTGCTCCTCTTCTGACCAGTCTGTGGGCTGCCCCACAGAGTGGGACAGCCACTGTTTCTATGGACAGCTAATCTGTACCTGCAATGCCAGATGTCAAAGGGTCCAGGTAAGCCAGGAATACCGTGAGCTGACCTGCCAAAGATAGCTGGTGGATAGGACATGTTGCCACCTGGCATATTCTGGAGAACTATCCAAGCTACTATAAATCATTGCAGAACACATATGGGGAGTGAAGGCGGTCTAAGGTCAAGGTTTGTTTTTCTTTAAAGTCCTGGACAGAATTTGGCCACAGACAAATGAAGTATAAAACCCCATTACTACAAAGCAACCTCACACATGCTCTGACCTGCTTGGTGGGAGAAATGTCTCCTGTGTTATAAAAATGTCAAACCACATCCCACAGCAACAGCATCTATGTCACCAATTAGGTGGTACCCATGTTGTAGTAGTCTGCAAATATTTAAATTACACATGATTGGCTTGTCAGTTTTGTCACATATGTTTATATGCAAACAGATCTTATGACTAGCGCTTCCAAAAGAAACCAGGAATGTGTCAGTGCTGAACACTCATCAGGTTTTGTTGGTTGGGTCTGACCTGAGTGTTAATCATGCTTTTCCTTAGATGAGCATTAAATCTCTTCTGCTTCTGGAGACCAACATCAAAATTCAAATATTTAATTTGCTCATTGACATTTATTAAAATAGCGTTGTGCTTGAATATCAAGTTAAGGCAGTGGTATCTAATTTCGTTCGTCTAGATGACGTTGAAAGCAAATTTAAATCTGATTGAGAAGCATTTAATACTAAGAAAAGGAGGGAATGAAAGGTCAGTGTATAAAATGTTGATTTCCTTAAATAGGAGAGTTTTAGGTTTGGCTTTTGATGTAACTGAATGAAGCCTCAAAACCAGTCGCAATAGGGATGTTTCAAAATATTAGGAGAGGGTCTTCTACTGCTTCCCAAGGTAGGCTTCAGTGTCCTAACAAGGCAGAGTTCCTGACTCCAGGAATCTCCAACCTAGCTCCTTCAGGTGTTTTGCCCCAGAACTTACCATAGTTGCCACTGCTATCACCATGTCCCTCACCAACTGAGGAGAAAGAAATGTTGCCATTTAAGTGGGAAAATATATACATATATACACACCTATATTGTAGAAAGGCCTTGGTTTGAATGATATTAAGTACATAAGGCCCTTTAACTTCCAGATAATACGAGGAAAGGCATTTATAAGTATAGATGTGAAGGAAGGACTGCATTTTTGAGGTAAGCTGAAAGTACAAGGAGGAAGAAGAATACTTGTTGACCTCTTTAATTACATTTTTCAAGTAACTGGCTGGTCCTGTATTAATAACTGGCTTGTTGGATATAGTTGTAGTTTTACACCACTTGCTTACATGATTGTTTGTATGTTGACCTGGAAAACTGAATTGTGAATTTATTGTTAAGTTCCTTTTCATTGTGAAACCATGTGGCTGTAACTGAGAGAAATGTGTTTAATCCCCTGGGGTGGGGATCAACTAGAAGCATGTAAGTACAAAGGATTATTTTTTCTCTTTTTTTTAAGAAAAGCTGCTGTATATTTACGGATCAGTAGATTGGAACATATTTATTCAGTAAACAAAGAAGAGCTAGTCCTTTAGCAAACAGTGTGAGGTTTGCTTTGAGGGTTTCTGTTTTGGTCCTGTTTCATTGCATTTCTCTAGAAACACTTATTTTGGGCATCTCTGAGGGTATTTTACTGTTTCTTTATTCTTGGCTGTCATGCTGAGCTGGCCGTGACCTCCTGAAGTGAAGGTTAATGTTAAGTGCAGCTTCCCTAAGTTAAAATACAGCTGTCATCCACCATGCACAGGGGTCCAGTGACTAACATCAATTTGAATAACGCTGTTTTTTTACCCAAGAGACACTGTTCTGGATTCTCTGTGGACTGTCCTACAGAAAGGCTGAAAAGTCATAAAACTTCTCAGGCTGAGAGTCAGTTTGAATTAACCTTAAGTGGGATTTCACACTGAAAAGTTCTTCCTGGGTGCTCTATTTCAGGAATGCATGAGGGGTAGCATACGGTCATATTGAAGAATGCAGATGAGGACGTTGCTGTTGACACTTCGTTTGTCAAGTGCCTACCCTAGGAAAAAGGGATCTGCTATTTTGCAAGCAGTGAAAACAGATGTAAATTCCAGAGTGCTATGTGAATGACATCTGTTGCTTGTTTTTGTCAGACATGATTTTGTCTCTGAAACTTGGAATTCTGTGTACAAAGCTTGGGGTCAGAAAGAACTTCTGTTGATAACATTATTTTGATCAAAATGCCTGGAAGCTTTTTAGGCAACTTTATAGATAAATATGGCTTTCCAGAGAGTAATTCTCTTCATTTATTGTTTTGCAGTGTATGGCAAAGTATGCTTTACTGTCTGCCTCTTACTCTCAGTTTAGTTGAAGGAACATAGAGCAATTGATTAGGCATTTCAGTTCTCACTTTTTTAACTCAATATTGAAAGAAAATGATGGAGTATTAATGGTTTCATTCAAGAAGAGGAATTTGGAGCAACACCCAGTTGCTCTCCAGTACAGTTTCCCTCTGCTCAGCTTCTCTGAGAAGTGGTGCTTACAGCTAATTTACAGAATACTTTCAGCAGCAGATGAGCAACTTTCCATCCGCTGTTTGAGGAATGTGTCTTTCTGCAACCTGAAAAGACCATATGTAGGAGAAAGCTGAGTCTTTGAACTCTTATAGTCTTTGAACTGAGTCCAAGCAATGTCAGTCTTCCTGGGCCTTTTGTGCTGAGAAGGCTGCTCTTCACAGCCGCTAGAAAACAACTGAAAGTAAACTGCTTGGTCACAGCAACACACTCTTTGAGATGAGATCTAGAGCTGGGTAGGAAAATCTCCATTCAAAAGCTCACAGCATTCAGTTTTACAAAAAAACCCCAAAACATTCCAACAACTCCTTTCCAGACTCATTTCTTGACAATCTGACTGAAACTTCCAGGCTCAGTAGCTCTGTGGAAGTCAGTTACAGGACTTTCTGGAGCAAGAGCATTTGAGTTCCTTGTGCCAGGTAGAACCTAGGGGTGACTCTGAGGGTTTGCTACATGTCCCACCAGCCTGATGAGTATTCAAACTTCTTGGATCTGTGGTCCTGGCAGTGTGAGGCTGTGAGATTTATTGGCTTGTGCTGAGGGAGGCAAAAATGATCTCTGAAATAATTTCCAGGTTTCCTGTGTTCAGTGCTAGGTGACAAAGTATGTGTGCATGCGTGTGTGTTTGTAGTTGAATGGACTGTGGCTTTTCTTTGCATAGGAGATGTCAGAGTTTGGAAGAAGCCCCATATTGAAAAAAAAAACCCAAACAAAACCCCAACAATTTCCTTGCAAAATCACGTTTATCTTTTGTTCATAGCTCTGTCCAGGATACCAGAAAATTAAGCAATTTTAGTTTGAGGCTGGATGCAAAACAAATACTTGTCAGTCTGTCTGTACCCTCCTCAGGACACCATCACACTCTGTGACTATTCGAACAGAAGCTTTGTGTGAATACTCTTCTCTACTTTGCTCGCCCTTAGCTAATTTTTAAGTGTTTCAATTTGTGGTTATCCTACATTTTTAGCTCTTAACTTTGAGAGCACTCTGAAATGAACTTTCATGTTTCCTGAGCATGTTGAAGCTCATGAATTTTATAGACGACTGCAGGAGGGGGTTTCATAGGTAATAGCAAACTGTCAAGAAAACTCTTGCATTTACAGGAAGCTGCTAACAACAGCAGGTGCATGAAGATCATGTCAACTTCTTTACACAGTACACATGCTCTGATCATATAGGGCAAAGCATCCCCTCGAGGGAAGAACAGTCCCTGGATGACTTGTCCCTAGGACTGATACTTTCACTTGGCTTCTGTGTTGAGTGAGAAGCCACTACAAGCAAACCAAAAGAAGAAAGATTCAACCTGTATTATTAAATATTGAAGGTGTTTTGAGCCCAAATGGATTGTTGAAGGTTACATACCCTGTTTTAAAATACCAAGGCTAAAAGGACGAATCGGTTCTTCTAAAATGATTCACACTGAGCTCTGTTTAGGGACACTTGCTGTTGGTTCCAGAAGCTGTGAAAAAAAAGCAGCATTACAGTAGTTTTTGTTTTCAAACTAATATTAGGTAATAAGTGGGAAGATTTTTTTTGCCCATCTCTGTTTGAGGGTGGTTGTGTTGTCTTGGTCTTCTGTAGATAGAAGGACTCATCAATAAAGAGCTCAGAAAGCAGCTTCTAGTCATCTTGAGATCAGACACATGTAAAACAAGATTTATCTCATGATAGCTGATGATTCATAGCCTTTTAAAGTTATTTTTGGCTCCTCCTTTTCTGCTGCTTGCCTGTAATTTCTTCAGCCATATCCAGGCTTAGATTTACCCAATCTTACTTCATCCAAATACTTGCATTTCCCAAGGACTGGCACAGCTAGGAGCTAATGCTGTTTGTATTTGATGTAATAGAGATACAGAGCTGAAAGACCTGACATTTCTGCCAGCTGGGTCTAAACCTTCTCACTATCTATCTTTGCAGCTGTATGTAAATGCCAGACTAGATGGGGAAGGAGACTTGTTCATTTTTATGGTCCATTGTTATATGTTTATCAGCTCTAGCAAGAGAAGGAAAATTCACTAGAACTGAGTGCTTTTATGAATGCTATACAAAATCTTGGCATCACATCTCCACTGTTAATTAAACCCTCATGATTGTGACCAACCCCTTTGCCTTTGGGACAAAATTGAAGATGTAGGCTTAAACATGAGTTCAACCCTTCTTATAAACTGCATGAGAATCTTAAGGCCATGAATTGTGAGCCCTATGTCTATTGAAAAAAATTTCTTAGTGGTGTAGTTGCTGCCCTTCTGTAACTTGTCTGCCCAGATGGGAACTGCTGTCTGTGAACTCGACTGGATTGTCCCAGCTGACTGAACCCATTGCATTGCACATGCCTCAGTGGCCGCAGAGAGATCTTCATGTTTGGGGGGAGAAAGTGATTTGCATATGCTTCATTTTTATTCTTGCAATAGCTGTGCTCTGCCAATTATGCTATAAATAAACTGGTGTGTAGGAAGGTAATATACAGTATGTTCCTGGCCGTCCTCTCTGTAGCGGGAGCCGTGTAGGTACAGTGTCAGAGCGTTTCAGGGATCACTGTTTGTTTCACAAGCTGGTCAGGGAAAATAATTGACATACCTGCATGCCCACAACGCTCTGAGTATACAGCAGTAGAGTAGATTTTATGGCTTTAAAGCCACATGCTGTGTTTTGGAAACTCATTGCTGTCTCTTCAATCTTTGAAAATGGGCACAAGCAAGGACCTGATGGATTGTTTTACCAGGAGCCAGCTGTCATATATTGGCATGTCAGACTATGCTTTATTCAGCTTCCTTAAACCCTTGTTTCAACCAGAACAAAAAAAACCCCATAATCAAATCAAGCAGAAGTTTGATGCACAGATAAATTCTATCTGATTCCAAGAATAAGAGGATATAATTTTAGGACACACCTTTGCCAATAAGGAGTCTGGAGGAAAAGATTTATAAATCAAGGATATAGAAAATGGCTGAAGGGATAAATGAAAGCACAGAAGTGGGTGAGATGCTTTGGAAAATCCTGTTATATTCCCAGTCATATTTCCTTGCTAACCCATGGCCCATGTTTCATGCACTACCTGAAATTAAAATGCAATTTTAAAAGACATCCTTAAGTCAAATAGGAATCTTCAGTAGAATTTAGACTCCTAAGTGATTTCCACAAATGGATCTTAAGCTCCTTAAGCAGCTAGGTGCTTTTGAAAATTGTACCCTGTGGCTCTAATTATTGACACTTATTTTGAGTTGCCTGGCAACAAAATACTGGTTCCTTTTTCATGGCTTTGACCTATACTCTGCTGAGAACTTGTACAGAGCAGTTCCATTTCATGAGGAGGGGCAGTGCTTGACAACACATTTCAACTTTAGGAAAGTGAATGTGATGTAGAATGTGAAAGGTCAAAAAGAGAATTGGTTTTTCTAGAAGTACTTGAGGGACTGCTTTGAGATTGTGAAGGTAACCTGTTATATAGATCATCCATTCCCTCGTATCAATGGAAGAGACCCCCTTTGGAGGGTCTTCATAGCCTGTGGGGAGGCAGAAGGCAGTGTGGGGACACATCATTATGTGGTTCCTGCAGGGAGCTGAGGGCAGAAAACCATCTCCTCTGGTGTCCTTCAGCTCTTTTCTAGTCAGCTTCAGAGTTGTTGTCCAAGTCTGGACCCCTAATAGCGGCTGGCTGTTCCTTATAATTTTTCTTTCACTTAATCATTCCTTGTCTTACTTGCTCTGGTAAGAAACCTACCTTTCATTTTTTCTGTTTGTTCTTTAATGTCTTGGTTTTTACCTCCCCAGCTCGCTCAAGAATCTTTTTCCCCAGTACGAAATCCAATCGCAAAAATACAAAAAGTATTCCTGTAATCAATAAACCTTATTGTTAGACTGACTTTGTTTAAACACTGTCTTCTCTTCCATAAGAGAAAATTGACACAGTTACCATTTATTAGAGGCATGAATTATTTTTCATGTTGCTCACCTGCAATATATATTGCTGTTCTGCAAAGGCAGATAGTTTTTCATTTCAGAAGAATTGTGTGATCTAAGCCATAAACAAATGAAAGGTTTCATATTGTATCAGCAAAGAAAAGGTATGACTGAAGAATAAAAATTACACTAGAAGTAAATGTGTGTGTGCATGTGCACATACGTGTCTATTAGTAGATGGTGAAGGGAGGATGATTTAATTGCGTTGTACAAGATGGTGGGTGTCAGTAGGCTCTCAGGTAACTGGTATCGAGTTCTTTAGTCCTGATTTTTTTGTTTGTTTGTTTAATCTGTTTTCCAGGGGAGAAACTCAGGTTGGGCAATTCCTTCAGTAATTTCAAAATTCTCCTGGCCCATTTGGAAAGAGGGGTATTTAAGGTCACCGTGTTCCTATGTGATTCCTGGCAACTGGTGTATGGTAGACGTCAGCTATGCAGATTAATGTCCTTGCTGAGGGCATTGAATTAGCCAAATTTAGCCATTAAAACTTATTAAGCAATAGCTACCTCTCTTGCTGTCTTGCTTGTACTGAGTAGTGTAATCTGCATGAGTTTTGCTTTCAATTAGCCATTAGTGTGGAGTAGCTTCTCCCAGACAGGGTTGTCCAAGAGAAAAAGAGGTTTGTGGATGTGCAGGAGTTACTAGCACAGGACACTCATCCTACAGGTGCAGGATACCCACCTACACTGGTTTCACTGCTCACTGAACAGCTTCTTTGTGTTGTGTTTTGTTTTCCATGCAATGTCAGCAAACACCAAATTATTCCAATAATATACAACACTGCTGAAAGGTACTGATGGGACCCGCCCATAGGAGAGTTGGCTGATGATTTTAAACTTCCTTACCTGTTAAAGTGTGGATTGTAGCATAACCGTATAAAATTTACTGTGCACTGGATGCACTAAACACAACTCTGGAGTCTTATTTTTCCAAATAATTGAGTGTCTGAGAATAAAGTTGGAAACACTTAACATGGAGGTAGAAGGTACCAACTTTTAGGTGAGATGCAGATCCTTATATGGAAGACCAACACAAAAGTTGGTGGCACTGTTAGCTGGAGTTAAAATACAGGGTGAGTTACTGGGTTGCTTGCCACTAGATCATCATGTAGGAGATACTTACCTTAGAGTCCAAGAGAAGTCAATCACTTCAGTTTCACAAAGAACTTAATAAGGATCAAGATGCACCAGCTTCTTTCTATTGGCACAAAAAGCCTGCTGCCGGCTTCTGAGAAATTTTGACTTCTACTGGAGAGAAATTGTATTGTGCAGAAGTTTTGTGGATGTGGGATTTAGCCATTGTAACCAAAGTGGACATCTTAGTGAGGAGGTAGGATGTCTTAGTGAGGGTGCTTTATTTATGCTTCTGGGTACCATTCATTTGGGTTAGCTGTAACTATGGAGTCTTCTACAAAATGTTTGGCTTCTTTCTTGAAGTGTGCTTTGGGATATTTCCATATTCTAAGTAGCTTAGCTTCCTGCTTCTCTTATTCAGTGGAGTATTAACTTGCTTTAGATTCCTCAATAGGTTTTTTCACTACTGTTAAAAACAAGCTGTGCCACCACCTTGAAATCTTTACTCCTTCTGTTTTATGAAGTGCTAGGTCTATTCCTAGAAGCATTAATAATGTATGCACTTTGCAATTTCACTATTCAATTACTGAAGACACCTGGTACGTGAGAAACTATTTAAGTTGATAAGGCAAAGCCAGATGAATAGGATTATCTGTTTCCTGAACATACTGAATACAATGGCATGTAAATCTTATACCTGCAATGCTCTTAATGAAAATGTCTGAGAACATGCTTTATTCCCACTTGGATGTGCTAGAATTGACATTAAAGAGCACAGAATTCTTAAATTTAGAAAGATTTTAAAGGTTAGATAGTTGTCCTCTTGGATATCTAGGTTGCCAACCCCTTTTTGGCAGAGATGAACACAGGATATGAAAAATGTCATAGAAAAAATGCAAAAGAAAGAATGAGAAAATTTTCAGTGTTGGGGTATTTTTCTGGAAAATCAGAATCCAAATCCTTCGTCCAGTTTGGGAAATGATGTCAGACTTTTTACTGACCACTGGGGCTACAGAGAACCTCAGCTTGGAGAACAACAGTTCTCATACACTTTGCTGGACTTAAGAGAAATGTGCTAATGAATCATCAGCAAAACTTCTTTAGCCTCAGGGCATTCATCAGAGACTCCACAGCTCCATCCTGATCTGCTTTTGCTGAGGTACAGCAGGAGAGTGCTGACAGGATCAGAGCTCAGGGAGTAGCGCTGCAGGGCCTGAACTTAGTGTTTATGTTGCTTCAGGCTTGCTTTTTTTTTTTTTTTAACAGTAGCTCTTTCTGAATTTTTTGGTTTGAAGTGAGCATGCTACAGAACTGCAGTGTGAGTTGTTCCAGAGAGTTTTCCAGTGGTTTTGGACAGTGTAACCAGAAAGGTACCTTGCCACTGGAAAAAAAATAATGTAAAGGAACCGAATGGGAGTGGGGTAAGCTGATGTGTAAAACCTTTCCCTGACTTTTTATATTGCATGGCATGGAAGAATCATCCAAGCCAACTTTCCTCTGGAAGGCACTTCACATTGTTCACACAAAAGAGCCATGCCATTGCAGGGTATGTGACCCATACATATGTGTATTTCCTAGCATGGATTCCTCTGAGAGTGACATGCCTCCCTCACGTGATCATACCATACAGGCTAGACTTTGTGTTTTCGGTCTGGCTGTACCTTATACTCCACCTGATCAAACTGGACCTCCTTTGGAGGCTTTTCAATCACATCATGCCTCATTTAAGGTTCAGCAAGATACATAAGAACATGCCTTACCAGCTTGGAATAATCCTATTAGTCTCAGTGGGCTTGCTCATACACTCCAAGCTGGAAGGCACTTTGCTTAATGAAGACCTTTGTAATGAACACAGCATGAGGAAAATGCAACTTCTGTTACTTTTGATTCCTTAGAAAACTCAGTCTGATGCTGAGAAAAGGTTTAATGAGGCAAAATTTCCAGAAACATTAGGAAAAATTTTAATTAATAAACATGCCCATCAGTAGGAGTCATTGCTTAGGAAAAGTTGGTGATGATAGCACTCATTGAAAAGACAAAGTTTTAAGTATTCTGTCAAAATTAAAATGCTGTTGGTACTTGCAGTTGCTGTATGAGAAAGAATAGAGAAGCCACAAGATACTTAAAGGCAAGATTCCTACTGATGTCAATAGGAAAACTCCTGTCTGCTTCACAGCAGTCTGGTCTTGCCTTCTTTTCTATACCTAGCAAAGGAAGTGAGGGTGATGTCCTGAAGGCTGCTGTTTGGGAAGTGCAATGTACATAGTCTTTTTCAAGTCAATACCTATGTTTTGTTGTGAAAAGCACAGCAGGGCCCACGATCTTTGAATTGTGCACAACACAGCTTTAGCTTCCTAAGCATCTACCTTATCTCAAACCAGAGTGTGTTGTTCTGGGCAGTGTCACCAAACTGGAGTCACAACAATGTAATTCTGCTCAGGTCTTCTAGGTTTTAAGTATGATTGTTATAACCAGGTTGTTAGGGAATGGGAAGAAGACAAGGGATAAAGCAGACATGCTCAGAATTCAGTGGGGATTATGGCAAAAGCTGTGGAATGAAGTAACAAACAGATCCTGTCCTTTCTGTACACCTCTCATTATAAAAGCAGCATCACCTCCCACAGCCAGAAAATGAGTGAACTGCCTGGTTTCCTGAGGGCAGCTGGTGCTTTCAGGAGCTGAAATAAGCTCAAGCCTTACTTCAGAAAGTAGTAAGAGAAAACGCCCATTTGGATGAAAGAAAAAAACCTCCTGATATATTTCCTGATGGATAGGAGAACTTTAAAAATTATATGGCAGCAGGAACAAAGTATGCTTGCTGCAAGTCACAGGAGAGTTATAACTATGGCCCTATCACTGCTCTGTTGCTTTCACAAACTGCCCTGCCTTCTGGCTATGCTGGGAGGGGTGCTTTGACCATGAGAGAGCTCAGCAAGTGGAGACAAGGATCAAAAATTATTGTGCCTGTCAACCCACCACAAACAGACCTGCTACTCTAAGACTTGTGTGTGAGGCTCTAGAGAAGGGGAGCTTGGCCATGTCCTGTTTTCTGGCTGGCTGCATGCCTCAACAACGTGCCAGAGGTTCCTATTTCAGCCATATGCAGCAGTGGGTTTTGCAAAGGGAAGGGACAGAGAGGCTGCTGGCTGTTGGGTGCTTTGGAACTTGTCGGTAGGTACCTGAGACTGCAGCTCCTGGAAAAACCTTGTCCTTTGTGTGTGGTTAACATTTGAGTCTGGCTCTCAGCTCCATGATATGATGATCCAAGGCAGATGCTTTAAAGGATTGCCTGTAAACTGATGTTTACAAAAGTAATTCACTACCTGTTACTGAATAGACATTGATTTATTATATCCCAAAGTACTGTTAGTCACAATATCTTTAAAATCTTAGCTCTAATTCAATAGACAACTCCTTATCTTGGGCAAAAACATTTAGTGCTAATTAGAATACTAATTTAGTAAATAAAGGTCAGAACTTTTTTAATGCTTTACATAGGCCTTAAGAAAACACTCTCAGGGTTATAAAAAGTGTTGCTGTTAAACAGAGAGGAAGCACTTCCAGCTGGAGTCTCTGAAATGTAAATGAGCCCATTTTATCCCTTGATTTTTCACAAAACTCTCACCACACTGCTACTACAGAAGACAGATAAAGAATTTTAGTATTGCTTCCAAAGAGACCATGTGTTTATTGAAACCAGCCTGGAGCTAGGTGTGGTCACACTGTGTTGTGCAATTTGTAGCATTATTTTTAATATAGATTCAATAAAAATCATTAAATTATAGGCTGGTTTGGATTGGATACCTTTCAGTAGACAAGGTTGCCCATCCAGCCTGGCCTTGAACACTTCCAGGAATGGGACATCCATATCTTCACTGGGCAACCTGTTCCAGAGACTCACCACCCTTAGAGTAAATATTTTTTTCAAATTGTAGCTTGCACCAAAATCTGGTTTTGTACTAACTGATGGAATCATAATGGGTCTGAGCTCTCCTTCTATATGGATGCTTCATGGTGGAGTGCACACACAACTGTAAATGTACACCTAACAAAGGCATGCAGTGTCGTTATCCTACACGTAAACATTGAGTGAGCAGAACAGGACTTTGAATTTACGTTCTTGTGAATGTGTGGAGCAAATAACAAAAAAAAGTGAGAAGTTACAGATCCTTAGTAGGAATATACCGTTGGATCTCACAACATCCTTTGATTTACATCTTACTCCTGTGCAGATCCCTTAGTTATGTTGCAAAGTCAGAGTGAGGCAGAATATGAGCCTTTGTGGGTAGATCGATGAAAAGGAATAATCTACAAGACAGACTGTGCTATATGGAGCTCAGAAGACCAGAACTAGAAGGGTTGAATAATCCTGATGGTTTTATGGGATAAGTGAAGGGTCTACCCAAGGTCTGGAGCTACTTGTATTTCAAAGGGCTTAGAGGTGCAAGGAGACAGGGAGGGGCTTGGACAAGAAGAAATGTCTCAAGGAATGGTAGGAAGCTGGGTTTTTCTGAAGGAAGGAAACACAAGCATTTTTGCCTCTTTTTTTTTTTTTTTTTCCTTCCACTAGAGGCTGAAATCTCCCGTGGTTTACAGTAGTTATAGGACTGTTATCTCACAAACCCTCTAGATATGTCCCCATTTGGAATATAGATAAACTTCCACCAGTTTCAGCTGCTGGATTTGAAACTGGGAGTTTGAATGGCAACTGAGTTGCAACTATGCTGAGGGGAGCTGTAGCTGCTCTGTGATAATCAAATTTGGGTTGCTTGACACATAATGAGATTATTGATTAGACACACACAGCTTGCCATTTCAAATCACATCTCCTCTTCATTTCCAAGGGATGATTGACATAGCCTAACATGCTCAGCATCATTAAATGGAAACAGTTATTTATGGTGTTGCATCAGAATTTATCACTAATTCCCAGATCTGACAGAAAAGAATCACTTTGTGTGCTAGGCATTTTTATCTTGCCATTAAAAAGTGTATCAAAAGCTTTAGATAAGAACTGAGGCTGAAATTCCTTCCTAGTCTATATCCAGATAATCTGGCCTGCAAAACTGAAGCAGGGAGTGGTGGGATAAGTCAAACACAGCTGCTGATCATTCAGTGACTTCTGACATATTCTGGCTGCTCCAGATGTGGATCTCAACTCAGGGCATGCTTATCCTTTGTAAAGTTCTCATAAGTCTTACTTTCCCCTTGCTCCATTAGATATCAGCAGCACCAGCCATGGGCAGATTTTAGTGGCCAGATAACGTGTGCTGTGTGAGTCTTCATTTAGGAATTCATAAGGCATCGCTTCCAGTCAAAGGAGGTGATATTTACCGAGAGCAGGTTTAATATGCTTTTATTATCTCATCCTTTTCTTGAGTAGAAAGGTGCATGGCACCCAAAATTGTAAAGGAGAGGCTGTGAAGGGGCGTTGCGCTCTTGCTACTGACCCAAACCTGTTGGATTCTTTTATCCTGAATGTCAAGCATTTTTCCTTCAAACTCTCCCTCTGATAATTTGAAAGAGCTGAACTTGAATCCTGCCTGAGAGGACAATTTTACTTTAGAGTAGCTGTACATAAAATCATACTGTTCGCCCAGTTTTCTTACAGATACTCATGCCATATTCTGCAAATGGAGCTAAAGAGCTCTTTGGGGTAAAATTATATTTGATGTTTTTCATGAACAGTCTCCTTGACACTGTGACAGTACTTCTAGCTATGTGAGGTACCACCAGCCCCCCACTTGGACTCATCTAGAACACCTCTGCAGAGTCCCATTCTAGATTTCATGGTTACAGAAGTGTTGTGAGGATGGAGGATGTTTGAAAAAAACACACACGGTTAAACGAGCTGTGAAAATATGCATTATACAGAGAGACTCCAGGAGCCCTCTCTCTCATTTGTCTCATCAAAGCAAAGATAAATGAGCAACTTCCTCGTAGGCTATAATTACCTCTAAGGGGAACGAAAACATTGATAATTGACAGCTTTGAGCTTGACCCTAGGAAATAACAAAATCTAGTAGTTGGAAATTGAAATTTTGAGTGGAAATCAGTTGAGTTTAACCCTGTGGTTAACTAACTGTAGGAGTAACAAAGTTGAAATTGTGGAATCTGTGATTTTAAATCTAAATTCTAAATCTGGGGTTTTGTTTTTTCCTTAAAACATATACTCTTCTTCTAGTGTAAGTCTTTGGCCTGTATTCTCTCATAGGAAGGGCCAAGAGGTTTTAAGGGCTTAGCTCTTATTTTGGCAAACAGATGTTACACAGGTAGTAATCCTGTTTGAAAGGCATTCTCCATCTTTAAGCTTCTAAAAAGGGGGAGGACTGCAATTTTGGAAATGTGGTCCCAACAGTGGGATTTGAGAATCTGAAGTATTGAGGCCATAAAGCTGAAGAGCAAATCCATCCATCAGCATGGCAAAGGGTCTAGAGTAAACCAGACCCTATGTTTTGAATTCCTCTGTAATTCCCCACCTTGTATTCAGTCATGCCTGAAATTTCTTACGGTTGTATTTGCATTATATCTGAGATTTAGGCTGCCTAAAAGTCCCATCTGTCCAAGCAGAATGCAGTGTGAAAGCTAAACCTGGTTACATAGCACATCTGCAAACTACCTAAGCAGTGGGTATGGGTTTTTTGTGTGTTCCATGAACTCAGTTGAAATTGCTTCCTACAGGATATTGTGTTTATGCATCTCTTCCAGTGTGCAGCAGCTGAAAAGGACTGGCTTACCTTTTAAAAAAAAAAATGGAGTTTTTATTTAAAGGCTTTCTATTTTCTGTATAGCATAAACCCAAAATGGGACCATGAATAAGCAGGCGAATCAAGGCATTCTCTTGGCTAACCAACATAAATGACTTCTTTCTTCCCATTCTTCAGACACTGTCTCAGGATCCAAGTCAAATGAGAATCAGAACTGATGCAGCTGGACTTGCACTGACTTCTATCACTTGTTAATTTTCACCTCTGTATGAATCCAAAACTTACATGTGGTAACTACAATAATTATGTTAACTATCAAATTTCCAAGTAAAGTATAGGACAGGCCTGTGCCCTGTCCTGCAATGTAGCTGGAGCCTTTTTCAATGTTGCACAATTGCAGTAAAATGGAATCTGCTAGAAGATCAACGTTTGAATGTTAAATTAGGATTTTTTTTTCGTTCCCCATGTGTCACTTGCTGTATACATTGTATTTTGTCTGCCAATGTATTGGCCAGTCACTGAGACTTAGATGTTCTTCCTCTGCAGTTCCTCAGGCAATTCTCACCTCTTATCCTGTCCTGAATAACTTGGTGGTCTTATCATTGCAAGTAAGAGGCATTCATAGGATCATAGAATATGCTGAGTTGTAAGGGACCCATCAGGAGTGTCTTTATAATGAAAACAACATTATACCATTAAAAGGCAAAATCTGTCAGAGTTGAACTGGCGATAAAGGCCCAGGTTGGGATCAGCCTGAATTTGATAGCAAGCCTTCCTCCAGGAATGCTGAGCCTCAGACTGAATCTTAGATGACTTTCCAGACAAACAGGGGACTTCTCCTCTTCAGCAGTCCATGAGAGAGATTCAGAAAGTGTTTTGTGATGGAACACCATCACTTGACTTTGCAGACCAGTCTCAGGTCATCCCTTTCTGCTTATCCTCGGAAATAAGGTTGCCTTATGCTGTACAAAGGAATGAATCATTTAGGTTAACCCTAAAGGCCATTCCAGCCAGCCTGCTCTTGCAGTATGGTTTCCTTAACTGATCCCAGCAGCAAATCATGAAACGAGAGGACAGGGTGTGCTCATCAATTCTGACATATTTAAGGAAAGCTCTTCCTTCCAACTTCTTTCATCGGTTTTTAGTTACTGCAAATAACATGCAAGCGAAGGATGAATCATATGTTTGTATTTAAGACTCTCAAACTCATTTTGTGAGGCTATGAAATAGGTTTGTGATAATGCCAAACAGAAATAAAGGTTTCTTTTTGTCTATGGAGAAGTTTAGTGCAGGGTTTTTTGCCTTTCATTTAGCTTTCTTAAAATGTAGGCTTCTGACCTTGATCTAGTTGGCCTCCTTTCTTTTCAAAGAGCTATAAAACAGCTGTGACATGCAAAAAATATTCACAAGAAACCCGACTGCCTTCCCAGCCAACCTTGGCAATGGGAGACCTTGAGTGAGACTAACCTTACCTTCATTGGAAAAGGGTTTGTTCAGTAGTGCCTTTGTGCAGCTTGTCAGGGCCACAGACACTTAGTCATTTGGCTCCATCTTCTGGGATAAGGCAGAAGAAACAGAAACCAATTGAGCTGACACTTTGCAAGTCTTGTCACACAACATTTATTGGTCTTTTATTATTCTTCATTAATGCTTTCATGCAAACTCACATTGGATGCAAACACAGTAGGAAATCTTTTGCTTTTCTGGAGACATTTTAATGGGAGCAAGAAGTCAGTACACAAAAAAAGTACTGAAAATCAATAGCTTTTTTGTTTTCTGAGACTAAGAAAGGACAGTTAGTGAATGTTTGACTTGCAATTCAACAGTGATAGAAAAAAAGAAGAGCTCAGGTAAATGGCTTTTTGATTCCTATACAGTTTTGGACAATTAGCTGTGACTCTGCTTCAGGCAGCACACGATTTATTCTCTGTTGCTGCATCTTTGAATGAGAAAAGGGAATAAGGCATTATTGCTATAGCAACCTTCAAGTTGCTGCTGTAGGTGGTCAAAACACTTTATTTGTTTGGGATAGAGGTTTTGACCATCACAGCTTTGCCATGCAGCACCCAGAACTGTGGGCCAGCTAGCTGAGCTGTAGTCACATTTACTTATTTGGAGGATTATTTTCAACTTTCAATTCAGTCTTTGAATTTCTCCACTCTTCAAAAATTAACTAAGTCTGAAAATCTCTTCAGCCAGCTATTGTAAGACTTTCATCTCTGAAGGGTTTTTTTTCTGTACTCCTGCTGTTGCTTAGACAGACTGGCATTATTCCCTTCCGGGGGGCAGCAGCAGGATCCAGCACAGCTTTGCTGCACTCTGCTCTGGCTTAGGGAAAAAGCAGCAGCTGGACCACTGCTGTCCACTGTGTCCACTGCTCAGCTGCTTGAGCTGTGCTTGCTACTCAAGATGTTCCTGAAGGGTGGATATGGTGTCTGTTGGGGGGTTAGCTGGCAGGCCGTAGCTTTCCTAGTGGGTTTTGGGGACCTGGATGGCAGCCACGGGTGCAGTCTGCATGCAAGCCAAGGAATGGTGACCTAAGGGTGAGCCCAAGGAAGAAGGGAGCTGAGGTTTCGCTGAGGTGCTGAGAGAAGGTGACTCTCCAATGTATGGGGCTTTCCTAAATGCCTTTGGGTGCATCCATAGCATCCAGACAGTAGAGCAGGGAGGTGGTCACTTCCCTGGGCCTTGTGCCTATGCCCAGGAGTGGTGCCCTCTTGCTGTCAGGGGAGGCCAGGCAGTGCTCTTCAGGGTCACAAGGGTGCCTGTAACACTGGGGGGCTAATTCCCTTCTCTGTGGGGGCTGTACGGATGTGAGGTGGAGAACACCAGCTTCATTCCTGGAAAAGCAGCAGCATCTAGGTAAGAGAGACGTACTTTGGAGCTGCCTTTTGCTGTTCCTATGTCTAATACGATTAATTTTTCTGTGAATCTTCAGTAATACTTGGCTTTTGAAATTGTGTGGATGGTGACTTGCTGCAGGCAACAAGCTCCCAGCGGATGTGCCTGCTGCTATCTGACCAGCTCCAATCTGTGGTTGGTTCCAAGCACAGGGACAATAGCAGCTTTCGTCTTAGAGTAGTGATGGCAGTGAGAGACCTAGAAAGAGGTCTTTGTGTCCCCAGTACCAAACTGTGCTGGTTATTGGTGCATCAAGGGGAGTTCACTTCAAAGCAAACTTGCAGAAAACAATGAAGTGTTAAATCAGACCTCTGTTCCTCTCTCTCTCTATATATATGTGTGTGTGTGAGTATGTATATGTATACATATGTGTATATATGTATATATGATACTTTATACTTTATTTCTCTTCCATGTAATTTATGAGAGGTGACTAAATGGGTAACATGCTTTTAGATAAACTAGCTTGACATAGGTTGTCTGAAATCACACTTTAGAATCGCGTATATAATATCTACTTCTTAGGTAACATGCTTATAATGTTTACTATGCATTTATTGAACCTTTACAGATACATTTTAACAGGAATCCTGACATAAAAGGGAATACACCTCTGTGTCTTCTGTGAAAGCCGAATTTCTTTGAAATTTGTGGGTTTGACTTGAAAATGCCTCTTAATGTCTAAGATGAAGCTTGGTAATGAAATAGTGTGCACATTAGTAATAAAAAATCTGTAATTTTGTAACTCAGGGATGTGTAACCTTTAATTTAGAATAAGTGAATTGTAATTTGGAGGAAAATGAGCTATCCATACAGATGCCTCAGACACCACAGGCATGCAGATGGGGGTTCCTTAGCTCAGTCGTGTATATTGGACTTCTGGGAACTGTCATGCTGGTTTTGAACTGATTCTTTCTCTCACTGCCTTGAGGAAAGACTCATTTCCTACAGCCTCTGGGAAGATAAAAGTCTGCTGTTCTCTGAAAGAGGATTTTGGCCTCTTTGGTTTGTGGTAAGCCTAGTCTGGTAGGCTTGGAGAAGGCTTTGCAGGTCAGGTCCCTGAAGAACTAGAGCTGAAGAATGGCTTGCTCAGAACAAGAGGCATTGAGCTGCTAGGTATGCTGGGCCTTTCTGGAATGAAAGCATTAGGTAAAACTGAAATTTTGGAGGGACAATGTGTATTTGCAGACTTTTTGCCAGTTCTACATTAGCCAGCAGTCGATACAGTGCAGTCTGGGGTTCGTAGGTATAATTTGGGGCTTTCAGATGAGGTCTAACCATCCAAGTCCCTTAGCAAAGCTTGCTGTTGCTTACCCTTTGCCCTAAAAGATTATTTGACACTTTACACACTGTAAGCTCTGGCCATCTCCATCAGGCTCCTTAAAAAACCAAAACCAACAAAAAAACAACCAAGCAAAACAACAATAACAAAAACCAACCAAACAAACAAATAAAAAACCAAAACAAAACCAAGAAAACAAAACAAAAAAACTCGAAGAAACACAAGCTAAAAACCAAAATGAAGAAACCAAAACAAATTTAAAAAAAACAAAAACAACAAAAAACCAACAAAAACCCACAAACCCTACTTTTTTCCCCCTGAGTTTATAACTTCAGCATAGAGTTATAAAATCATCAAGGATACAGAGTAAAAGACCTCCAGTCCCCACACCTTTTGCCTTCATTATTGCTTATGCCAAAAAAAGGCAAGGAGATTTGTTCTTATAAATAACTGTATTATTCAGAAAAATGTGGGCAACTGGAAATACAGCTGCTGTGTTCTCCTTTGGGCTTCCTCACTCTTCTCAAAATTAACCTAACCTATATGTTTCTTCAGTCCAATCTTTGAAGATTTCTTTCTGCAGTTTTTCCTGTCCTGCTGGTCTTAACACTAATACTTTATACGTGTTGTTGAATACTTGGCTTTTCCACTGACTTAGGAGTGCTAAACTGTGTGGAGCCATTGCCCTGCAGGTAGCCACAGTTGCAGGGAGGTGAGAGAGGCCCGGTGGAGACGAGGAGAGCATGTATTATGAGCCCTATCTGGAGGCACCTGAGGGAATTGTCACCTAACCACGAAGGGAAAAGTCCCTTTTTCCTGGCAGGGAGTTGCATGGAGGGGTGTTCTGAGAGATGCCCCAGAGGAACAGCAATGCTGAGGTAAGAGGGAGACATGCCGGTAACCCCTTTCTGCTGTTCCTTTTTCTGATTTTTTTTTTTAAATCCCTGCACAAAGCCTAAATAACACTTGGCATTTGAGAATGTATGAGCAGCAAGTCACTGTTCGCAGTGATCTCCCAGAGGAGAGGTCTGCTCATACCCAGCTGGCTCCAAACTGTGGGTGTAGCAGATTTTTCACAAGGTACTGGCTGCAGGTGCAATAACTGTCCACTTTCCTGATGCATCCTTTGACTAAGCTTAAACAAATTTCAGCCGATATTCTGAAAACAAAGACAAAGAGTGAAAGAACTCTTAAAAAAGCCCTTGAGAACAAGTCTTGCTTTAGATAGGAAGGCAAACAAGAGTTTTGTTCTCATAAGTAAAAGAAAAAAACAGAAAGGCAGAGGTGACCTTAAATATGGCTGTTACTTCCTGCAATAGTTATTGTATATGTATAGACACAAACATGAATGCTGAAAAGAAACTGAGCAGTGCTGCTATGGATATGCATCATTGGAATGAAACAAACTAAAAACTCAGGCATGGGATGTGCTTGCCCTGCAGTTCCATTCAGGAAAGTGCCAGGATGCTCACTGAAATTTCTGCAGAGTCCCACTGGCTCTTCTGAAGTGTGCCTGTCTGTGCCTGTGCCATAAGACATGTATTTTGCCCCAAGGTGGTTTTACTTCACCAGCTTTCCGCGTTGGTGAGTTACTAAAGTCATTTATGATTTCCTCGTCCCTATAAGGGTTTTCCTTCTGAAAGAAGCCAAGGCATCCAGGGAACATCAGACGCTTCATAAAGGTATGCCCCGAAGACAAGGTACCCAAGGGCCGTATGTGCCCTGCACGTAGGCACAGCTAGCTGATGTGTGTCTTATAGTTCCCTTTTACCTGCTGTTGAGTTGTTGTTGTGTTCTCTCTTAATACTGAATGACAGATCGGGAGGGAGTTGGAATAAATGGGTCTTGCCTTTTATTCTCATGTAGTCCAAGCCTCTCGACAACAGGGAAAAAAGAGGAGATGAATTCACAGTGGCACTCAAATACCTAGCTCTGGTGTGAACTGAAGTGAATGAGACAGTAGCTGAGGTCTCTGCAATTGTTTCCATTGCACGGTGCAGACATGTCAAATCAGACAAAGCTCCGCAGCAGCAAGTGCTTGACGTGCTTGGTTTGCTTAGGGCAACCTTACAGTACTAGCTGTTATGTGCAATATTTCAAACTCTCAGTTCAAACTCCTTGTCCACATTTCAGTCTGTGATGAGATAAAATATTTTGCTTTGCTGCAGATAGTTAAAAATTAAGGTAAAGTGTTGGAAAAATTTATAAAATTTTTTATGTCAGATGTAGTGAGAATTTACTTACTCTTCCAGATGGCATTTGTGAAGGCACAGAATGTCACAGGTTATTATCTTAAATTGAAAAATAAAATATGCACAAGTTATTTTACAGCTGCTTTAATAGCTGATTTGTAAAATGATGCCAGTTAATAACAAATAATAGTTGTTATAATTAGGACTAAGTTATTTGTAATTATGGAACTCCACAAAACTACTGAAGAAACTGAGTAGAAATAACTTGTCAACTGAACTCGGTAGCAGTGTTTATTAAATTATGAATTTAAATGGATTATCAATTAACTAGTTGTTACCTGATATAAATTATTTATAATTGGAGCTGAAATACAAGTTTGTGACTGAAAACATTTTTGTGACCAGTCCAGAAAGACTGAACAATGATCTGCTTTTAATCCTGTTGACTTCAGTGGAACTAATAGCTGAGGCTTTTCTTAAGTAAGATCTATCTGCATTCTATGCTTTTTGTTAATGCAAGCTGCAGGACTTTGCTGACTTCATGGTGTAACACAGTTTCCCTGAGAGCATAAAAGTGATCGAACCAAATTAAACAACAGGTATGGCAGCAGCACGTGCTTGGGGGAGCTGCAAGTGGAGGGAGAGTGGTGGTACTTGTCTGGGATGTGGTTTCTGTCAGTCTGGAACTAAAAGTCTGCTTGGAGCCAAGGTGAAATTCTTATCTAATAGTTTTTAATGCATTGGCCTTCTATAAAAATGTTTAATTACTCTTTGAACTTGTGTAAGATTTTGATATTCACATAATCCTATAATAATGGACTTTACATTTTTACTGTATGTTGCATGGGATATTGTAGCTTTTTCTTCGTTTTGAATCTGCTACCTCATGATCTGGATTGATGCTTTTTAGGCCTTCTCTTATAACAAAAAAAGTCAATATGCATTTCAAATTAATTTTTAATAGCATTTTTTATTTTCAACCTGTATAGTATCATGCCTCTTATTTGATTTTATTCTAGGCTGAAAAGCTGTAGGTGATTCAGTTGTTCCTTGTTTTGAAGGCATATCATACCTCTGGTTTCCCTTTTCCTTTCTAGCTCTACAGTGTATTTTTAGAGATATGGGGAGAGGCCAAACCTGCAAGCAATATTCAAAACTCAGGGCCACTTTGGATTTATACAGATATTTTCTATTTTGTTCTCTATTTTGTTATCTCTACTCTGTCTGACACTTTGACTGCCACTGATTGAGTGTTTTAATAGAACTCTCTCTTTTAATTCTGAATTCACTTTCCTGAGAGGTATTAGTTTGTTCAGACTCCATTGTTGTGAATATGAAGTTAGGATTGGTTTTTTTATATGCATCATTTTACATTTTTTCAGCCTTAACTTCATCTGCCTTTTTCATTGCTCATTTACTCAATATAATTATATCTTTTTGCAACTCTTTGGAGTTAGATTTGGGCTTTTTTTGCTATAATGAACAACTCAGATTCTTTCCGTTTTGTGCTTACTTCTATTTTTTGGCCTGTTTAGAAAATGTGCAGCAGCCTATTGCCATGTGCTACCCCCTCTCCTCCTCTTCTAGGACAATGCAGCACTCACTGACATGAAATAGCACACACATTTCAGTGTATGGCTGTACTCTGAAGCCAAATGGCAAGGCTGGAGGGATGCTGCCTGCTACCTGTGCTGGTTTGTTCTGCCGCAGATCAAGGCTAGTTAGCCTTTATGAAAGTATGACTGAATGGCTCCATCCTCCCAGCGAGATGGCCAAGGAAGTGGGGATGGATTAGTAGTAGGCCAAGCCATACACTAGGGAATTTTTCCAGGTATTTGTCTGGACGCACATGGTAAAATCTGTAATTGCATATGATCTTCTTGGCTTCCATGGACCAGGCCACAGCTCTAGCTCTATGCTGGGATGTCTTCTGCCTCAGCTCCAGCTCTTAGCTGGAAAAAAGTATTGTGATAGCCCATTCTTACAGGCTTTCCCACCTCTTTATTAAATGAGTGTTACCTTTCAGGGTAACTGTGGTAGGTATAACGTTTTAAGTGCTGTGTGAGGTGAGAAGGGGGTTTGGAAAGACACAAAGGCTTAAGGAATTGGCACTGAGATAGGTATTTCTCTAGGGATAGGCACCAAGATGGTGCCTTCTCCTGGAGGTAGTTGGGGATACAACCATTTCACTGAGAATGGGTATTGGTTGTTTGCTTCCACTTTGCTCTGCCCCACTGAAGGGTGCCAGGATTGCTTCCTAGGCCAGAGCATAGGATCCTGAAGGGGCCACTTTTCTGTTGTCCAGGGAAGTGCGTTTCATACACTGGGCCCTTTAGCATTGCTACTGTGAGATCAGTTTGAGGGCTTCAAGCACACATCTGCCAGATGCAAACCCCAACCACAGAGCTTTAAGCTCCCCTGGAAGGCGTCAGCCTGCCTTTCTGTAGTTGTGTAGCTCCTGCACTGCTCATGCATTTTACATTCAAGTCGTTGCATTAAGGGAGGGAGGGAGGGCAGGAAATGGGTCAGGGCACAGAAAATTCTGAAAGCAGGCATTTTAATGAAATGCAATTAAATTAGTCTTTTAGTCCCAGTTTGCTATTGTAAAACGAGAATGATTTGGCAAGACTGCTTTTCATCACTCACGTATCCTCTCCACCCAAATTTTCAATCATGTTTACTGTAAATAACAAAAAAATGAATATGAAAAATTGTATTAGTACTGTTTCTGTGGGGATGTATATCTTGAGGATGTGGGCAATTCTAACACTTTAGAGACTAGACAAGTGAAAGTGATTGTACTTTTAGATGCAGGATTAGTCTCTAAAAGAAAGTGACGTAATTTTTCTTTTCAAATGCACTGCAACATTTTTAAAATAGCTGTATTCATAGTTAGGCTGATTTCTGTTACTATGAATTACTACAAATTGTTAACAGCGTAATGTTGATAAATAGGCATTTGGGTCTTGGGAGAGGGAAATAAGTCAAACTTTACATATATAGTGATAGATTCTGGGCTGGTTGCGATTCCCCAGGAAGTGGTTTTGTAATATTAATTTATAGTAGTAACAAAAAAAGACATGAATATTAGTAATTAATTATCAGGTGAAAGAATGGAGACTAAAGTGAACCTGCTGGAGTTGGTCCAGAGGAGGGTCACAAAGACAGAGGGCTGGAGCACCTCACCTACAAGGACAGGCTGAGGAAGTTGGGATTTTTCAGCCTGGAAAAGAGAAGAATCCTGAGAGACCTTAGAGCACATTCCAGAACCTAAAGGGGATCTACAAGAAAGCTGGAGAGGTACTTTTCACAAGGGCCTGTAGTGATAGGACAAGTGGGAATGGTTTTAAGCTGGAGGAGGGTTGTTTTAGATTAGATATTAGGAAGAAATCCTTTACTGTGAGGGTGGTGAGACTGGAACACATTGCCCAGGGAACTTGTGGATGCCTCATCCCCGGCAGTGTTTAAGGCCAGGTTGGACAGGGCTTTGAGCAACCTGGTGTAGTGGAAGGTATTTCTGTGAATGGCAGGGGGTTAGAACTAGATGATCTTTAAGGTCCCTTCCAACCCAAACCATTCTGTGATTTTGTGAGTCTGTGTTTATCATGTGCTGTTTAAATCCACAGTGCAGCTACAGCTTTACTGTGCAATCTGGTTCCCTCACCTCAAAAGTGATATAGCAGGAAAGTATGGACAGGCTTCCATGCTGGTACTCATTAACCAGGATAGCAGGCAATAAGGGGGAGGGTGTGACAGGGATCTGTGAAACCTTGAGTGGGATACAGGAGGTAAATAAGGATTATTTGTTCATTTTCTTGTTGGAAGAGAATGTACAGCTTGGAGTCAACCAGTGACGCTCGAAAGTGTCAAACTGAAAATAGGGCAGCAGCTTTTCACGTTTTTGTAGATAATAAACGTTTACATGGCTTCCAGGGGCAATTTAATGAAGGAGATGCCTATCAAAGGACTATAAAATAAAAAATAATAATAATAAAGAAAAAAGTAGCAGCATTTCTGAATTGGGATGCAATTCAGCAACTTCTTGGTTGTCTGCAAAAATCAGAAAAAAAATTTTGGCTGTTTCAGAGGCAGGATGGATCTTTCACCTGATCTTGATGTAGCCACTCTTATTGAAGCACATGGAAGGCTCCCAGTGCTGTCAAAACTATTCCTGTGTGGGTATCTTAACTTACAAGCATGCTGAAACAAGTGCCTTACACTTTTGTGCATCCATATATGAAGATCAAGCATAGACGGACTAAAAGATGAATAGTATGCCTACCATTTCCATGAGTGTGAAAAACAGGAAGGACTTGAGCTGTTAGCAGAAAGCTATCCTAGTAATATGTTGTTTCACCTGAAAACAGGATTTTTCACCTGTCACTCTGTATTTTTAAGAAAGTTTAAGTGTTGGCAAATATCACTGTGCCTCTAATCTGAAAAAAAAAAAAAAAGGCTTTTTTAGAAAGAACACTATTGCACACCAGAGCAAGTAACCTGCTGTGATGGTGCAGTCTGTTTTTTTATTCTCCTGAGGGTTTGATGTTTTAAAGTGTTCTGCATATACATGCCTGTATTGAATATTTTCCATCCCAGAAAACCATCCAGAAGATTTGCTGTCAAATTGTTGGAATGAAGTAAAGGGGAATAAAAGAAAAAGAAAGAAAATATCTCTTACTATCTGGATGGTCTTAATGCAGGGAGAGGTAATGGGTAGGAGAAACTACCAGGCTTGATCCCAAGGCTCAGGGAGATAGTTGAGACGGGAGGGAGCAATCCTAATGAGGCATCTCCAAACTCTTTGGGGTCAAAGACTACATCCAGTGCTCCCCTAGGTTTGTAATAGAATCTCATCTGATACATGACAGTGATTTTTTTATGTGGTAATGATCCCTGCAGCATATCTGAAAAACTCCTCTTTCCCTTACCAGAATCTGAAGCTCCAGTCCTTGCTCCTTGAGCAGGACTTGCTAAAGGAGGCCAGGTGCAGCCACAAGGATTATGAAATATGCCTGTTCCCCAACAGCACCATGGCCAAATCATGTGATTGCCTTTCTGTGTGCAAGCAAACACATATTTCTGCCCAGGGTGTTGCAGATGTGGCAGTATTTGTTATTCGGTATCTTCTTTGAGACCATGCGATGCAATCCAGTGCCCCTGTGTACTAAAGTGATGAGGATGGGGAGAGAATCTAAACAGCATTGAAGGCCTTTGCTGGTTATTTTATACTGGCATCAAGTTTCGGTGCACCTCACTGCAGCGCTGGGCTACTTGTTTCCCAGCTATTTCTTAAGCTCTGGTACAATGGAGAGTCGGTCCTGCAGTTTTTAAAGTTCATTTGAAACTTTATGGGAAGGAAATCAAGTAAGTGAAGGAAGAAGGAAATGGGATGGTGACATTTTGAACTGATGATTAACTCAGCAGAATTACAGTGTACCAGCTGACATTTTCTTACAGTGCTATCTGGGAGACCTGCCAGTGTGGAATTATATTAGTCAATCTGTGAACTGACAAGATGCGTGGTCTGGTGTTCGCAAGGGAGAACAAGATTTGATTGCAGATACAAGCCTTTATCACCTAATTCCAGTGTGAATCAAAAGATAAATGGAAGTCCTTTCATAAAGCTCAACTAGTTTTCTGCCAATTAACGCAGGAATTATTATCATAAGCTTTACAGAAGAGTTGGTGTCATTATGAGCATTTGCAGTTTTCCAGGAATCAAGCAATTAACCACAGCAGGTTTTAAGAATCTGATCCTGAAAGGACCACAAATGCTGAAGCAAAAGAAGTATTAGGTGTGAGTGGAGAGCAAAGAAACTGAACTTCACCTAGCTAGAAATTAGTATTTCTAGGACAGTACCATCTAAGGATGTAAAAATCCCAGAAGCATAAAGTAAAAATGATGGGATCTGGAAATAATAGAACCTGGAGGACCATCAAATTTCTCAGTAATTTTGTCTTGCATGCAGTAAGAGTAAAGCAGTCAAAATACTGACCCAGTGCAAGTGCTGAGTGAGAGAAATTGCTAGGGAAAAATTGGTTCTTTTGGGGGTCATGCTCTTTTTAGGATAATAAGAATCACTATGCAACTTCCAAATGAACTGAAATTGCAGTGAGAGTTAAGGGAGTTGCAGATTAGAAGGGAGTCACCAAAATGTCTGAAATCTCTGTATTTTCTGTGGTTACTATTCCAAAGCTTGGAACAAGAAGTATGGTATTTCAAGTATTTTTTAATTTACTTGAAATAGGCTCATAGTTTCCACAACCATGAGCTTACTGCTTTTTTAAATACATATTTGAATCTCTCAGCAGCAAGACAGCTAGAAATGGGGAAAGCTGTTGTCATTGAGGCTTACACTGCCTTACCTTTCCCTGCAAAGCAAGCTGCTCCAAAGGAAAGAGAAAGTGCCAGTGAAGTCTGACAGCCTGCTGGCATTCAATATAAGCAACAGTGTCCCTTGGGTCTGACTGCTATGGGTTTCTGTGGGTAAAGACGGTTTTCTGAAAGGATTCTTGCATTTGAAATGAGAAGAAAGATATAAAATATAAGTTGGGGAGATGGTGGGTTAGAATGAATTGAATGGCAAATAGCTACAGCTGTGCAGACATGCAAATAACCTGATTTATCCCTGAGTTTTGCTACCAGGGATGGCATAGAAAACTTTTTTGTTTTCTCACTTCTTTTACAGCTTTTCATGGAATAGTCTGTCATTTCTCTCTTTGTATTCTAAGAATAGACCCATTTCAGGTTTTGGCTGTGAGAAATTAGTTTTGGAGACTTCTTTCTGTGGATAACATGTTGTTTCTTTTCTTGTGAGAGTGTCTTTGATTTCATAAAGAACAGTGATTTATTTGTGTCCAGTTGTTGATTTACTTACTAGGAAAAAATAATAAGAAAATGTTGAAGTAGGTAGTTTTTGATTGCAAGTGAGTCACAACTGTAAAGCACCTCAGGCTGCGAAGGACTTCTGAGGTTTGCCAGTTGGGTTTTGGATATCTTCTGTACTGGAGACTCCACAGTCTCTTTGGGCAGCTTGGTCCAGTGTTTAGTCATCCTGATAATAAAATAGTATTTTCTTATGTTTATATGGGATTCCCTATTTGTGTCCATTGCATCCTGTATTGTCACTGAGTTCTACTGAGAAGAGTCTGGCTCTGTCTTATTTACCATCCTCCACCCGGCTTCCACCAGGTACACACACACGTCATCTCTTCTAAACTTTTCTTTCTCTATGCTAAACAATCCCAGCACTCTCAGCATATTTCAAGTGCTCCAATCTCGTCAAGTCCATTAACCCTTTGCTGAACATACTCCAGTATGTTTGTCTTGAAAGGCAACTTAGAAACCACTCTTTAATCTCTAAAAGGAATGACAAAAGTACAGACTTCTAGACATAGTCTCTCTAGATACTAATACCAGGGTTGTCAGATACCTTGATGTCAAAACTGGAATAAGAGGAAATACATTGGGAAATCATTATAAATCAGTAAATCACTTTCTTCTCTAAATCCCACTCCATAAATGGAAATTTCTTATGCCTTTTCAGTAACATTGTTCCTGCATGATACCTGATAAATTTCTCAGAGAAGGAAGAAGGGAAGAAAAAAGAATAAAATCCCAACATCTGACCCCAAACTATATTTTTATGAAGGTATTCCCTTAATTATCAGTCACTGCAGTACTAAAGGAGTGACACAGAGTCCTTGCTTTGATATTTTCAGACTTTTAAAAGCTGGACTACTAAATAATACTGCTAGAGCTAAATAGATAATAATATGTTTACTTCAGGAAAGTGATATTACTCCATGGGCACATGAGTTATAGTGATATTAAAACACTGGAGCTGAAGACTGGATCTGAAAAGCGTGCAGCTTTCAATGATTGCTGTAAACAACGCCATTTAAAATGAGGCAGCTTTTAGGAGGCATGGAAATGAAAGCTAAGCTTTATAGAAAATCTATTCTGGATGACTTCATTATTTGAAAAGAAAAAAAGAGCTGGTAGTGATTTCACATTAAATAAAGAATATAAGCAAAATATAAATATTTGGGTGGCATTTGAACACAAAATTCCTTTGCAATTCTCCAAGAGCTGAAGTGAGGTCAGGAAGTGCTGTTAGAACTGGGGAATGAGTAGATGCCGACAAACACAGCAGTGGCAAGGCTGGCTCTCCAACCAGAAAGCAAAGTTGCTTTTTATGACCCAAGGGAAGTTAGTCCTTGAAGTATGTGGTATGAAAGATTATTTGCACATTTCCAAACTGCAAAAATAGTTACAGTTCCAGGGGTTAGAGAAATCCCTGTGCTATAGCTCAGGGTGGAATAACTGTTGTCATTGATGCTAAGTACTGCCTCTGTAACAGCATGGTGAGGGGCTTTTGCCTTTGAAGTTCCCCATTATCCGTGAAATCAGAGTGTCTTGAAAATTCCTTTGTAAAATGTGGTCTAGATGTGATGTCAGGTTCCTTGAGATGTAAAGCTCCCACTGTCACAAGGTACCTTCCCTTCCCTCCCCAAAGGGTTTGGTGGTTTGAATCTTTTTTTCCTTCATACATCTGCCCACATAGTAAACGGAATCAGTTCAGACCCCTGATCCTCCAAGTGAACGGAGACGGTGCGTGGGCCCTTCCTCCCACACTGAAAAGTATATCCAGAAAATTGTTTGAGGGGGAAGAAGCAGGTGGGGGAGATATAACTTGTGTTGAGCTGATTAGCTGGAGAAGAGCCAACTGAAGTCCAGGAGGAGCAGACTCTTCTGTAATGTTTGCAGAGAGCTTGAAAGCAGCATAAAAAGGAGGTTTCTAAACCCAAAGGAAAGTACCAATACTTTGAGGATGGACATGGGATGTATTTAGACTGATACAATAGGTCTTCCACAAAAGAATTGGCTCTAATCGATTGTTTTAAAATAATAATAGAAAAAATAGCCCCAGACTAGAGCTCTCAGTGTTTAAGGTAAATTTTGCAGAAGTTGCAGGTGCTTATTTTCTTGAGTAAATTTCATCAGCTGTTGTGGGAATGAGAGCAAAGAACTAATGGTGAAAGCAGTTACTTATGTGATTCAGGCTTGTTTCTTTTCAGAAAATGAAAAGCCTGTGCCTGAATAGAGGAAGAATCAAACAGCAGGAGAAAGAATCAAATGGTGGGAATGGCAAAGGTCCAAAGCTTCTCTTTTCTTCTCCACACACTGTATTCAACCTAAAAATATTTCACACTAGGATTTCCTTGAGGTTGGCTTGTTTGTTTGTTTTTATCTGGAGTATTACCATGCTTCTCTGGATTTGTTTCCACTCACTCCCTTTACCCCATAGGCATATCCACTTAAACTGTTCACTTTCTGGGAGATTTTGATCCAGTTTTTAAGAACATTTCCCCTCAAAGTTTTGGGCTTTTTGTAATAGAGGTTTAGTAGTAATCTCATACTGAAGAAAACCTTTATGTTCTTCAGTTTCAGCTAGTCATAGGAAATTATTGTTACGATAAACATGGATAGGAAATTAAGTAGCATACAATATATTTAAAACATTTTAGCCATGTATTTTTTTTCCCGTGTAATTTCTTGACACCTACTTTAAAGAAGGTTTTTTTGCATGTTTCAGGATGGGTTTTTTTGAGCAAGGTTTTATGGTACATTGGTTATTCTTTGGGGTTTTTTTGACACTGAGATTACTCTGTGTCCTACTGCCTAATTAGCCAAAGGCAGCAATGTACAATGAAAGGACTGACAGCCTGTTGTGCAGACACCTAACAAGATCTCAGGCCAGTGGGTATGAATGCAATGGGTAAGCTGGCATGGCTTGGGATCAAAACATAACCTGTTTTGTTGCAATTGCTAAATGTGTGTACAAGACCCACAGGAAGATCATCACCTTGTTATTCTCAGTAGGACTTTCCTTTTACCCCCTATCATTGGGATATTTAGATGCTTTTGAAGGAATAAGAGGATGTGAAATTGAGAGGGATATTTTTACTTCCCTTTGGTGTGTGAATCATATTGTAAATTTGGCTTTAATGATGTGTCTCTTTGACATTCTTCCAAACAAAGTTACTTTCTGCCTTGTGAATTCATGTGTGTACTGAATGAATTCTTTCCCAGGAGCCCCATTTGCCCTCTATGCTGGTATTTAGGCATTAAGTAGTCATTTTGCAGATAATGAAAGATAAAACAAAGTCACCATGGGTGACTCATACGCAGAATATTTCCCTTCTGTTTAGACACACAGAAATGATTTCTGATTAGCTGGCAGGTCTTGATTTTTGTATTTGAGGAAGATACTGTTTAGGTACAAAGCAGGGCAGATGATTATTTCTGCAGTTGAAATTAAAATACAAATGAATTAAACTTAATATTCCTCCTGGAAGAACAGAACACAACAGTCAGAGGTAGTAAACATGCTTCCTTATGGACAGTGTCCAGGGCAAAACAAAACTTAGGGTTTTGTGCTGTGTCTCCTGGATGCAGGTAACTTAACTGGATACAATTTTGTTATCCAGCCACCCAGAAGAGAATTTTGCACAGAAGTGTTGGTATGGAAAGCCTGTGCTCCACAGCCCAGTGTGGACTTTCCTGAAAATGTGTGAATTAATTAACTGTAAATTTACCTATTGTTTTTCTCATGTGAAATTGTTTACAGATTGATTCCAAACAGCCAAATAGTAAAATTTGCTAAGGAAAGTGAGAGCAGCGATGATGCTCAGGCCATATTAATTTTTTATTCAGAAACTCTGTGTACATTCTGTGCTTAATGTTATGTTTTAGAGTTGATTTTAAGATGACACATGGTGGAACTTTGAGCAGTGTTCTGCTTCTTCCCCATCTCTGGCATTGTTTATGCAGTGCTGGTACTAGACACAGTGAGCTGTCCTTGCTCCTTTTGCACCCAGTTGCCCAGCAGCTCTGCCCTGGGAGAAAGCAAAGTGTCACCTGGAGCAGCACAGCTGCCATAGGAGTATTCTGCCATAAAGCAGAAACAGTGTCCAAATCTCACTTGCTTGGGACTAAACAGAGGTCATTGGAATCATTCAGTACAGATGAAATGGGAATGAAATTCCTAATTCGTATGCCACAAGCAAAATATCTTCAGCTCTAAGGAACAATACCTCTTTCTGATTTCTACTCCATCCTGCGGTGGCAAGGAAGGCAAAACTCTTCTTTGTTATTGTTAGTAGTGCTGCTTCACAGAGTGTTAAACAATCCTTTTTCTTAACATCTGGAAAGACTTTTACTGCCAGCAAATGTGTTAAGTAGTAATTTGGCACTCAGTGAGGGGACACCTGTAGGTAGAAACAAAATAATCTAGCTTTCAAATGGGACATGGTGGCCAAATCTAAGTGCTATACTTAAGTATATTTAATTCAATATTTTAGACTTCTTACCTCAGACAGGCAAATCATGAACAATGTGTTGCCACAGCAACAGGAGTCAGACAGTGTTTTGAATACTATTTTCAGCTAAGTGCATGTAAAATAACTGCAATTTTTAAAAGCTGTAATAACCACTTTAAATGCGTTTATGCCTGAAGAGAATTTTTGTACATATGTATTCCTTTAAACTGATCCAAGGAGTTGAGGAAATGGTTTTAAAATGCACATTACCAACACATCTAGACTATTTAAATGGTTAAAATGTACCAAAATAATCTTTCAGCAGTCTTCAGTTTTATTTATTCTTTGCCTAATATCATGTAGTTAAAGTAATTTTCATTCATTTTTAACCACTGATAAAAAGTACAGAGAATGAGAACTGTTGAACATCTTCCATAAAAAGTAATTTCTAAACCTCACTTCAGTCACATGTAAAAGAGTAATAGTGTGCCACTTGTACAGTGTAATTTGGCACCCATATCCACTAAGGAAGGAAAACTAGGTCAAGAATACAACATCCTCATTTCTAATCAAACTGTTTATTTGAGTGTATTAGTTCACTGCAGAGCTGATGATCTCCCTCGTGGTTTTCACACCTACAGGTTGTTACAAATGCTGTGAATGCCTTTTTTAAGTTGCAATAAAATTGTGTCTTGCCAGAAAGAGTAAAAAACCTGTTTTTTAATATTCTAATATTAAATAAGCCTGGGTTTCTTTAGTGTACTCAAAAGCTTGCTTCATTTTGCATTTCCATTTGGCTGAACAAGGAGTGAAGTTCACTAATGTACCGTGTTGGCATTAGGTCTGAACACCTCCAAGTCTCTGAATAAGAAGATGCAGGTGCAGATACCCAGGGGAGATGATGGTGTGAGATTACTTTCCTACTGGCTCTGGAGAGTATTGTTGGGGTCATCCTCTGACTGTTTCAGTCAGGTACTATACAGTTAAAGTGGGATGGGGGCAGAGAGAGACTGACCTTCCCTGAGGTGCCTGATCACTGGTGTGTGTGTACGTGGTTAGGAGGCTAGCATTTTGACTTCACTGCAGGTTTGCAAACCTATCTTTATCAAGGAGGTTATTAGAAGGTAAGACCTCAGATTCGTGCACATGGGTGAGAGTGAAAGTTGAACTATGTGCTTCAATCAGGGTAAATGTTTCTATGTGAATATCTGGCCATTTCCATAATCAAAGTTATGATGTTCTATAGATATGTGGATGCTCAAGTTTGATTTTTCTCTTGCTGCTTTCCTGAATTCACTTGTGGGCAAAACAACAGGTATTCAGATGCTGCAGGCACAAAAATACATCATTTGGCTACCAGATACGCCCATACTGAAGCCTCACCGAGGTCAACACAGATTAGTCTTGTTATTGACTAATTTAGTGGCTGCGTTGAGCTGAATACAAAGTGCGGCTTACTGCAGGCTATTTTAGTGCTAGGTTGGGCATACTGGAGTCATGTCATTGTTGCAGAAGGCCATACCTACAGAAATTGCACAGATCACTTCTTTAGGATGTGGTTTGAAAAAAGCAATTAGTGGAGAGAATAAAAGACCATGTTTCCTTGTGAGGAAACTTTATCTTCTAAAAGAACATTCCTCGAGGAAAACTGGCAGACAATAATGTCTGTAGAAGGAGAATTAAAGCAAATTGATTTTATATCTGGTCTTAGGATGACTGCAAGGGAGCCCTATGGGTAAAGTATTTTTTGAGTTCCACAGCACCTTATGATGTATGTCACTGCAAAGCACTAATGCACTTCTTAAAGGAGGTTGGTGTTTAAGCTGGGAGCAGCTCAGGCTCTGAACAATCACATCTCATTCCTGGAATCTGACAAAACCAAGAAGCAGCATACACATTATGAGCACTCATGAATATGAAAGGAAATATTTCCGTGTAAGCAGGGACAGGGCAAAATTTAGTAGTTTTTTTCCTTTAGTGTGTCTTTCTAAAATTATTCCCTGCTCCTCTGTCAATTAACTTGCCTCAAGTTCAGAGGTAGAGCCCTTCCCTGGAATGACTGTTCCTACGCTTTTCTGTGAATAATCTAGGGTGAGGTCTGCCTTGTGTTCTTCTAGGTTGATGTTGAAATAATTACACTGATGTTGATACCTATGGAAATGGGATAAGTCAAAAGGTCTTTGTAGCCTCATAAATCTATGCTTACCTCAAAGGTAACCCTTCTTAGTGGTTACTATTTTCTTTTCTGATCCCTGCGCTGTTCTCTGACTTTTAAACAATTATCAAGGATAAAGCCAAAATAAATAGTATGTCTTTAAGAAAGTCATTCTTCAAAAGGAGAGGAGCTTTTCTTTTTTGGGGAAGAAATGCCCAATTGAAACTTCAAAGGGATAACTGCACTGGGCTGATTGAGCTCGTAATGCTTGAAAACACATCAAAGACTCATGGACTCATAATCTTCATATTTTATTCATGAGCTCCTTAGAAGGAAATGATTCAGCATCAGTGAATTTACAAACAAGACACAAAGAAGCAGTATTTAGAAAAGAATCCTATTTTAATGAGGGTTGGGGAAACCTTCTGTAAGGAACCATCATTATCAATACTGGTGTAGGGAGAGGAGCAGAGTGCCTGACTAGATTAGAAAGTAGTTTAGCTTTTAACCACTGAGTCTTTATTTGCACTCCATACCTGATGAACAGCAAGTCCTTGTCCGTGAGCTGAGTCAGTTGGAAAGGCTTCAATGTTCATTTTTCTAGTGCAGGACCAGCCACATCACAAAGTACCTGGGTTTTATGCATCCTGGCTCCAGTGCTGGTTGGGGTTGCAGGTTGAATTTTACTTTCAACCTGAAGTTTGTCAGCATCTCCTTGACCCAGGTCATGATTTCTGACCTAAAATGTATTTGGAATGACAGGTGGACCTTGGTTTGAGAGGTGTAACTTACTACCTGTCACTTGGGACTCTTCTCATCCTTCAGTTTGTGTGAAGTTGCACAAGTAACATTAACCACCTTGCAGAATGAAGATATTCATGCCAGCCTTGTATAGGACACCTGCAGATCTAACGATGGCAAATGCTTTGCAGGAGATCAAATTTCTTCTGAATGGACTCTTCTGTGTTCTGAATTTGTAGCTTGAAAACAGATCTACAAGCTCAAGTCTTGCAGAAAGGAGGGTTTGGGACAGCATTATCAAAGGGGCACCAAATCAGTTTACTATCTAAGGCAGGATGAACTATTCCATTTTCCCACCAAACATGTCTAACCTGTTATTGATATTCCATGAAAGAGAGACTAGTCTTCCCAGTGCTTCTTAACTCACTTAGGTGTGAGGAAAATCTTCTTAACTTAAAGTGGACTGGATGTTCTACAGGAAAACCCTTCATATCCCACTGTTCACTCAGAGATCATACTTGGTACTTTAAAATCTGTTAGTGGAGGCAACTGAATAATGGAAAATAATTGATTTCTTTTTTCCATCCCTTTCCCCCTGATCCTGGAAAACTATCATCTTGGGCAATTTTGCTGGAGGAACCAACTACATCTCTAATTTTAGTTGTTCAGTTTGGTTCATTGATTGTGCTGCCTACAGTCTTTGTATAGCTAATATGGGGTGTAGATCCTCCATGGTGTTCTGAAATATGTCCATTTTTTTCTTCTTTGAAGTGGGCTCTGAAGGAGCCATGATCTTCACCTCTATCTCTAATCTTCCAGAGCATGAGAGGATAAGCCAACAGGCTTTGTCAGCTGAGGTGGTCAGCAGGGTTTGGCTGGCATGAGTAATTCCCAGGAAGATGCTGTTAAAATCTCTACTGTGTATTGCTCAGTTACTTATAGCAATCAGGGTGTTGTTACGCTTTGAAATGTCTTTTAGCACTTTGTCTTTCTGGCAGGGAACCTTTAGATCCTTTTTTCCTATTTCTTTGTTTAAATTAAATATTCTCTTTCTTTCTACCCACTCCAAGGTCTTTTCTCCTACAGCAACAATCTAAAAATATTGAGCCAAGAAATTAGCCTCTGCTTACTTCGATGTCCCCAAAGAAGAGCAAAAATCAAGATGTAAAAGCAAGTCTTTATGCTTTGTTCTTCCCCATTTGTTCTGCAGCACTGAGAAATTGAGATGTTAATAAGCAGGGCAGCAGTCCAGATATCAGCATAGTGCAGAAGGTGCTTGCTGGAAGTATATATGATTTTATGCCTGCATTTTTCATTTGTAGCTTAATGTCTAAGGGAAGACAGTACATTTTTTCTGGGAGCGTAGCTGATTGATTGAAAAACTTGACTGGAAATAAAGAGGTCTGGGATATAGTGTTCCAGAGGTGCTAACCTTTTTTTTTTATTCTTGCTCTTCTTTCATCTTGCAAGCTTAGCCACGGTTTTTACTCTTCGTCTTTTTCTTGGAGAATGCAGGCTTTCAAAGATTAGTGCCTTTCAAAATTGACTGGAATTTCTGAAGGTGGCTATTGTAGTTGTTTAGGACATCTAGTAATCTTTAATTGCTTTTTGTATAATTTGTATAATGAAATAAAGGTCTTTTAGATGTAAGGGAGATGAAGAAAAGGTTAAAATTGATAGTGGCTGAAGGGGCAGCACCTTCTTTCCATGCAAATAGCTCTGGATAGGAAATGTTCAGTGAAATCTCTGCCATCTCTCTGGTTAGGGAGAGCTGTTGCTGTTAGTCAGGATCACCAGGCGTAATATTGGCTTATATTTTCTTATGAAAACAAATATGGTTATTCCACATTCACACAATATTTTGAGGTAAATAAATTATTTACTATCAAAACTTTACTCATTAATAGGGAATTTTTCTGTATTACCTTAAGGTTTATTAAAAGGTTCTCACTAAGCTTTGTTGCACCTGTTGATTTAATTTCACAGTTAACAGGTGATTTAATTTGCATAGACTTAAATTTTTCAGAGGTCTTGACATCTGAAGGCTTAGTAAGAACCCCTTGCTGGAATGTTATACAGTATTCACTGTGTGTCTGATACTGCCAGTGAAAGCTCTGCCTGTAGTTTTGTCATGCTTTTGTATCACTTCAGCGTAATTCCATCGAGCATGTGGTTCACTCTATTGGGAAATAAACCTAGACGGGTTTAGACATTTGAGTATTGCTGAGGAGTGGGTAGGCATTTGTCTTCTTTATTGTCGCTTCTTAGCTCCACCAGCTGAGTTTGGTAAATGGACATATGGGATAAAAACGATACACTGTCCTGTCTCTCCCAGCCTGCCTCTTGTCTGTTTCATCTTGTCTTACTTCTTTGCCTTCTCATCTCCTTGCAGAAGGAGTCAATTGGCTGTTAATAAGTACTGCATACTGCAAAAGAGTAAGTTTGACATACAAAGACCCGTATCTTCATGGTGACCTCTTCTCTGAAAAGGCATGCCAACTTGTTTGTCTGGAGTGTTCATGGCTTGTTCTGAAATAGTTTATGATCAATCTTTAAGTTGTCCGTGTATCACCTTTCTTGCAAGCGAAGCATTCCTATGAGATGAACCGTATCCTGTGTCCCTCCCTTATCCCAAGTGGTGTTTATCCCTTCTGTAAGGGTCTCCCTTAAAGCACTGCACATACTGAATTGTCCCTAGTAAAATCCATAATAAACATTTTTTCATATAGAGAGCCCATGTTGGATGTAAACAAGCAAAACAAAAGCCAGAAGCAAAATTAGTTATATACATGTTGCATCCCGTGTGTTTATTATGAAACTGCAGGGATGTGACTTCTGTGGGATCCTGCGGACAGGGCTGGAAATATCACGGAGCACATGCTCAAAGTGGTCTGTCTGGAAAGCAGGTCTTTCCACATCTACACATTTTCCAAATTACTTCAAGGCTGCTCACATGGCATATTCCATTCCCTTGAAATACACAATTTTTGTTCACAAGAGGTACTTCCACAATAGGAATCCTTTCACAACAGAAATCTGTGTTTTCTAGCCTTGTGGTTTTAATGATTGCCTGTCTGAATGCATAGTGAAACGCAGCCCACAAGGCTCCTAAACCTATTTTGCCGTAGGATCTTCTTCCACCCATTCTGACAATTTGTAGGGTTTGATGAATGATTTCAGTGATAGCTGTAGAGAAAAACTTTATTTCAGTAGCACAGTGGATTTCAATAAGAGATCAGATCCAGAATACATGCAGCTCTTACCCTGGGGGTTATGTGTTAAAATGAAACCCATGCAACCAACCATTTCCTCGACAACTGCAAACTTTTGATGTGGTCTTTTCAGAGCTATTACCCAGGGTCAGAATAAGACTATAATATGGCTCTTAACGTAACACTGCCTTTAATCAGAGAAATTGCTATTGCATGGAGAAGCTTCTAGGACATCTTAACAAATATTTCACAAAATCATCCTGCAGTCTCACGTTACATAAAACTTCAATGGCACATTTCACTTTTGACTTCCTAGTAATGGGATTTTCTTTCTGTCACAAAACATTACTTCTTTTTTTCCTTGGCTCAGAACAGATCCAACTGCTGCTGGGTAGTGGAGCAAGTGCAATGTTATTTACTGGAGTCTGGTGCTAGGTCAATCTCCGTGTCAGGACTTCATGTGAATGGAGTCTCCAAAATACATGTTGGCTTGATTCTTCCTTTTTTCCCTACCCTTGTTTTCAATTAGAAGCACAATTTCGTCATCAGCTGTGAAATACCTTGTAAAATTTAAAATTGCAGATCTTTGCAAGTAATGAACCTACCTTTAGTGCAGCTTTTAAAAGAAGGGCTGTTAAAGTAGCTAGCTAAGTGGGTTTTATGTATGTCACACTGACAGGCTCTTAATGCTGCATTTCAGCAGTTTAAAATGACTGTTTATCTGGGAAAAACTCTGTCCTTGGTATTAATACTTATAGTTAAGGCCTTCAAAAACCTTGGACTAAATAGTTCAGGATATGACTAATGTTTTTTCCCATAGATGCACTGTTGTATCCTTTGTACCAGAATAAGGTCAGTACTTGTGCATGGCTAGATATCTAGAATTGAAAAATGAAGCATAAAATTCAATCCACATTGATATCCAGCTTTCAAAATAATAGTCACAATTATACAAATTACTTTGATAGCCATAATATATCTGGCTGCAGACATTCCCTTTATTCCATATGGGATGCCTGCTCCTAATAGTAAAAGACTGCAGAAGTTCTGCAGGGGAATAGAGAAATAGGAATTAATCCATTTGATAAGGTGGGTTGCAGGGAAGAAACATAAAGGTTGCATGGTATTCTGTAATTAAGTATTTGCAGTCATTACAGGGAGTAACTATTGTAGGTATATTTTGGTTTGAAACTGAATTTCCTCTGTGTGCTTTCGGAAGTATCAGAACCTTAACATATCTGGTACTTGATACCAAGAAAGTGACATAGAATTTCGAGGAAGTAATGAGGTGTCTTAACAATTGGAAACACAGTTATGTTTTTAATTATTTTGCACAATGACCTTAAACCATTGGAGCAATCCATGCTTTAACAGCTCTCTCATTTCTATGGGATTAGGTGTTAGGCATGTCTAAAGGAATTTTGCAGTGAAGTCTTGCAGGTATTAATTAATGTGAGAATGATAAAATTTTACTTGCATACTCAGCAGAGGCCTAAACTCAAACCAAGATAAATTGGAGAAAGCTGGGTCAAGGCTAGCACAACCAACTTTACAGCCGAATGCTCCTCTGCAGCTCAGGCCCAAGGCATCCAAACTGTATTATAAAATCCAAAAAGCAGTAGAAGGGAGCCACTAGCACAAACATCGAATTTCATGCTTTCATTCTGCTGTCAAGTGTACTTATGTTTCAGTGCAGGCGGCTTGTGCAGCTTTCTGTCATCATTTTGTTTCTTACTACCGGGGTGCTGAAGAAGAAGAGACTGGGATATTTCATTTTTTCACAGATGGTCCCAGTCCAGTAACTTGAATACCTGCTTTCAGGCTCACGTTTTGCTGGTTAGGCTACTCTCTAGAAACATTCCTCTTTACTCCATAAACTATGTGATTAAGAGATAAAGCTTCTCTCAGGGGAAGTCTTGAGAGCCCTGACATAGATCCTGTCTAAGCACCATCTGAAGTATCTGGGCTGCTGGTTTGTTTCTACTGGGGCTTAAGGAAAGAGGTTTCTAGAACAGCAGTTTGTCCAGTAACCCAACCATGTAAAATCCGAGTAACCAGATTTCAAAAGGGAATTTGTTATCCTCTTATTCTGAGAAATCAGGAGAAAATACAATTTTATCTCAAGTTAAATGAGAATGATTGTAGCAGAGGAGCCCTGGGAGTTTAGCTTGGGAAGCCCTTCATAGGACCTGAGGGATGCGTGTGGAGCCACCTGTGGTGATCAGAAGGCAGGCTGTCTGGTGGGAAGCTACTGGGGCTGCTAACACAATACCTTCTCTCTAGCTGATGCAGTGACTTATTCTTTGCCAGCTTAGCAAGCTGAAGTGGCTCAGTGCAAGGTTGGAGGAAGGCCAGTTCTGGCACCGAGAGGATGCAGGGCCACAGTCTGTGGTGGACAAAAAAAAATCAGGAATGTGGCAGCAATTGATTAGATCAGCTCAGGCTAATTTTGAAGCAGAGGTTTAATTTTCTTAACTTTTTTTTAATGTTTTGACTGCTTTCATGCTTTGTACCTTCCCCAAACGATTCTCTCCTGCTCCATGAGTCCTGTTGAGCCCACTGTCCTCTGCAGCACCACATGGCTCTGGCTATGCTGCATTACTTATGCTTTCCCCTTCCTCAAAGTGTGTATGCCCAGCAAAACTGAGCTGAAGTTGCAAGCTGTTTGGCTAAACCTATTTCTGAAAGTCTAAAAAGAAGCACCCATGAAACTATGGTTTTTCGAAGTAGACATTTTTGGATGTAAGAGGCTGAAGAGGGGGCATGTATGGGGGAGAGAAGTAGTATGGGAAAGTACAGGAGTCTGTTGCTGAGATGACCTGCTGGTGATGCCACGTGAAAATGGTTTCTCAGGCACACGGGAAAGTACTGCTTGGATTAGAAACCTCTTCAGTCAGGTGCATAGGAAGTGCTTTGAAGAGGTGGTGCAGCACAAACACAGATTTTCCCCCATATGGCCCTGGGGCACACTGTTGAAGTTCCCATCCCTGTTCCTTCTGCATATTCTTTGCCAAGCATCAGTAATCCAAGTGTTCAGCTGGGGGTCTTGGTGTCTTATACTGTCCCTACTTACGTAGCAGAAACTGAAAATGAGCATATATCATGTGTATAATGCACTCTTCATGCATGCAGGAATGGGCCAGTAATAGTGGTTAACACAAGATGAGCAGGTCTGGCTGTCTGCTGATGGGAAAGCCTTCCTTTGTATTGGTTCTTCTCATGTTAGTGGGAATCTGTTCCCTCTTTGGTACTTTGAAAGATGAGTTGTTAAGCTACCTGTGCTGGAGGATGACTCCCTATATGACTGCCTATATCCAACACCTATGAGCTGAGATTGCTGTTTGCCAAGTGGGGACTGTAGGCCTTTGCTGAGACTTGGGTAATGACAGCCTGATCTGGGACATGGTGAGGCTTCAAAGCTTCCTTTGACGAGAGGTGGGATTTGTAATGGATGGATTCCCACCTACCTGCTGTGGTTATGGAAGTTGTCACAGGGTTATAGATGGTGCCGTTACCTGAGTAGGGTGCTCAACCCCCCTGATAACGCAAAGAAAAATGTATGAATTGATGACTGTCACCAAAATGATGCAGATTCTTTCAAGGTTTGGTAAGATTTGGCTTAATTTGGGGATTTGACAGTAGCTTTGCCCAGGTTCCTACATGCAGCATGTGGTAACAGCTTGTGCCCATGCATGTGTCAGTCTGCTTTTGTTCTGCAACTTTTTCCAGTGAACATTTGACTGTTGGTTTTGAATTTACATGTGTTACATGTGATTTATACAAAAATATTCTGCACTGTGCTGTTTCCTAAAGGGTGATCAAGATGGGCTGTAGGAATGATTAACTGTAATACATAAACAAAGTATGTATATATGGGTACAATTTTAAGCAATAGACCTCCCCCCCTTCTTGGCAAAATAAAAAAATGGATACATATACCTAACATGTACCTAATTAAATGCTGAAAAATCCATATTACTGTCATGCAAACTCCATAATAGAGTTCTTGGTCTTCAGCTTCACCGGAGAAACATACACAGAAAGTTAACTCTACCTTTTATTTTGCAGTAATGTTTCAGTATTAAATTCCATTGTTATATGGCTTATTTTGCTATCAGTAAAGTAATAAAGGCATGAATGTTCTCATGAAACCACTGTCTCAGGTAAACATCATTTAGTCCCTCAGAAGAGATGCTGTGGTTTACTTTAATGGAGCAACATCTGTTCTTTCAGAATTAAATGAGTTCCCTGCACAATAATTAATAAAAATATTGCCACTGAAGATGTCTGGCATATCTTTTATAATACAAATATAAATATATAAATTTATAATACAAATATACAATTGGTGGAAACCAGAACTCGAAAAGTTCTCTTGCCTTCTTTCCTCCCACCTCCCTTAGAGGGTCTCTTAACAAAGAACTTCACTAGATAGTTGGTTTGTTGGTCTGAATGCCTAAACAATGAATGATAGTTCTTTTTTCTGGGAAGGCTTGATGTGTTCTCAATTGCAATAACTGCAGGAAGATTTCTACTTCCTCTGATTGTGTGATGCTATGGAGTCAATAATCCGAAAGCATTGCACTAAGATGCTGCAGAGCCTGAGTACACAAGTGAAAGTCCTAATGTATGCTTTTTTATGTTGTTCCTCCCCAGCAAAATTCACTAGTCGAGAGAGCGGGCCACAAACCTTCCATCAATCAGCACACAGCACTCCGCAGAGAGTGGATTTTGAGATCTGCAAGTGAAAATGAAATTCCTCAAAGTATGGCAGGAAGAGAATGGTGAGTGTATTCACTTGATTTTTTTTTTAAATATTATAAATGTATTAAGCTGCACTGCACTCATGTTGGACATCAGATGGTAGGGTGTTCTTAAGTTGGGTGACCATTTCTACTGTAACCTCCCTCATTGCAAAGAGGTTTACTATCTCACACAGCAGCTAAACAGGACAAGTTTAGGCTGATGGTAGAACTTAAAATGTTGTAGGAAAGATGTTTTCTGTAAACAATTGAATAGTATATCCATGATATGCAGTGATGTTGGAGCATATTTTCCTCTGTTGACAACTAAGGAGCATTAAAGTTGGACTTATTTTTCTTTTTTTTTCCCCCTCTATGGGCTTATGTTATTAAAGAGAAAGGGAAGACTGGGTAGCTGACTTAATGTCCCTTTATTTTTAATTTCCCTGGCTGTGACTGCTAATTTCAGTGACACCTTTGCCGATTACATTTACATATGTCTTGATCTAAGACTGACAGCATCTGTATAAATTGGAAAGAGCATGCTGGGATTTAGCTTCCCTAGAAGCATGCATCTTCATTGAAAGGGGAACAAGTGGTTAAATTTGGCAGGGATGGGAAGTTTTTATGTTCCATTATGAAGGAAAAATCCTTTCAAGCAGTTCAAGCTCCACAACTGTCAACAATGCAGACTGTTAAAGGGATAGCAATCAGCCTACACACCAGACACACAGATTGAATTCTTACTGCTTGTCATGTAACCAGAGATAAGAGTATTTTCCAGTGACTCTGTTAAAATAAATGCTGTCATAATGATTCTGAATGAGACTCATCCAGATGTTGCAGACTTCTCACTGTGGTATTTATTCATAAATCTTGTTAAAATATAATCAGAGAAAACACGTCTCAATTAAAACCATCAAAACTCTGCGACAATGTTCATGCAAATGCAATAATAATCCTAATGTGTTGACACAACATTTGTGCGGTAGGTTACTGGTATATTTGAACCTGCTGATGCGAGCTCACCAATTAATACAAATATAACTTCTTACAAGTGAAAGGGGAAATGTAAGTTCCTCTCTAGATGAAGGATTATGGATTATGCCCTTTTTACCTTATAACTGCTGGAACTTCCACAATGCTTAAACTTCACAAAAATTTTCATATGTATTAACTTGTACATGTGCTTATAGCCTCTCATACTTACTCTATACAATTGTTGTTACCTAATCATGGTGCATAACACCATTTCATTCAAAAGTCTGGTTGTGTAACAGAAATAGAGAAGAATATGAAGATGAAATGGAGTATGTATGAACAACCTAGAGGACAAAACAGCTTGTATAAGCTGGGGTATCCCACTTTCAAACACTTGACTATACAGCCATAGCAGTCTGCTTTTCATTTCCCTCTCATGAGCTGTATTTAAAGAAGAAAAAAAATACTTTAATTCTGCATTTCCCTGGTAATAATCTGCTGCCCTGCTGTAGTAATACTCCTCAGTTACCACAGGGGGAGGATGGTTCTGAGCTGATCATTCCGTTAGATGTGATTGCGCCATGACAGATTTGTCTGTGAAGCTTTAAGACTACTTATGAATACCAAAAAGAAACAACTTAGCTTGGAAATTGTAACATCATGTGTCAAATATAATTTGCATGCAGAAAGAGCTCAGGGATAATTCTTAAATTTTAGGCTCAACTTTAAAGCTGGATGAGCTTCTTGGGGACTGAAGTGCTACAACAAAGTCTTGAGGGTACTTGCAAGTTAAGGCATGACTGGTGAAATGTATCTTAACAAGTTCAGCAGCATTCCAAGTAGCTGGATGGAAGAAAGCTAAGCACACTTTGTTATTTAATGTGAAGCAGATTATTGCTCCCTAATAACTTGTTTGTGAGTCTGATTCCATGGTGAGAAGAGTTAAGACTCCTGCTAAAAATTTGTAGCAAACTTGATAGAAACAAATTCTCATGCTGCAAGACAGAAACCGCAGTGCTGAGGCTTGTAACTGCAAATTAATTCTATAAGCCACAACTGTGCAAGCCCAATGTTCATCTCTCAGTACCATCATGCACTATTGCAAATGGTTCCCTGGAATTTGGGTATCCTCTGACTGCCTTACCCCAAAGTAGAGGACTTTCTCATCAATCCCTGACCACTGGGATGCAGTTCCTCCTCTTCTATCACTACCAAATTGGACTACACAACTTCTGGGTTGGCACAGACAGCCACCATTTTCATACTGTGGAAAAATGTGCAGAAGAGGCATGCAATTGTTGCACTGATATCTGGTTGAAAGCATTTTTACATCCTATCTTGATGCTAGTCAGGCATCAGAAAATTCTTTTCAACTCAGAATAGGTGAAGGTGAAACTGGAAATAAAAGAACATAAAATATCCCAAGTAAACCCAAATTACAAACTAGATCCAAGTTACAAATCCCTAAAGAAATTATAGAAGAAGGAATGAAAGAAAACCACGTTTGATATAAATTCACTGATCTACAAAGTATCTCTCCTTGTACTCAGTAGAATTCTTTTTGACTCTTTCCTCAGGAGAGATTGTGTCCTCCCCCATGCCCTACATCTCAGACTCGCTTTATGCAGACAGGTCCTAGAAGAGGATCCTAGCTCTTACACCTGACAACTTATAGTCCTCCAGGGGTTTCCTTCAGTCATCCCATTTTCTCCTCCAAAATGCATTTACCTTTGAGTTATTCAGGGAATACACTTTTAGCTTCTGCTGGTAAAAGGACTCTTTCACTTTTTCACTTTTTCATCACAAAGATGCAGGTGTTACTTTTGCAGACTGCATGACGTTTCCTGTCCTGGACTGGCCTAGGGGTCATTCCTTGACTCTGAGAGTTATTTTCATCTCCCTCACTCCCACAGGGAGCTAATTTTTATGCTTCAGTGTGAAGTGTCTCCATCCACTAAGCCTGTCTTTCTTCATGCACAAACTGATGTAAAATGTATGTAGCTCATTTTTTTTCGAGAGCGGATACTTTGGGTGAAAAATAGGTTTGGAGTGATTGACTCTTCAAATCAATCGTTGGTAGTGCAACACACAGAACTGAGCTGCATAGCTTTCTTTGTCCTTGCAAACCACACTGTGAGGCAGGAAAGTACGATTCTCTATATTATACCTAGCAAACCAGAGCACAAAGAGGCTTAGAGGAGATACCCCCAGGGATTTCAGCAGTCAGTATTGTTTAAGTGTCCCTCTGTGGCCAAATCAATGTGCAGGCCACAAGCCTCCTATTGAATACTGTAAGTGCCCAAACTGCCTTTGCATCTTAATTCTTGTGAGTTCTCAGAACAGTCCTCATCCCACCTGGACAGAGGAAATGAGCAGCTGTCTTCAGCTTCTAGACATTTCTCTGCCTGTGTTTTAAGAGTCCAAGAAGAGATTTGAAGGGTTTGGAGAAGCTTATGTTCAAAAGTTATTGAATTACAGTCAGCAGCTCAATACCTGGGCAGTGCATCTGGGATGTGGAAAGAGGAAGGTTTGCTGCCCAGCTTTGCTTAAAACATTCAGAACCTTTAAGCATTTCAAGTCTGCCAGCAAAATAAGCAAGAGCCTGGCAACTAAGATATTTTGTGGTGGGAATAACTCTGTCTCTTGTAACTGTATTTTCTCTCAAGACATTTGAGAAGAAAATAATGCCAGAGTTACTGGGCCAGAGTGTAGTGGACTCATGGGTGAGTGGAGTCAGCTTGGCAGAGAAGGGTCAAGACCCTGCTCCACACGCATTACGTGCTCTCTGTCAGAATGTCACTGTCATAAAGGTACTTCCATCCCCCAATGATGCTGATTTCTACTCTCTTTGACCCCATAGCTCCAGAGTCACTGTGTTGATCACAGCAACTCTCAGGTCTCTATAGTAACTCGCCTCCTACCCACAAACAAGAAAGTTTGTCTAAGCAGGGCATTGAACCAACTGCAATCTTAAATCACCATCCTTCCAATAAATAATTTGATACTTGTTACCCCTTATTTCTTTCAGCTTCTGATTGTTAGTTGGGGTATCAAGGCCAGAGGTGTCTTGGTGAAAGACAAAATAGTAAGTTGTAAGATTTAGGGAATGGAGGTTAACAGCAAGTGTGAAGGGTTAGGCACTATTACTGGAGTACATGTGTTCAGTATGTGCTGAAGGACTTTGCAGTGGCGTGGCTCCATTGTTAATTTGGAGACCAGTTGGCACTGAGCAAAGGAGTCTTTTGTGCTCACCCAAAGCACTCTGGTATCCAAACTAAAAGTGGGGATGACCTCTGAAAGCAAAGTAGCACTCTGAACTAAAGTGTCATGTTCTTCATCTCCTCTTGACGTTGCTCTGCTGCTGGTGTTGGACTGTGGATATGCATGTTGGGAGGAGGTAGAAGATATCTCATATGAACTATGTCTGCCATCTTATGCTTCCAAGCTTTTGATAGTCTGGTGTCCGGATAAACAGTAGCGGGGCAGTTGCTGACATCTTAGAGTCCCCTAATTAGTTCGGTTGAATTATGCGTCTACCTTGGTCTTAACATTTTGGGGTGTGGTACTGTTTCTCATTTGCATGCTGGAAAAAAGACTTGTTATTTCCAAGGCTATGAAGCATCTGTTGGTTAAAAGTTATAAACTGTAATTCCATAACCCTTTATTGTCTCAAAGTGTGTATCTAAGGAAATATTTGAGTAGATTGAAGTGGTATTGATACATTGTCTAATGGATATACAGCAAATGTTACTCCTCTATAGAGGGCAATCTAAGGACTGTGGCCCAAAAAACAAATAACAGCTGAAATGTAATCATCACCAGCAAGAGAATGAATCTATGACAGAAATTACTATGGGGGAAAAAATGTTTTGGACAGAACAAATGCTTCCTGAAGGATGGATGCGTGGCTTTGTGCTTATGATTGAGAAAGTTCAGGTTAAGTTTGCTGAGGGGGATATTTCTGCAAAATCCCTCTTGATGAAAGTCAGGTCCTTAATTTAAAAAGGCTGTCATACTGTCTGCGATCTATTTATCAAAGTAGGATGGAAGACACTTTTCTTCAAATTTATAGCCTCGTCAGCTTGTAAATGTAGAAGTAAACTGAAGTAGAAAGTGTTGTGTTATTTTAAAAACTGATTACTTTCTAGAAAAGACCTCTGTCTCTGTTTGCTTGTCTCATTATTGTGACAGCATTTCTCTGATAGCTTGCTGCTGCCAGTCCTTATTAGACAGGCAAACACATAGGTGCTTCTGTGAGCACTGCTATTTTGTCCTCTGGATGGACTTTGTCTTCTGTCTTCCCAATTTGCCTATTGTAGACTACTGCAAACTGAGCACTAGGAAACTCTTGATTTCAAAGGTGAGAATCTTGCACTCATGGATTCAATTTTCAGCTGCTAGAGCAAGCCCATAATCTTCATTTACCCCAAGGGTGTGAGATAGGGTCCATGTGCAATAACTGTTTGATGCTTAAATAATGCAAACTAATTAATGAAGTCCTCTTTATAATCATGAACCACCTTTGGAGACTGATCTGTCTTATTTTGTCACAGTGGTTGTAAAGTCACAGGCTCAGAGGTTTAAACTTCCGTGAAAGCAATGTCACCTATTTTACTCAGACCATACTGGAAAGGGTTGTGGCCAGGCACAGAGAACCAGATGTTCAGAGGAACTCAGCTCACAGGTTAGGCACTTTGAGGTCATTTTTTCACCTTTGTTTCTCTCAACAGAAATTAGAAGGTGCTCAGCAGGGCTGCACAGTTTCATAATCTCAGCTCAATGTCAAAAATAAAGCAATGACAGAAAGCTGCATGTCTCAGGAAATTGCAACACTTTAGCACCGCTGATCTGAAGTCAGAGAATGAATTGAAATGAATCAACATAAAGATCGCAGAGAACAGAGATCTTTTAGTTCATTATTTTGTAGTGATAAAAAAATATTTTAGCCTTCATGTTTTGCACTGTTGGTTTTGTTTATCACTTATGGGCTGCAGGGCTCATATGGGGAGGCAGTTCCAGAATATTCTGTGCCTCTTTACCTTCCCTTTCTCACAGGCAAGATGAGCAGAAGGTGTTCTATCACAGGCAACACACTCCTGTTTGTCTCTGGTGCTTCTTTTCTGTCCCAAAAGCAAGCGCAGAACTGGACCTTCAGAGTGTGAGAACAACCACTGTAAGAAAAGACAGTAAGAAGAGAAAGTGCTTGATTAAATGCATATGCTAGACAAACAAATGAACCACTTGCTGGAAAACAACCTCAGTGGGATGAAGTCTAGTTATAAATAAATTATTGCTGGTGCTTGTATGGCAAGTTTGTCATAGCACCTGCTTTTTATTATGCTGCTCTTTGAATGTTTGACACATATCCTGACTTGTATAACCACATTGTGGGTTGTTTTTTCTTCAAGCAAACAAGCAAGCAAGCAAGCAAGCCAGCAAGCCTGCCTTTTTTTTTTTTTTTTCTGTACAAGAAACAAAATCTGCAAAAATACATTAAAAAAAACAGGAATACAAACTGCATCCAGCCTGTACCCTCTGGCAGCCATCTTTAAAAAGAGTTTGGGTTCTTATATACCCAGGAGTTTGGAGGATGTCTTCAACTCCCAGTGGGTTTGTCAGGTCTGTGAATCACAGCAAATCTCACTTGAGATAGACCATGTTTATAGCATCCCTCTTTCTTCGGACATGCAAATGTCCACAGCAAACAGCTGCTGCATGAAACAAACCAGGCACAGGATTTGTGGTGTCTCCCTGTCCTGCTGCAGGGGGGCAGCAGACACTGATAAGGGAGTGGACTTGGAATTTGGAGTGAACAGCATCTCTAGTCAGTATGGGAAGGGCTGGCAAAACCTGTCACTCTGAACCAGTTCTTCACAAGCTCTGTGACTCCTTGAGAACACTGCATTTAGGAGAAGCTGAAGCAGAAAAAGGCTTTGGACAGAAGACTGAGGTGCTATTGCTTTCTCCCCCACAACCCATCAGCAGCTAGGTAGGCTGAATTTGTGCAAGGTGACAGTGCAACAATAATTGTTTTCCTACTCACATAAAAAGTTGGAACCTTTGAAAAGGGTAGGGTGGATACTTGAGTGCTGGGAGTAGCACATGGTTTTGGTTCTAGTTTTTTCATTAAGAAAGTAAATGCTTGCTCCTATAAAAAGCAAGGTTTTAAATTGATGTACACTAAGCACAACTTCCTTGCATCAACGGATAGATATCTGTATCAATGTACGTATATCCAGTTTGGGGTTTTGTCTATTAAGGTGATTTAGCTAATAATTTTAAATGATTTTTCACATTAGTAGTTTGGGGTTTTTTCCACAAGGTATTTATATTTGATTTTATGTTGTTTCCTTGAGCATTAATAAAAATTGATTTAAGCAATAAATGTTGAGGTGGCAATCCAATAAATAAGAGAGACCCTGTAAAGGGGTATTGAAATAGGAGACTTACTGTGAACTGCTTGAGCAAAAACTTTCCCCTTCAGGTGCCAAACCATCAACAAGCAGCACTAACTTACGTGCAATAGCCCTCCTGCTGTAAGGTAGGGACAGGCAGGTTTACGCTTCCTACAAATCCAATAAGATCTTGTTCCTTCTAAAAAAGGATTATTTTAAGGCAGATGGTGGCAAGGATGCCATATGATAGAGAGGTCTAGTTGGGGATATCACAACCAACTCTGTGCTGCAGGTATAGCACAAAGTACTTTGGCAAGAGTCTGTCATTCAACCTCCTTGTCAGCTGTTTGAGTTTATGTTAGAGGAGTGAGTTCTGGGAAACTGAGGTACCACACTTTTTCTTCCTTTTCCTCTTTTAGAGAAAGTGCTGATGAGAGGAAAAAAGTGTAACCTGACAGGGTATGGACAAAAGAGCTGCAGTACAAAAAGCATTGTGCTGAAATTATAAGGTACTGTGCACTTCCTTTAATCTAAAGCTCCTGAATTCCTCAAAAATAAACTTTAAAAAATCGAAATACAAGTAAACATTTAAACTGATATTTTCACCTTAAATACTGGTTCTTACTAGGTAGCCTCTTTCATGAAAATGCTGCACTAAGGTGTTGGCTTAGTCCAAATGAGAGGTCTTTGCTATGGAAGTTAAAGCAAAAGGATTGACCATGTTGCAAAGAATCTGGACTGAATAGAAGACTAGGTTGCAGATGGACAGATAGGTCCAAGCCAGAGAGAAATTTGGATGGTATGGAGGCCCATATTTTACCTGTCTTCTCATTCTCAGATGGTGTGTTAGTATCTAGTCAGGGAAAATTATGATGAGGTTTTCCAATGAGGCTATTAGGGAGGCTCTGCAAATATTTACAGCTATTTTTGAAGACAAGAGAGGACAAAGAGACAATTTTTTAATGAGGAATTGAAGACACTGTTTTTTCTCCAAATGGCAAATCTTGGCAAGTTGTTCATGCCAAATGGTTAGCGTTTCTCTTTCTTCAGCAGTTTTTTGGTCTGTAATTTTTTTCTCTCTTGGAGAATCATCATTTCTTTATATGAGTAAGTCACAAGGGTGTTTTTCCTGTTTCTCCTGGTTTTAGGTGAGATAGAGTTCATTTTCTTCCTAGTAGCTGGTACAGTGCTGGGTTTTGGATTTTAGTGTGAGAATAATGCGGTGATAACACACTGATGTTTTGGTTGTCGCTCAGTAGTGCTTATCTGAAGTGAAGGACTTTTCAGTTACCCCTGCTCTGCCACTGAGCAGGTTCACAAGAAGCCAGGAGGGAGCAAGGCCAGGGACAACTTGACATGAACTGGCCATGATATTCCATACTGTAGAACACCGTGCTCAGTATGTAACCTGGGGGCAGTTGGCCAGGGGTTGGTACCTTGCTGTTTGGAGACAAGCTGGGCATTGGTCAGCAGAGGGTGAGCACCTGTATTGTGCATCACTTGTGCTTCCTGAGTTTTATTTCTCTCTCTCTTTTAGTTGTCTCCCCTTTCATTACAATTATCACCATTGTATCTTACTTCATTTCAATTGTTAAACTGTTCTTCTCTCATCCCACGTGTTTTACCTTTTTTTTTGATTCTTCTCCCCATCCCACTGGGGCAGGGAAAGACAAGCAAGCAGATGCATGGTATTTAGTTGCTGATTGGGATTAAACTATGACACTGTAAAGTTGGAGCGCTGCTTACCCTATTGTTGGGCTAGTCCTGTTCAGGATGACTTACCAGATTCTAGGTTTCTGTAATGCATAGTAGAAAATACGACTTTTGAGTTAGGGTTATGGGTAAAGTACTGGCAAAATTTGAGATAATCATCTAAAGACATGAATTTTTTAACTGTAATTTGACCTGTGAAATCTGTAAAAATAATTGCTCTAAAAGGGAAATCAGCTTCAAGTAACAAAAATCTAATTAATATAAAAATGTTAGAATGTAAGTAAGGATCTAACAGGGAATCTGCAGGGGAAACAGGGAAATTCAACTCAAGGCAAACACTTCTGCATCCTTTCCTAGCAATGTATGGTACTGCTCATGAGTGGTTTATTTTTTAATAAAGTTCTGAAAATCTTATGGAAATGAACTGAACCCCAGCACTCAGCAGTGCTTGCTGTGAATGGTGTAACATTGCACAATGTTTTGGAAGGCCCTGATCTTCACTAAGAGCTTTTCAAAAAGGTACCTTTGCACCCCGACCACGACAAACCCACACAGTTTTTCAATGTCCAGCAGTTTCTGTGTTGGCTCTGATGTGATGCTTTGTGTATAAGGAAGGTGAAGTTTCCAGAGACGTAAAGAAGCGGCACAAGGGAGATGCTGGGCTGGCAGAAAGTTTGCTGACAAATGTTGTTCACATTACAACTGTGTAAAAATGTAATGACCAATGGTTCCAAACAGGGAGCCATCCCTTTGGATGAAAGAGTCCAGAGCTGAACCTGTGCCTAACTCTGGAAATCAGGTAGATATCTAGAAAAGACTGAGTGTGGGTGCTGGAAAGATTAGGAAAGGTGAGGAAGGAGGAGTGGTTCTGGAGGGATTGGGAATTTAGGAGCTGTCTACATCCCTATGCTCTTTGAACAGAGGAGGAAGAGCTTACTCCAGTGGGACTCATAATTTCCAGTGATCTCAAGCCAGCTTTGACTACAAAGAGATTGGAAATCTGTGATCTGAGGCTTGCACTGCCTTAATGTAACAAGCCTAGTGGAAAGTCTGCAGCCATGGATATGGCTTGTGGTGCTAAATGTCAGAGAATATTTAAAGCCATAAATATTTCATTTGAGTCAGAATCCACAATGGAGTAGCCTAGACAAGGGAGCATTTCTAAAATGGAAAGAGAGAAACAAGGTAAAGATAAAAGGAAAAAAAAATATTTTTAAAAATGAGGTAAAGGGAATGAGTTGAAGAGGCAAAGGAATAGCAGCATTTAAGGATGTGGTAGCCTAGAAAAGGTTTTATACCTAGTTTTACTTTGGACTTTCCTGGGTTCTGGCATGGATAAGAGGTGACAGAGAGTTATTACACAAGTTTAGCAACACTGACTTGATGGGACTCATAATGGCTTGTGGGAATAGGTGGCAGGGGAAGAGTTGGAGACCGTAGAAGCAGTCTGCATCTGAAGATTAGGAGGCACCTAATTAGGAGCACCCTGTATGTGAAGATTCTTGTCTAATGGTGATTCTGCCCCATTTTCAGCTGCATATGAAATAAGGCAGATTTAAAACATGAAATTTCCAGTAATAAAGACCTTTTTGTCCACTTTATCTTGATCCTTGAAGTGACTCTCATGTTTTGGGAAATGGATAAGGAAGAACCACTCTGCTTAAAGGACTTATTCATGTCTCCCAAGATCTCCCCTGTTCCTTGAGCTACTGTAGCAGCTGGTTGTGAGTGGTTTCTCAGTGCTTTTGCGAAGTGTCTAGAGGGTGGAAGGTAGCATAAAGTAAAATAATTATTTTCAAAAAAATTAGGCCTGGTGTAGTTTTACATCTCTTTCAGGCTATTTGCTTGTGGTGGCTGGTCATAAAGGAGAATCAGATTCTTACCTTCTGAGAAGGATGTCTTTTCTGCCTGGCTTTTACCTGCACAAGATGTCTCATCAGTGAGGGGAGTACAAGTGCATGTGCTTAATATACAGTAACCGACTGTCTAAACAGTGGCAGTGTGAGGCACAGAGAAGTGTTGGTGTGAGAAAGCCTGTGATCTTGGTGCTGGATTTCCAGACCTTTTGCCTTTAGTATGGAGAGAATTAATTGTGATGCTGAATTTCACATCTTTTATCTGAGTGGAGAATATGTAAATAATCTTTGCCTGACAACCTGTCCTGCCCATCTGCAGAGTTGTATGTGCAGAGCATATGTACCTTTACAGGAAGAAAAGGTAACCCATTTGTACGTAGGGAAGAAGAGTGTGAAATGGGTAGATCTTGTGAAGAAATACAGATATTAGGTAAACTGGAACGTCAAAATTCTACGAGCTTGAACAGTCTCTTAAACAGGTCATACCTTTTGCACTTCATTTTTATAGTAATTACATCAGTGAAGATCCTGTCATTCCTAGTGTTTAAGTTCAGAGTGGTAGGAAAAGTGTCTTCCTAGTCAGCAGTATCACTGGATGAAAGAAGTTTTGAAGATGTCACTTTACACAAAATATTTTCTAGGAGAAAATTAGGGAAGGATCTGTTTTGTGAAGTTCAACAAGCTCCTCCTGGCCATTCCAAAAGGAACTTTTTGAGCCTCCACACCTTTTTATAACTGTTTTTCTTCACTCCCTAAAGAGTATTTCTAAACATTTTTGGACTCTCAAATGAAAGTCAGACATTGTTTTGCCAAATCAGAATGGTTTGGTCACTGTGCTGTTCCCCATAATTCTGTTTGAAAGAAGCTTTGAAGGAATTTCTCTATTTGGTGGGACAGTAAAGTGTTTGCATTCCCTGAAGAACTTACATTGCTCCCTAGCAAGTGTTTGCAAGAGACCTGGGTCTCACTGCAGTTGTACTTGGCAAGACCAGATGCCTCTTCTATTGGGAGAAAAAAAAAAAAAAGGCAATACGGTTTCCAAATATTAGCTGTTTGCTTTCTAAAAAAAAACAAAAAGCAACTTACTAAGTGGCATTTGGGGTAAATATTGCCACAGTTAAGTTCCCTGCAGTTTTCATTCTATATTGTACATGTCTAAAACAGCACTACAATTTAATGACTAATTTTCTATGGTATAATATAAACATTGGGATGGCTTTTCTTTTTATGTGTTTATCTGTGACAACCCTGCCATAAACATAAATTTAAAATGTAGTGAATGAGATCAGAGTATTTTTTTACAGGGTTCATTATAATGATATAACTTTCATATGAGAAACCCTCACTCTTTTCTTTCAAATCCCTGAACAGATTTCACGGCACTGTGTTAGGAAAACCAAACAACTCTGGGACTGCCCTCATCCTTTCTGAGCCTTATCTCTTTACAGTTACAGGCACTGATTTCCACTGGACAAAGTAAATGGGCAAAGTAAATGCTTGCTGTTAAATAAATAAAGGCTGGGGTTTTTTTCTTAAACCAGTAGAGAACACTAAAATGTCTTCCTCTATATTCTGGCCTTCTCATAGACACTTTACAGTTCTGCACATTTTCACTCTTTTAGAGTTTATTACTTTTATATTAATACAGGTCTTTGCTAATTCTCTAATTGCAAATATTCTCAGCACCGAGGAATGATGCCAGTAGTACATCCTGAGCCATGCTGTCACGCTAAGGCTTCTGACTCCAGGAGTTGGTCTGTATGACTGCAAATACTTCCTTTTCATGACTATCAGGTCTCAAAGTACCTCTGCCTGTCATGATTGTCCATGTTCAGGAGAGGATGGGCAAACATTTGGGCTGCTTAGCAGAAAGAATTGTATCTTTCCTTTTTAGCTGACTAGTGTTTAGGAGATTTGAATACTGTGTTCACGTAGATTAATGGAAGCTTAGCAGCTTCTCGCTGCTCCCTCCCCACCAATATTTGACACCACTTAAAGGTGTGAGCCAAACTGAATCTGTGAGAGTGCAGAGAAGTATCTTCATTGCTGTATTTGGATCAAAATTATGTAGGAGAGTTTGGTAGAATAACAGGTGTATGAAATTATTCCTTTGCTATAGTGTTTTCATTATTAGGATTTATATCATATTACAAGAACAAAAACTTAAAAAAAAAGGCATAAAAATGCCAAAAGCTAAAAATAAAGGCAAAAAAACGCCAAATAAACCAAACAAAAATTTGTTAAAAGCAACACAAGTATAAGGCATGAAGCTCCTCTCCTGAAGTGGAAAATCTGTGTTATATTTGGTTCAAGCTTGGCAGCATTCAAGCAAGTGAGGCAAGCCTTAAAATATCAGAATATTTTCTGTCATTTCGTCCTGTGTTATGATGCACTGGCGGTTAATCATAAATGACAGGTCGTTTCACTGGGGATGGTCTTTTTCTTTATTTGTGCTCCTTAATCACAAAACGGATACTTAAATGAGAAGGTCACTCTAGAAAAGCATTTGCTGCTTAGAAAAAAATGCCAGCTATATCCTGTCTTAGGTACTTACAGTTCCTGGACACCTTGATTACAGTTTGACTCTTGACTACTTGGGATGTGAGCAATGGGGCTTCAGGTCACTTCTGGAAATAAAACCTATGTTCCTGGCTCTTATTGGTCAGATTGTAAAAACAATCTGATAGGTTTTCTAGTTGATAGTAATTAAATCTTGATCGGGGAATTAGGAGTTTGGAGCTTTGCTGCTAACTTTGCCACTCACCGACTTTTACAGCCAGGCATTACCTGTCCCTTTTTTTGCCTTGTTTCCTTTTCCAGGGTTTAGCTAATGCCACTGCAGGGACTTCTGAGTAATTTGTGCTTATGTAGAATGCTTAGTGCTTAGCACAGTGTGGTTCATTTTCACCAACTCCTCTAGATTATACAGTACTATAATAGTCCTGATGAAAGCAGGGGTGGGATAGTTACGTTTCTGGCTTGTGGAGCTTGTGGACATACTTCCTTTTGGCAGGGTAACTCCTCTGACATGTAATGTTTCACTTTTTTCTTCTAAGCATCTCTTTTAATACAATTTTAGAAATGGCTGCATGCCCAGCAGTCTCAGTCCTCTGAGCACATGTGGGTAGTGAAGACATGCTGCTTTAAAATAATACTTATTTTTGAGATACTAATATTGGAGTTCATCAGTCAGGTTATTTCAGCTTTGGAATAAGTTGGTGTATGCATTCTGATTATTATAGCCAAGTATAGCTTTTGGGTGAAAAGTCACTTTGTCAAAGATACATTTTGGGATTGAATGCCTGTTGCAGGAAATAAAAAAGCAAACCTGAAAAGCATACATTCTAATTAATTTTTATTAATTAAATATTTCAGTTTTAATACTGAAATAATCTGTATTTTCCTTGTATTTAACACTAAAAAAATCTTTTAAAATGATATTGTAACTACAATGGTTTTATCTACCACCACTGGTTAATTTAATTTCTTTTCAATTGACTTTAAAAACAAAATATGACTGATGGCTTACCTGAAGTACGTGTGCGGTGTGTTAAGGGTTATTTTTTGTGGCTTCCAGGAAATCAGTTGTTTGCTCATCTTTTAATATGGGTGGGTTTTTTCATATTTCAGTAGTAAGATGACCTTGCTGTCTGAAAATAAAATAAAGAAGGAAGGAAGGAATAAATAGAAGGTAGAGAAGCAAGTGTGTTTTGCTGCTATTTGCATTTTGCATGTATGTGTAAATAAGGGGCCTTTTAGCATAGTTATCTAATAATCAAGATATTCAGGGAGTTTTTTCCCCTGTCTGTTAAGAAATATGTCTGGAAAGCATGCTGACTGTGCTTGTCATACAGCTGAGCAGTCTCGTTGTGACATGTGTTAGAGCACATTTGAATACACTTAAGCAAGCATACAAAACTTTGAGCTTGGTACATTCTTTTTTCTTTAAGGAAGAAACCTTCCTTATATTATACCTTTTCTTTAAGGAAGTTATGTTCATCTACCATTTCAAACCAGACTGTTGTACAAAGATTCACGAGTGGGAGGGAAGGAGAGGAGACGTTGAAGATGAAAGTCATATCAATACCACAAATGAGAAATGTGGGCAGTGCAAAGAGAATCTGTAACAGTGTTGACACCTAGTAAACATTTTAAAAATATTTTCCCCAAGTTAGAATAAATTAAAAGTTTCAGGATTGTTTTGTGAAACTCCTAGTAAAAATTAATGAAAATAGGTGGATGTATTAATTGCTTTGCTATAAAATCTTGGGAAATAGAAAATATCAAATAAGTATCTGAAAAAGATGTTTCTATACTCAACTACAGTGTTTAGACACCTTCTGCTTTGAAAATATAAAGTAGATAAGAGACAGCCCTTCTTGGTCTCACAGGTGTAATGAAGCAAGGCTTTTGGCTGTTCTACCTTGTAAATCAGAGCACTTTCCCATTTGCAAGTATATAAATATCCCTTATGTTATAGCTAACCAATGCTTTCTTCCCCTTCATGTTTAAATAATGCATGTCATGGGTATCTAGTTCTGCCTGTGGGAAGCTTCTTAATAATTTCTTTGCTGTGAAAGAGCCCAAGCTTTAGTTCCCTTGCTTCCAACCCAGCTCGACTCCCATGGCATGCTCTTACCTATTTTTTTTCAGTCATATTGGTCCAGGTTGTGCTGCCCAGACTTGACAGGATTTTATAAAACACACTTTTCTGCTGACTTGAAAAGATTTGATTTGCTGTGGTGGCACTTGGGCTTTGAGGAACAATATTGTATTTCTGTTCCATACCTGCAAGATCTACCATGCCTGTTTTTAAAAAGAAAACTGATCTAGTAGTGTTGCAAGTTCTCCCCATATCTGGAGAGTAAAACAGGGACACTACTTCCTCAAGAGATTTTTATTTTTTCTCAAATTTTTTTGTCTTCACTGCTCTGTTCTCTCAGCAGCCTGTTTTATTTGTCTCAATAGACCTTTAGCTTTCAGCTTCCTTTTCCTTCCTCTGAGTTTTATGCTTATTATTTAAGGACTTCATAAGAGCTTTGTTGTCAATAATGCAAATTCTATGCTTTAAAAAAAATTATGGATGGCAACCAGAAACAGAAGTTTCATTTTGTTGCTGATTTCAGGTAATTATTTTATTTCTCTCTTCTTGAGATTACTTTTGAACTAGCAGAATGTGGTGATGTTTTTAAAAATACACAAAGCACTGAGGCAAGATGGCAATGTGGGGTAGTCCATACTGGGTTGAGAGGTGTGGCGACTGTGCCAGTGCAGTGCAGAGCATAAAAGAAAGGATGTAAGGGAAATTTGGGCTGGGGGTACATACCACTCTAAAGCCAGAAACTGAGTGCTTTATTTCTGTTTCTTCAGTGGCAAAGCAGCCTATCATGTTATAAATGTTTCAGGAGGAGGAAATGGCTGGAAAGATTCCTGTCCCCACAAGGAGCCATGCAGTAGACCCAGAGGGGTCCTCACAGTGTCTGTTCTCTGCTTTCCTACAGGCACAGGGCATTTGTACAGATGCCATTTCAGCTGCACTCATGTGAGGCAGCTAATGCTGGTTTGCCCTGAGTGATGTGGGAGTCTGTATCTAGTGAGATAACGCATGTGGTGTAGGGGCAAGAGCACAGATGGAATTGGACTTGCTCGTGTTTCTCGAGAGAAATAACCTACTTCCGTTTCCCAACCAAATGACTCGAGGTCTGTGGTCTCCAGGCCCGGAACTAGAAAGGCGTGATCCCTTGGCACGCGTGGAGCCCTGGTGTAGGGTAGGTAATTACTGTGCTGTATATCCAGACGTGGATTGTCTGCCAAGTTCTCTGAGTTCATTGACTTTCTGACTGAGCTGGCTGCAATTCAGATGCCGGCCTTTACTCTTGAGCAGGATAGGAAATGATAGAGCAGGTAGGAAATGAAGTTATGTTTCTTGGTCAGTATAAGGGCTCAAGGACCTCCTTTCAGTCTCTTTGTATAGAAAGCAACTGAATTGCTCAAAGCAGCCATCTGAGAATCCTAAACAAGGCAGAAGGCTAAATGGGAAGAAAGATGGGAGAAAGCTTCAAGTAAGAAGCAAAAATTTGATGGTACATATTTGATACATTACTTCATCATGTCTTCTCCTCCCTCCCCTTATACTCAGTGACATAAGGAGCTCCTTATAGCCAAAAAGAACCATAATCTCTAATTTACTTTATGAATCTGGCCTGTTGGTATTCATAGATAACACCCAACAAGGCTTTATAAAGAATGTTTTCCACTACTTTTTAATAAAATCTGAGACCATAAATGTGCAACCCATAGCAAAATTTTATTCCAGCTATCACTGTTGTAGACAACTCAGGAGGTAGAAATGCAACTCAACAGTTCTATCGCTGATGCTCTTTCTAGGTGGAAGAATTTTGCTCATTTATAAATGTGTGGAAAAATTCCAAATTCCCTTAGCATGAGTGAAATCTAATAGCAGGAAAGTGTTCTTGTTCACAACCTAAGGCACATTAGCTGGTATCTTTTTTTATACTTGGGCTGTGTATACTCCCCAGGGTGTCTGAAAGTCCTTCCGTTTTGCCCACATTCTAATAATGTCCAGCAAAACCTTCCATCACTCTCTTTGAAATTTCTTCCTTAATTCACTTGCTTTTTCTGTCCTTCCTCTTGGCTGGTCCAAAGCTGAACAGTTGTTGTTAGCCTTGTCAGCTGCAGTGAGGCTTGCTGGAAGCTGAACAATATTTATGTGATTTCTACTTAACTGTGTACTTTTTGGATATGTTCAACTGAATTAGAAGCCAGTTATATTAAAAAAATAAAAGTCATTTATGAAACTGGGAATTGGAGCCTTTTAAAACATTAAACCAAATCCCTGTTCAGAAAGGGATCAAGTAAATATAACTTCATAACCAAATCCCAAAGGTTGAATTTTTTCCATTTTATTTTTTTTAAGGCTGTTCTCTTGCTTCCTGACAAGAAAGGTAATATTTCTTTTCCACAAGAGAGAGTGTTTGTCTGTGGCAGCATTCAAGGATTTTAATGATCTTAACATTAGACAACATGGTATGTTAAGGGACCTGTTAATTCTCTTGGGTCCTCTTTCAGAATTTTTGCTTCATTCCTTGCTCATTTAATCTCCTGTTCATTTTGGCTGAGAATATCTCATATAGCCATGTTTAAGTCAATATTTGACTCTGCTCCAGAAAGCACAGGAAAATGTCAGAATTTATTTTGTGAACCTGAGTTGTCATTGATGGGGAGGGAAGTTTTGATATCTGCATTTGGTCCCTGATACAGATGAAACTTCTGGATGCTGGTGGTTGGCTGCTTTAGGGATGTCAGTGCAAGGGAGGCAGGTTGGAGAGTCATCTGAAGGATGGTATCTCTGAGAAGCTTTGAGATGGTGCAGTACCATGTGGAGCCACAGAAAACCTGTACCTGGATGGCAGAGGAATTTACTGCCACGTTGTCTACAGGTGAATTGACTGTAATTTGCCATACTTTGTTTTTCTCAAAGACTTCAGAAACTGGAATTTTATGTGAGACTGGCAGCTTTTATTTAAAAATATATCATGGCATGTTTTTAACTGTTGCTCTCTTCCCATCTACTGACAGAAGAAACATCTGATGAGTGAAGCATGAAAAGGACAGGAGGCAACTAAAACAAGCAAGCATCACATTATTTTTTTGTCTTTAAAATCCTTGGGTTTTAAGCCTGTTATGTGTATTCTTGGAACCAGGCCCAAGGTTTGTGAGCTGGGTGTTGGCAGCACTGCAGCTGACATTCTGCTCTGTGCACCATCCTGCATTCTCTCTGTTTGAATATGACACACAAATTTATAAAGCCAAAGGGACCATTATCACCACCTGCAGATCACAAATGAAAGAACTTCACTCAGTAATTCCTGCACTTACTATTAACTGTGTAATGGAAGGGCTGTTAAGATACAGGTGAAATACAGACCATGACTGTTTGGGAATGGAGTACAAAAAGAGAGCCAAAGAGCCAATCCTTTGGCTATCACTGGACTGTCCCCTGTATATATTCCTGTAAGCCAAATATATGCATTGGAATGTGTTTTGACTGGAAAGTGTTTTTCCTAGAGCTGTAAAATGACATATAAAATAGGATTGTATTGCATAAATGGAAACATTAGGAGCCTTAGAAAGCCATTTGGCAAGCAGATGTGTGGAGTTCTATTTTACAGATCTCTCCAATGTTATTGGGAAGCTGACATCTAATAAAACTTAATTCCATAACATTAAAATACTCACTTATTTGCCATGGCAAAAGCTCTCACTTTGCAGGAGAAAAGGGTGGAGGGGAATGCTCCTGGTCACTAGGCAACATGTTGCCACATTTCTGCATTAGTGCAAATGAGACATTTACCGAGTGAGCGTGGATAAAATATTGTGATTACAGGAGGAGCTTTCAGCTTGAAGAAGTTATCATGTGCAGATAAAATACGAAAGGAACGGCAACAAGAGCATTATTAATGTGATGGGAGAAAGGAAAGCTGTCACACAGAAGACTCTAAAAGGCTGCAACACTCTCTAAAGGATTATAGCCAGGCAGCAACTCCTGGCTGTGTTGCAGAGAGCATCGTTAGTTCTGGTCTTATGGGGGGCATGCTACATAGAAAAATCTAGCCACACAAGGCCTGAGGATTTTGCTGGTGAAAAAATGTAAAGAATTGACTTGCTTTAGCAATGGGAAAGTCCCTAGAGCAGAAGGGCTGGTTTGAAATCAAAGCAAATTGGCTGAAGCGTAGTAAGCACTGTGAGGGGGTTGACCTAACATTTCACAGAATCAAAGAATCATAGCGTACAGAAAGTTGGAAGGGACTACTTCTGGGCAGTCTGTTCTAATGCATAGTCACTCACACAGTAGGTATTTTTTTTCTCATATTCAGGTGGAACTTCCTATGCATCAGTTTCTACCCATTGCCTCTTGCCCTATTGCTTGGTGTCACCAAGAAGAGCCTGGATCTATCCTCTTGATCCTCCTATCTTACTTCAGATACATACACACATTGATGAGCTCCCCTGTCATCTCATCTTGATGCTGAAAAGGCCCAGCTCCCTCAGCCTTCTATCATAAGGGAGATGCTTTGATCCTTTAATCATCTTTGTCACCTCCACTGGACCTGCTCCAGGAGCTCCGTGTCTCTCTAGTACTGAAAAGCCCAGAACTGGGCACAGCACTGCAGATACAGCCTCAGTAGAGCTGAAGAGAGGGGGCAGATCCCCTTCTTGTCATCCATTTAAGTAGAGAAAGCCTCCAGAATGAGGCTTATCTGGAAAGGTGATGAAGCTGACTGGCCAGTAGTTCCCTGAGTCCTCCTTCTTGCCCTGTTTGAAGACTGGAGTGACATTTGCTTTGTTCCAGTCCTCAGGCACCTCTTCTGATCATCACAGCCTTTCAAAGATGATCATGAGCTGCCTTGCTATGTTGTCCACCAGCTCTCTCAGCACTTGTGGATGCATCCCATCAGGGTCACGCACTTGTGGATTGCGACGGTGGATTGGGAAAGGGAGCTCCAGGACCTGGGGTTCTTAGCCCATTACCTGGAGGGGAAAATGCTCCCCCCGCTGTCCCCACCAAGTGGTCCCAGGAGCCCGACAAGACTCACACAGAGACCAGCAGTGGAGCACGAGAGAGAGAGTTTATTGTTAGGGGTAGGGGCTTATATAGGTTTTGGGGGAATTATAAAATCACCAATTGGAAGTCTCAGGAAGTCTACAGAACCACCAATAGTAGGAAAGGGTTAACAACCAATAGGAAGGGGGAGATAAAGTCCAATGAGAAGACTTCCCGATATCTTCTCAGGACATTCCTGAATAGAGATACCAGTTGTCAAGGAGGGTTTTGGGAAGAAGACACAGTGAGTTAGCAAAAAAACTACAAAAAGCAATCTTGAAACATGTTCACTTAAACAACGTTAAAAACGTCTGGTTTTAAGACATTTGGGCTGTTTTCTTCATTTTCTTCACAAGTCCATTTCTGACAGGACTTTTTCCATCCTAAATACTGTAGGTCCATTGCTACAGTGGATGATAGATTTACCTGGGTGTTCTCTAACCCAGTCCTCCTCAACCAAGGAAAACTCTTCCTTCCAACATTCATTTACCCCGATCTCCTGCATCAGAGATTCCTGAGGACTGGTCTTGTCAATAAAGACCGATGCAAAGAAGGCTTCAGTAACTCTGCCTTCTCTGCATCCTCTGTTACCAGAATCCCCCCTCCTTTTAGTAACAGATCCACATTATCCTTAGTTTTTTCATTTGTTATTGATGTATCTGAAGAACGCCTTTTTGTTTTTGACATCCTAGTTAAAGTAGGAAGGATTTATTATAGTCATGGGATTTATGTCTATAACTTCTAGGGTTTGTGGCTCATTCTCAACTTATGTTGCTAAAGATAACATTCCACAATATCATGCACCTGACATATGCTGCTTTGTGTATTATTTTGATGATTGTACGGTGATAGCAGATTCTCTGTAGCTCAGTAGTATTTATACTTGCAAACGTATCCTGGCCCATGCAGAAAAAAGCCCATGAATTATCTCCTTTGTCTAGTTGCAAATGCTACAGTCACTAGTAACTTAAACAGTATCTTCTAAATTAAATTCCTGTTGAGCGAAAACATTATTTACTGGTGTTTAAATTTCATCATGCTGTTTTCATATGGTCTTTACTCAGTTTACATTTATTTGCATTGGTGCCAAAAACACCATTTTTGAGATCCACGGGACTTAACAGCTTTGGATGGGTGGCATAACTTTAGCTTACAAAAATAGTATTTTTCTTCTCTCCTCAAACTAGGAGTCTAATTTCAATTTCTGTGCTGTGGATCCAGTGTTAACCAAATAGCATACAAGCTCAGTGATGCATTTGTTTAATTATGAAGGAATGATGCAGAACTGGGAGCCACAGCTCTGAACATTTGAAATAATTTTGCTGGAAGTATCCATGCAGTATCTGATTGGGGCTTTCATCTCTTCAGAAGCATGTGCTCAGTATGTTTTTTTAAGGAATGTTAAATTATCCTTTTCCTATTTCTGGGGAAAGTGTTGTTTGTTTGCATATACTCTTGGCGTGGAAGGGTTTGAAGTGCAGATCTTCCCTTGCTGGGGCTAGGAAGGGAGTTGCGGCTGCGGCAAGCTGGGAGCCTGGCTGAGTGGCCACCTGGGATCCAAGAGAGTCCTTGCACAAGCAGTCAGAATGGAGGTGCAGCAAGCCTTGCAGACTTGCAGGTAGGTGACTGTGGCCAGCAAGGCTCAGTTTTGAGTCATGTGCATCTTGGTGGTGCTTTGCATTACTTCTTAGCCTTCCAGCTTCATGGACGTGTGTGGTTTTAGATCATGAGGAAACAGTTAATTTAGCATTATGTAAAGTGAGGTAATAATGATAACCATAAATGCTCACCATTGTTTCTAATTTTGAAGTTCTTTTTTTTTCTTGCAGACATGTTTTTTACGGTAGAGCTAATGTGCTAGAGAACCCACCAGAGACCTAAGGAAGCTGTTCTCATAGTTGCATCCTCACACCATTAGTTGGTACTGTATTCATTGTCTAAACTGTCAGACTTCAACTATCAGTCTTTACTCTGCCACATATGGAGTTGTAGGATAGGGTAAAAAGGTTTTATCCCTGCTGAAAAACCACATCGCTCTGTGCATTGAAGTGGTATGGTGTCTCCCTATCTGTTCTGGAAGTAGAGGACACTACCAGGTGTGGTGTGCAGCCAAACTTTTGAACCCATATGCTCAAGCTTCTTGCCACAAGATCTGGCCTGATACGCCAGGTATTTGCCTGTGTTTGCCTGCAGCAGAAACATGGTTCTGGAGGAAATTCAGTGAACTTTTCCAGAGAATGGCTGAATAACAGTGACAGAAACAAGAGCTGATATAAACTAATAAGTGTTAAAGTTATTTGAGAGCCTGGATAGAAACCTTCTACCTTAATTTAGTATGAGAAAGTACATTTATAAGGATTTTCCAGGTAGCATCAAGTGCTAAGTGTTGACAGAGCTTAAGAATATGAGGAGAGCTTTATAGTTAACATACTTAGTGGAAGAAGTGCCAGTTGATTGGTTTGATCTGCCACTGCCTAATTGGCTTTACATTTAAAATAGAAAATAAAATTCAATCTGCCTGTCAGGCAAAAATACCAGGTCTACAAAGAAAACAGATCAGAAGATTGAGGTCTTTGAAATTGGGCAGATGTGATGGGAACAGGGATCGTGCCTTTGCAGGGGGACTGCTAACATGCTAGGAACCATGGGCAATAAAACCAAGGAAGCTTTATGGATAATGAGAAAATTGCAATCTCTATGTCTGTTCTTAACTGGGAAGCTTTGGGAGGTAGACAGGCTAAAAATGCTGCAGATATGCATCCCCCATAAATGGATTATTCTATGCTGTCAATCATTTCATTTTTGTGCTTTACCTGTGAAGCACCCTGTGCTGCTGTGACCAGGTTCAGGACACTTGATGAGTGTGGAACAGGCTTAATGAATTCTGACAGCTCCTGTGTTGAAAAGCGTGCTAGCCGTGTAGAAAATTGAGCTATGTCAAGCAATTATGGACATTATTATTATGGCTTCAACAAAACAGAGATGGCTTACTCAAGATGCATTTCAAACACAGAATAAATCTTTCTTTCAAAACTGGGTTTCAAATACTTGATAATCCAGTATCTAATCCAGTCAGTTATTAATTTAAGACTATTTTCAAGTTTGAACATTCAGGAAATCTTAGTGACAGCATTTGCTGGTGAAATTCTGACACTCCTGTTTCTCATTTCTAGGCCCTGCAGATGATGATAAAATTTTCTCAGAACTCCCTGTTTTTCAGCCTTTACCCATGAAGCCCTGTCCCCCCCATGAACCACACATTGGCGGAAAGGTCTGTTCTCTCATGAACTTATTGGAGCATCAAGATTTAATTTCCAGAAATGTGTGGTTTTCATTTACTTTATAATATGGAAAGGATCTAGGTATATTCTGTATGCCTTTGAAAACCTATTCAAATGATCTCCTGCTTGGGCAGCTCTAAAAGCTCAGCATGTACAAACACAGATTCAGAACTTTTTAGGGGTTGAAAGCTGCTGCCCTGCTCTGTTAATCCTTTAATCGCTGAGCAGAGAACATCTGAGCACTGTTTCCCAACCATTGATTTGAACTACAGAGCAAAACTCTCAGATGCCCCTGAGACTTGTATCCATGGATCTGAAACCATCACCATCCTGGTGCAAATATATTCTGAATTATTAGTTTCATTTCTCTTTGTACATGACCTGAGAAGTGATACAGTTCAACATCTTCACTTAATGTTTTCAAGATCTTCCTAGTCACTCAGCACTAAGGTTGCTAATATTAATCAGTCCCTCTCCGCAGCTTCTCAGTTTTCTGACCTGTAACAGCTGTTTTGGAAGTGATTTGTCTCCTGGTGCTATTGGTTTGAAGTGTTTGTCTTTTTCCAGTTCACCATGCAAGAAGTTGCTCTATGTTCAGTGTGCTGGATTGTCTTTAGGTAACATCATCAGTGCATACTTTGATCTTGCTGTTTATATCTAACTGAGTGGGGGGAAAAATAATCCAGAAATGTTTTCTTATCAAATTCTTGTTGATTAAATGACATTCACTCTAAATGCAGGTAGCAAGAATTGTTTATCCTACAGATTATGTAACTGTGATCAGGAAAAAAATCCATTCTCAGCTCGTGCTAAATTCTTGTTTTCCTCTCATTTATAGAATAAGTGAAAAATAAAAAGCCACTGGTAGCATACAGTTCCTTATGTATCTCTGCAGGAAGCTTCTGCTTCCTGCATCTGAGAACCAGCTGTAGGACAGGGAACCAGATGTTACGGTGCTGCTGTTCCTCATTGTCTTGTTAAACCCTCCATTTTTTCAGTATTCTGGGAAAACAAAATTAAATGAAAGGTCTGGTATTTTTTGCTCAAACGTTAAGCTCTTCTCCTAAAGCAAAATTTTGCTTTTTGGTGCATTAGATGAAGGAAGAGAGGGAGTGGTTCTGTAGTTCAGAAATGTTCATGATGCAAGAAAACCGTCTGTCATTTCAGTCTGTGCTGTGTATAATTCTGCATTTCCCCGAGACTCATATGATCCTTGCAGCCTTCTCACTTATATGTTCCCAATTCAGAATCAGCTTCACAGAGCTGTCTGTCTCTGGGTGGTCTGATAAAGGGACAACAGCTTTCTACTAGAATATAGATAATGAAGGGGTTGCCTCTACCCCATCTGTGGACTTCTGGGCTTTGCTACTTGGAGATACTCCCCTAGGATGTGCTGACACTCATTCTTCTACAAAACTTAACTGCTCAAGAATTAATTTAGGAGTTCAATTTTGGGTTTAGGAAGTCCATTACCCCTTAAAGTAGCTGTAACATGCTGACTTTTGCAAGTGGTGCACTTTTGCAGCAAGGATTTCACTTTTGAATTGCTGTCTTGGTCATGGGTGATTTCAGTTCCAGTAACAAGTGTATAAAGCCTTTCTTTTGGGGAAAGGTGACCATGGTATATAGTTAAAGAGAAGTTCTCAGAGTACTTTGGAAAAATAAACCCTCGTCTTCAGGTTCTGTCTGCACCTGCTTTGAATCTGCTGTCTATGAGCATCTTGGACAATACAATTTTCTGCCCTTAACTTTCTCAGGGAATGCTTGATAACTTGTGAGGGATAAGATACTCTCCAGGAAAGTACTTTTACTTTTTTGGATGACACTTACGACTGCTTATTTAGGAAGACTCTATGGCACCTTGACTTGACAAGTCTCCCCATTTTGTAGGAGGGCTAATCAGTAGTTATAAAGATCAGTTATTCAGCTTGTAGCATATAGCCTTGGAGTCGTAAGTCTTCATCCTAATGGTAAGCAGTTTGAACTCCACATGGTTTTCACAGTTTGTTTTCTGCTTCAACAGCTCAAGGTTGTAAATGGTAGGTGATTGGAAAGAGAGTCCTAATGATAAAGTGCTTAGGCAACTCACCTCCGTATTCTGAATACTGTATTAGCTGTGTAATGTGTGTGCTATTCATTCAGATCCTATGTATTCTGCATCACCTGTGCAGAAGACTTTACTGTGGATATGTGATAATATACTCCAGCCTTGGCACACCAATTGTATGTTCAGTGCCTCTTGTACAACAGTGTGAGCTTTACAACATAGCAAGTTTACCTGTGTTGAAAGTTTGTTCCTCCATGATGCACCTCCATGTTCAGTGCATCTCTGAAACAAGGGGATTAAATATTTATCCTTCATTTTGAGCCACTTTGGTAAAGGCATCTTGAGGGAAACTGTGCAAGAAGAAATTCAAAACATATATTATACTGTTCTAAATAGCTGCGAATTATACACTCTCTCCTGGCTAAGTGGTAGGCAATACCTGTGCATTCCTGTGGGCACCACGTTTTTCCCGACACATACTGGAACAAGTGCATGCTGCACTGGTGCTGTGAGCCCATCAAACTTTTGTTCAGTTTGGCAGCTGATAAGCACCCTGTAAGTTTGGGCACTGATGAAAGTTATTCACCACTTACAGCCATCAAATTCTGCAATTTCTGCCTACGCTCCCTTTTGCAGGATAGTTGGTCTTTGTTTCTCTGTGTGGCAGAGGCTGGGCACAAGGAAAAGTACCATTAAGGTTGGCATGTAATGTATGTTATTCCCTATGGGATCTCAGAAGGGAAGGCACAAGATGTTAATTAGAATTTATCCTGTCAGACACAGCCTGAATTTATTAGAGATTATGGACTGTGAGACCAGAAGGATGCAGAGCTGTGTGGAGCTGCTGTATGAAAAACAGATGTGGTTATGGTTTTATACCCTGCGTGTGACTTGTGCACAGCTTGACCCAAAACTGAATAGAAGTAATTGTATGGCAGGCTCTCCCACACAGGGGAAAAGCAGTTATGTGGTCAAACTCCCTTCCCCGAACCAGCAGCAGGGTTAAAACATGCAGCTCAACACACAGCCAGCAAATGCCCTCGCTCCTGCTGCCTGAGAAAGTTGACTCTGTTCACCTTTCCACAGGAGACTGTCAGGACAGATTTGTCCAGACCTTGTCCATCTCTTTCAGGAAAGAAGTCAACAGCTGGCCCTGGTGATGTAGTCCTGCAGAGATCAGCCCAAGTCCCAGCTGCTTGTCCTCCCATGGCCCAAAACAGTAATGAAACTGCGAAGGTTTGAGAGGAGATCCGTGCAGCATTCATTAAGGTGACCAGTCCATGGCAACAGGCTGCCTGTCACTGGCTTTGTGGGGCTTCTTTGACCATAAAAAAAGCATCTGCTCTTCCTGTTTTCTTTCCCAGTTGTAAAGTTTTATGGCACTGTTCTTTCCATCGTGGTGTTTATTTGACAGGATGTACTAACAAACAGGAGCCCTGGTATATCTTCTTACTAGTTCTGTTAAAACAAAGGAAAAAAAAATTACCACCTCAACAGATTTAAAAAGGTACATATTTTCTGGTTTTCCTCCTTTTTTTGCAGGACTTGTGCTAAGTGTAGAATTTCCTCTTCCCTTCAATCTCTCCAGAAGATTTCTTGAATCAGAGGAATGTCTTGGGAATAGGGTGTAGAGACGGATTTAAAATTATTGTTAAAAGGGATTGCTGATACGTTACACTCAATTTTCTGTGTGTTAGGCTTAGCAAATAAAGTTCACCACAAGCTGTAATAAGAACTGTGTTGAATTGAAGAGTTGTAGTCACAGAACTGTCATTCACTTCTCTAAAGACAGTATGACCCTAAAAGTTCCTTCTGTGGTCTGCTCAAAATCATGTTTTGAGTGAAAAGCTAATGTATGGATTTGGCTACTTTTTGATTGTTTTGTTCAGTACTATCATTGCTACACTGGCTATCTTGTGGTTTTGTTTTTTTTTTCTTTTGTTTTGTTTAATACACTGTAAATAACATCAAATATGATGAAATGGTGGGCTCTCTTTTGCTCTGCATACCACCTGGAAAATGAGATCTATTAATACCATCACAAGACACCGTCTCTCTCCTGAACAGTCAGAAGGAACAGCTGTGTGTTACTTCTGCCTTGGGTTGGAGCTCATTTCAATAAGCTGAGATTGGCTATGTTTTCCAAGACTCTGCGAGCTGTCTCATTTGTAACAGCCATTCTTCAGAGCTCTCGCATCTGTCAAACCTCATACAAATCCTCCCCTAGAGGAAGCAGATGTTATAAAGTTATAATTTAGATGTTTGTTTTGCCTCTTAGAAGAATTCTGGACAGCAATCACTGTGGTCTGTTAAACATCATTAGCAAACGCAAATTTCTGATGAACCTGTATTAGTTTGCAAGTGATTTTTGTAACAACTTTTCACCTCAAGATTTAGACTTGGGGGATTAAAAAGGCAATCTACTATTACAAACATCTAGAAATTAATAAGATATAGATTCATGCACAGAGCTGAAGCGTGCTCACTGAGTTATAGTGCTATAAATATATTGCTGGAGTCATTAGTAGTGTAGACTAAATGGAGAAATCCAGACAGTTCTGTCTAACCAGTGTTAGATGTGTGAGCACTTTCCAGAGAAGACCTTTCCCTCCCTTTTTTCAGATTGGCTTTTTGGCAGTCTGGTGCTTACTGGTGCTTACTTTAGTGGTTCTCCTTTCCTGTGGGAGTTAGAGCAGATGAGAGCATCTGCCTGGCAGTCTGAGGGGCTTGCTGTTACTCAGGTGGTCTGTAAAGCTCCAGAGGGAGATCTGGTCATTGTATGTTGGGGCATGGACTGGGGAGCACGGGCTCTGTTTGTGTGTGTGTTTTCAGAGTTTGTTCTGTGAGTGCACCGTGTCACGTTGGTTTGCTTTTAAAGGTCATATGAAAAACAATAGTAGTAGGGAGCGAGGAGTGTCTGTTAATCTTGACCCGGTTTCCGCCCTCCGGAGATTAAGCAGATGAACAAAGAAGTATTTGTTACAGCTAGCTGGAGTTCAACATGGAAGTAAGCAGGATGGCTCTCTGCTGAGACGCGTTAAGAGGGTTGAGGTTATTTTCATGCAATTGTCTGGTTTCCTCAAAGAGCAAACTCTGAATGAAAAACATGAAATACAGGAAAGGTTGAACCTATATTGTCCTGTGGCAAAGTAGCACCTTGTTTTGTACTTCTGTAAATATCTAGAAGATGTTAGAAAAAAAAAATTGCCAAAATGTGTTGAAGTCACACATTTCTGCTCTGGATGCAGTGAAATATGTGCATCATGGATTCATTAAAAAGCATATGCTGCACACACAACCCAATTATTACATTATTTCTGCACACCAGGCCTTGGTGTACTGAGATAAGGTCACAGGGCAGATTTTAATGATTTAACAAAAAAAGGTCCTTTTACTCATCTCTGCTAAAATACCATACTGTTGTTGAGTCTGATCTTCTCTACTTTTGCTTTTAAAATCTTAGAAGATAGAGAGGTTTTTTCCAGGAACACAAGCTCTGTATTTTTCTTAAAATAATGATAAAATGTTCTGTCTGTTCACATGCTAAATTATCACAGACATTTTTCAAAAATAATTATGATCTGTGGCACACTTCATTCTTAATTAACAAAGAAAGAGTGCTGCTATTAACTGCCAACACATTTTGATGTGGGGAAAATTGATTATCCATGCTACAGGAGATGAACAGGTCAGATTGTCAGCTGAGATAAGCTGTCAGAACTGCAGCTGTTTCTCTTGTCTCTAGTTTAATCTTTATACTAAAATAATTTTAAAAGAACGGGTTTTTATTCAAGAAATATTTCTCTGATGGATGAGAAGTGAAGCTAGAAGTGAATTGGGCAGAATCTACCCTGTTTTGCTCTGTTGCATAAGTCTGAGCAAGCCACCTTAAACTCTCTCTGCCTGGTATTTCCCCCCAGCACCTAATCCTCTCATATCTAGCTAGGCAGAGCTCTTTTGGGCAGAGTTTATGATGCTTTTTTCAGGGTTCTCCATCATACCTTATCACACACTGCAGCTATCCAGTCGTCAGCAGTCTCTCAAGTTGGGAGCGATCATGTCGATTCTGTAAGTGGGGAATTGTCTCTCCAGGGAGATGAATGAACTGAAGGAGGGATAACTAGGAAGAGCAGAAGGTAAATAAACTAGAGTGTGTGAGGTCAGCTTACGTTTTGGGGGGATACAGGGCATAGTGAGGCACTTAATCTCACCATAACTGCTTATCACAAACTGCAACTGAAATTGTTTTGCAGATGCAGAGGCTGTTCTGGTCAGCCACGTACTTGGTGTCCCACACAAGTATCCATTGTGGAGCATCCATCACTGTCCTACTGTAGCTGTCTGAAGCTTTTCCAGTTGCTGCCTCACAGAGCAACAGTGTTGAGGACCATGCAAAACATTAACCCCACCCAAATTGTTCCTCTGTGATGATTCTGAAGATTAATTGTCCCATCTGCTAAATATATGCAACTAAAATTGACCTGATGTTACTTTCTGTTCTTCTCACTTCCGTTTCAATTACACATGACGTTATGACTTTCCTGAGGGATTAAAAAAATCTTCTGCTTCAGGTTATTTGCTTCTTATATTGGCACTCAGACATCATGATCAATTCACTTTACATACTATCTGGTATTTTACCAGTTTATTATTCCTGAAATGTGCTTGATAAAGAGAACTGCCAATATAGGCTGTCTATTTGCAGAATGGATTGACAAAACTTATAATGGTTCCTGGAGTCTGTCTCTGTTGCCTGATGGCAGAATTTATTTCCTTATCTTTCAAATATCCCTTTTAGGTGTATATTGCACTCTGCAGCATCCCATAGCTTTAGAATCATGTGGGAGTGAATTCTAGAAGATCACCTCATTTTTAAATTTATCTTTTAAGCACAGAGAATTAAATCATAGTATTTTCTTTTAAACTGTTTATCTTGGCTTTTTTTTTTCCACTGTGAGGAGAATATTATTCTGCATTATTAAAGATACCAGAAACTCCTTGGATCAGACAACAGGGCTGGATACACCTTTGTTCTACAGACTCTCAGCTGGCAGATATAACATTTTCCACAGCTGGTGAGAGGGGAGGCAGGCAGGAGAAAGTGATCAAAACTGTGAATGAATTAACATTTCCCAAAGGAATTAAGTTAAGAAAGGCTTAAAGTTGTAGAGGTGCAAAGATATAGGAAGGATAAACGTGATTAAATCAAGCTCTGGCCCATGCCTTGAGATAGGTCAGATCTTTTCTGAGGCAGACGTTTTGCACAGCCTCAGAGGGTCCACTCAGGTAATGGAAAATCCACAAGCAAGTAACTTGAGGAAGGCATTTGTTCTTAAAAAAGTGTTAAAAGGACAAATTTGAGTAAGGGTTGGTTTCTGGTAGCTGTCAGCTAGGTGTTTGTAAGCAGTGAGCACTTAGCAGGATAAAACAAGCATTCCTAAGAATATAACTGCATTAACAAAGAAAAGGATGTGTGGCTGTGATGCTGTGACTAGTCTTCACAAAATCTTACTTCATCAGCTGCTTGCAGCATTTTGTAACGCATTTGCCTGCTCCGTTGTTTGTACTCATAAGTATGTCTGTTCCACCACATAGCTGCTAGTGATGCTGAAAAACCATCACTAAAACTAACTGTGGTTTCTTTCTGAGGGACTTGATGTATTTTTCTAAAGCACCTGCCATAGGCCCACGAAGCTCCTTGACATCTCAGTGTACCAGTTCTGCCTGGTTCTCTGAGCTCACGTAGACACATCCAAATTTGTTTTAAACTCACTGTTGGGGAAGAGATGGCATATCACCTTGGAAATTTCTGCTTGGCCACCAGTGTGGATACACCATCCGCACCACCTCTGTGCATAGGGGGACTCTGGCATCTGCACTAACACCATGTTGGTGAGGTTTGCGTGTTCTTACATCTGCACAGCAGCTTGTTTGGCTTCACAGATTCCCCTGATCCTCTTTATTCAAAAGGGTATTTAATCTGCTATGGAAAACTCATTTCTGGTACCCAGGTAGCTAGCCAATACTGAGCTCTGCTATGGATCTGAAGTTCCAAGTGCTTGTACTAGCCATTTAAGGATGGAGATACAACTCCTAAGGACACATGGGTCTGCAGTGCAGCTATCATATGCCAGGAGCAGCATCACATCTAAGAATTTTGTATCAAGGTCTTAGTGCAAATATGGATTAATAAGCTTCCTCAGTCATGCTTCTGTATGAATTGCCCAAAAGGTTGAATCAGAAGCCTTGAGAAAACTTGACTGTGCAAAATGGGCATTTTTTAGCTAGAACCAAAAGGAAATAGTCTGTCCCTGACATTGTGTTGAATATTTATTGGTTTTAAGAAGCAGTTTTCAACTTCATTTAATATGCCAATCAAGAGAGGGAAAGGTGGTAGATAAGTGCCGATACTATAAAGCTTAACTGTATGACTGAATTGGGGTCCAGGTGTCTATTTTATTATTTAGTTCTCAGCTGAGTGTATGTTCCTCCATGTAGGTTGTTGATTTGTTGTTTATGTGTCTTAAGCAATAGGTACGTCAGCTTTCTCTCCCTGAGAAAAAGTCTGCAGAGAAAAACGCATTATTTACTGATAAGCTGTACGCATCGCAAGCTCTATAAAAGTTTATCTTCCTTAACATGTTTTTAAGCATAAGCGTACCTTTTTTTTTTCCTTTTGCAAAATGCCTGTGTCTGGATGTAGCAATGGGAAATCTGCGGAGTGCTGTAAGTAAGGTTCAGCAAGAAACTACCCAGTCACCACCCAGAGGAGGAGGACTCCACAGTACTATTGCAGCAAGGAAAGTGGAATTGAACCGACAGCATTACCTGTCTGCAGTTTTGTTGTGAAGCAGCAGCAGTTTTCCACTGAGAGTCAGAATAGTTGCGTTATTTGTTGTTTTTTCTTCCCAGTAACATGCTCTAAAATACTCAATATCATTAGAGTGTGATTACAGTAAAAAGAGCAACAGCATCAAGTGGGATCTGGTGAATGAATGTGTTCCTTCTGTGCGTTTAAGTACTGCTGGTTACTGCACTGATGCTGACACACTGTGCAGTACAGAAAAAGCCTTCCCTGCACTGTAAACCCCATGTAGCACTTCTTATTTGTTCTGATTATTGCTGTTAAGATGGCAGCTGGCAGCTCCAATCAGTATCAAGGCCCTATTATGCTACTAATTGTGTAAATGCATTGTAAGGGACCAGTCCTCAGCCAGGGAGCTCACAGGATGGCAGAACTGGAGCAGTGACTGGACCAACATGAAGCAACAGGCAAACTGGCAAACCTAGCACTAGTGTACAGGTGTCTTGGAAAGCAAATAGCTTCTGGCTTCTCATTCTGTCTTCTGCTTTTGAAGAATGTGCTCTGTTGCAGATGACCCAGTAAAATGAACAGGCAAGGGTAGAGAAATGAGCAAACTTGTGAGTTTTCATCCAGGAATGAGACTGGAGCAAGCTGGACGTTGAAAACTGTTTCTTCAGGAAAACTCAGCCAAATCATTGCAAATGCAGGCAAATGAGTGAAAATCATGACATGTTTTCTGGCATGTTGTAAGTCTGTGAGAGTGCTCAGTATGCCAAGTTAATAACACTTGTTAGGACTTTGCCCAGCTCTCAATAAAAAAAATCATGTGTTCAATTTGTTACTCACCATTTTTCAAATAATATGGTTGCTACCAGAAAGTAGAGATCTAATAACTATGAACCAGGTCTTTAATTGTATTCTGATATTCAGGTCTTCACTTGGTAAATCAAATAATAAATCACCATGTCATTGAATGTAGGTGGAAATATTGTTTTTCCTCTATTTCCTGTCCATTGGTATTTTTTTCAACAAGAGGTTTAAATATCATCTGTGAGGGAGTTCATCCTGAAACAAGTTTTCTTAATTTATTTATGTTAGCCATCGAGACGAGCAATGACAGTGATGGCAGCAGGGGTGGCTGTAGTAAGTTCTGGGGGCCTGCATGAAAACATGCAGCCATCCAGGTCTCCAGCTGCAAGGAGTGCCGGAGCCTGGCACTGGTATTGGACAGCTGTAGAAATGAAAGTTGTGTGACCAGGCTGAATAACCTATTCAGCCTAGTCGCAGAGCTAAAAGATGAGGCAGAAAGTATGTGAAATATCAGGGACTCTGAGGAGGAGATAGACCAGTAGAACTGTGCTCTGCCCTCCTCGAGACAGGAGCAGAGACCAGAAAGAAACATGGACCACAAGAGTCCTGTATCTTCCCCCTGCCAGGCCCTGCAGTAGGTCAGGAGGAAAGGGTGAACGGAGGCAAGTCATTGCTCAGGGCAACAGGCTACAGGCCCTCCCTGCCCACCTCACCCTCCCAGGTGCCTCTGTCCAATAGGTATGAGGCTCTGGATGTGGCAGGACAATCGATGGATGATGAGCGTGAAGGTCCCTCTCCACTGGAGATGTTGTCAAGGCCAGAAAGGCCTACACCTTGTATCAAGACCAGTTCCACAACAAAGAAAAGAAGGATTGTAGTGTTAGCCAATTCCCTTATAAGGGGAACAGAGGGTCCAGTGTGCAGAGAGGACCCTCCCATCAGGGAAGTCTTCTGCCTCCCTTGCGTCTGGATTAGGGATGTTGCCAGGAAACCTCCTAACCTCGTTCGACCTTTGGACTACAAACAACACTTAGACTGGTGCTCCATGTGGATCGTGGTGACGTTGCAAAGCATAGTCCAAAGGCCATCAAAAGAGACTTCAAGGACTTGGAGTGGTTGGTGAGAGAATCAGGGGCGCAGGTGATTTTTTCCTCTATTCTTCCAGATGCAGGTAGTGACATTGAAAGAAACAGACAGACCCAGTGTATTAAAACGTGGCTCCATGTTTGGTGTCACCATCAAAATTTTTGCTTTCTTTGATAATGAAATGGCCTACATGGCACCATACTTGTTGAATTTGGACAGGATTTGGCTCTACCAAAGGAGGAAGAGGGTCTTTAATCAAGGGCTGGTGGTGCTTATTGATAGGGCTTTAAACTAGGTACAACAGGGGATGGGGATATCATCAAGTTTAGCAGGGATAAGATGTGGGATGACATGCCATCCCACTCAGTTCAACTCTGATATTTGCTCTGAGTTAGATGAACTGTTGTGTGCAGTTGATCTGCAAATCAAGCCTTGCGTTGATGCTTACGCAAAGCAGGAGCTGAAGTTTATCAGAGTGATTTTCCAGGTTTTCTTGTTGCGAGGAAGAAACAGCAAGAAGGAGAACCTTTATCTTTAGATTTTTGGCTTAATTTTGAAATGAGTGCTTGAATTTCCTCATCTTATAAAATATACTTGGAGGTGCACTGCTCATGATTCTGTTAGTTTCATCTCATGGATAGCTAGAGGGGTCAGACCAAGGAAATACCAAATGTACCATTACCATAATGGAGGAGTGTAGTGAACAACCCTGTGTCTGGTGCCTGTCTGGAGGAATTCCCCACATCTGCATCTCTTCAGGCTGTGTTGCATCTCTTCAGGTTGTGTTCACTATGTGTTGCCACAGTGAATTAGAGCTTTCTGATGAGGCTTTCAGTAAATATAATTAGTTCAGGTCTCCCCAAAGTGAAAGGCATTCGCATTTTTCCAACAAGAAAGATAGTGGGACTGTCTGTGAAGCTGGATAATAAATTATTAATTACAATTAATTGCATTATTATTACATGCTTACCTGGGACCCATCCTCACTACCTTGTACTGATATCAGCAGGCTTTTTTTTAAGCAAGTAGACCTACTTAGATCCACGTGACTTCTCCTGAGAGTAAGACTTTGCAAAATCTGATATCAGCACTTTAATAAATTAAGTCCCACAAACAAAAATATGCTTTCTGTTTGCAGGTACTGAACCTATGTACCAGATCCATGTCAGTGGGGAAATATGCCTGTCATTGAGCAAATGTTCTAGTCAGCAAAGCACAAGGATTAATGATGGAAAATACTGGATAAATGAGTATTATAAAAGCTGCCAAAGCTCAGACTCCCATATCAGTTACATTTTACCTTACACATCCCCTTGGTCTAGCAGTAAATTATTAATGCTGAAAACTGTTATTTCATTCATGAATAATTTAATATGGCACTAGATGGGAGATAGTATGCAGTGTAGGAACAAAGGCAGTGACTCCTGCTGATCCAAGATGCTCTATGTGCTGAGCAAGATAAACCCTGGATCATCCAAGTGATTGATGAATCGGTCAAACAATACTGGGCTAGTACTGACCCCTGGGGGACACCACTAGTCACAGGCCTCCAATTGGACTTTGTGACACTGATTATGACCCTCTGGGATGTGGCAGTCAGCCAGTTCTCAATGCACCTCACTGTCCACTGAACCAGTCCAGAATTCCTGGGTTTGCCTATGACAGTGTGAGAGACACTGTCTAAAACCTTTCTGAGATGGAGGTAGACGATATCCACTGTGCTCCCCTCATCCATCCAGGCAGTTGTTTCAGTGTAAAAGGCAATCACGTTGATCAAGGATGATTTACTTTTAGTGAATTTATGCTGACTGCTCCTGATCATCTTTGTGTCATCCATGTAGATAGGGACGGCCTCCAGAATGAAGTGCTCTATCGGTTTCCAAGGAGGATTGGTTTCTTTAAGTCCATCACAATTCTAACTCTAATATTTTTGTTATAAATATAGCATTTCCTTGTCCCTGAAATTGTTCCAAACGCTTGTTGAGCTTCTTAACCCGATGTGCAGTAACGTGAACGAGGGTATTTGGAGATTTGTACTTGGAAGAAGTTGTCAGTGGAGGCAAAATGTTAAGTAGGCAACACTATTCTGTGTTCTTTGAGCTCTTCTGAATGTCATTTAGCATTGCAAACTATTTGATCTCTGAGGATACAAAACTGTGCTTAAAATGCACTTGTTTGGAGCACGTGCCTCTGCATCAGTCTCGGCACAAAGAGCACCATTAAGTATCCTGAAGGGCTATCGCTTGGTGCCACCTTCCAGTCCAGTCGCCAGGGTGGAGTGTTGGTTTAAGTTTTCAGGCTTCACTATCTTTTTAGATATATCACGAAACACAGGGTAAATTATCAAGTTGCTGGGATGATTTCTTTTTGTACAAGTTTCACAGCTTAGTTATTGCTTTCTGGCAGGGGTGGAAATGTCAAAGTGTTGGGGATGAAGGAAGGTTTCTCACTGTGGTATGCCAATTAATTGGTTCAGGGCTGATCTGAGACCAAGTGTGTTTAAAGTATAGGAAGAAAATAAGGAAAAGGTTGGATTCGCCATCATATTTTTTTCCTGTGGAGCTACTGATAGTTGTGCAGAATCTACATTTGAGGAACCAGGAGCCTAACTTTCGTGTGCAGTTTATTTTAGTATGATTTCAAGGGTAATAAGGGACCCACTTCTCCTTCCCCTTGCGTAAAATGAGACCCTATCATGCATGTGTGCAGAAAGAGAGGTGAGTACTGGGAAAAGCTCCTTCCTTAAGTGAAGGGAAAGTGAGCCAAAATGCAGTTATTCAGTGTCTTCTTTCATCCTGCTATTCTCTGAATACTTCTACCCCCTTACTGTTGTTCTGTCTGTACATTTCTTTACCTTTTGCTTAGCAATATTGAGTATGCATTTTGAGTAATGTCTCTATCTATCTCGTATTGTCTTTAACGGGGGGAGAACTTCTCCTCTAATTTCCTATCAAGGCAGCAATCCGTTGACTCTAGCATTGGAGAATATTATTTTGATGCTCATAGCTTTGTTTGGCAGTATTTACACCTGCCTCAAGTTAGACTATGCCGAGAGGTTTTTCCTGACTTTGGTAATATTACTTGTCCTAATGAAGGGGATATGCTTTGCTCTACTGGCACTGTTCATAGTACATAATTCCATTGACTATGAGTGACTCTAAGCCACAGAGATGGGCTGATAAGCAAGATATGGATGAGAAAACTATTTGATGCCTTTTTTTAATTTGCAGAGATATGGTGAAGCTAAGTAAATTAAATTATTCATTTATGCTAATTTCACATGCACACCAAATAATGCATGGCACTTTTGTACTTGATTGTAAGATCCCTAATTTATGGAGGTTATAATGTAAAATCATCAATACTGTGAATCGAGTAATTGGTGGAAACTCCATGGCTCTCAAAGTGAAAGGAATCTGCCCCATAGGGAGGCTGTCTTTAGAAATGAAAGAGAAGAGGGGAAAGGAGAGAAGGCACACTCATGGCATAGTAAAAAATCTGTTTGAGTCAGAAAAACAACCCATTACCAGCTCACTTGGAAGAGATCAGGGTAAAATAAACCATCTGATTTTATAGGGGAAACCCAATCTAAAAAAAAATTGACATAACTGGACCTAATTAAGGCCACACAAAGATCTGTCCTGCTGCATCAATAAAAAAATTCTTTTGTTTGCAATTCTTGTCTTATATCAGTATTTTAAAATGTAAATCTGCTCTTGCTTGGTGAGAATCTATTTGTTTCCATGCTGTTACTGCACTGTTATAGAAATGTATCTAATCAAAATAGCCTTCTCCCCTTAACCTGATCTCCACCTGCACAACAATTAAAAGCCTCATCGAGCCAGAGAGCTGCAACTGAAAGAAGTTGTGAGCGTGGTAGGTGTGAGGAATGACGCCTCTTGCTAACACAGCTTGTGAACAGCATAAATATATAGATTTTATCTTTGGGATTTCTTACCATATTGATAAAGGTTAGTTAAGTTCACTATTAACAATTTTATTAAATATTTGATTGGAATGGTAATGTGTGCTTGTTAATTAGAAATCACATTGAAGCATCTTGTGACCTAGATATCAGGATAATTTGTATGCAGAGACCTCAGCACCCAGTCGTGTCATAAATTGAATGATTTTAGATGCAGCAATAATAAAATTGTAGTTCTTTCTGTTTGATATCTTCCGCCTTCTCATGTTTTCTCCTCTTCAGAAATACAAGTATTACTGATGCAGAACAAATCTGAAAATTACCAGCACAACTCTGTGACAATTATATTGGTAGACTGTTGCCAGTTTAATCCACATGTAAAAGCTGCATAGATTTGTTTTTATTAATAAAAATGACACTGCTTTTTGAGGGGAGGAGTCTGCCATCCATAGCTTTTCCCTTCTTTTGTTATTTATATCATAGGTCAAACAATATTCACAGTACCTTTTTGAATCGTTGACAAGCATTTAGTGCAGAGACACGGAAAATTCTGTTTCAGAAAAGTGAAGGCTCTTGTAATGGGAGCATTACAAATTGGTTTTTCTGTCTGTAAAATGTTCAGATGCTTCAACTTTCTCATAAAGACAGAGGCTCGTGAAGTGGAACTGATGTTAGTTAGCATGCAAATGCTGCTCTGAGCTGCTTGCACACATCTCAAGGAGTTGCTTGTGTTTATCTGAGCAGAGTGCTTAGAAATGGTTCTCATCAGCTTCATGCTCTGGGCTGAAGAGCAGCAAGTTGTTGATGGATGCAACATTGTGTAGCCCAGGTGACTGATAGAGGGATTCTGGACAAAATCCCATCACGGGAAGGTCCTGTGGGAAAGCAAAAAGTGTGGTAATGGTATCTGAGTGGCTACAGACCAATGCTACTCTTTGTAAATCAGTGTGGCCAAGTCACCACTACAGAGGGAAGTGTCGCAGATGCTGTACCCCTTTACAAAAAACACGTTCCTTCTGGGAAGACCTGAGGAATGGAATTGAGTTCTTCTGCAGATGTTGCATTTTGAAAGGTGAGTGAGGAAGTTTGAGACTAACAAGGCAAAGGGGAAAGCCCCTCCTTTCAAGAGGCAGACTTTCCCCAGCTATTAGTTTGCTTTTTTCCCTTCTGACATGAGAGGAAGAAGTTGAACTGATTTCCACTTGAATTGAGTGGTGAAAAGCAGAGTGGGTGTTATACTGGAGTTATTTATCCAGTTAGATGCTGGTTTCTTTGGTGTTAGAAGAAGACAAACTCTTCCTGGCAGAGTTTGGGTTCACACTGTCAGGGCAGAGTCAGGGTTTACACTGTGCAGTTCTAGGAAAATTGGGAAAGATGATTTAATGTGGTGTGGGATACCACATGCAGCTGCCTTGAATGTAGAGACTCTCTCTGGATGTGTGGACTTGCAGCTATTAAAATTCTTCAGAGATTTACAGGGAAACTTTTGAATGAAGAACAAAGTTTCATATCCTTTATTTTAATCCTTTGTTTCAGTACCCATGTTATCATGTCTTCCACCCCTCCACCTCTTCCCTGTTAAAAAGTCTTTATTTCATATTCTGAAATAGACCCAAGAGTGTTTACAAAAGGAGAAACACCATCTGGTAGGTGGGATTCAGAGAAAGTCTCTCTTATTAATTTTTCTGGAGTGGAAATAAAAGTGCCCAAGGGCTTGATCCAACTGTTCTGTTACCTTTTGATGATGCCCTGAAGTCTTAAACTGAGCCCTTCATAGTGTCTGCAGCGCCTGGTTATAAGTATTAAACAGTCAAATCTGCCACTGATTCTTTTATTTTGTTTCATTTCAGTAATCAGTAAAGGAGTGCTGGAATACAATTGGGATGTTTAGAAAACAAGGCCCATTTAGGACAATTCTCATCTTGGGAACATTTTTAAAACCCAGCTCCTGATTTCCAGCAGTGTGTCTGAGAGCAGTATCTGCCTGATTCAGGACTGAGGCCATAACTATATGCAGATCAGATTTTAGCTAAAGTAAATGGACATAGCTTGAGGGACTTTGCTGATTAATGCCACGTAGGTATCTCAGGTCTCAAGGTACGGCTTTCACAGCCTTGTGGCAGCCGCTACGTCTCCCGAAGCCTGAATGATGCAAGAACAGTTCTGCCACAATTTAATTTAGATTTTACTGATAAGACTCAAAGTGGACCGTGTTTTCTGACTGCACAAGTCTCCAACTTTTTCCTTTGTCCTTTTATTGAGAAATAAATAAAGCTGAGCGGAACTGCTGATTCATAAAAAGAAACTTGATTGAAAGTTGATTTTTGGAAAATGTTAATATCTTGTGATAAAGTAGTCAGTGTCATTTTATGATACCTGACAGAAATTACCCAGTTTCTTTGCACACAATTAAATGGAATTATCAGCCAATTAGGTTAGATACATTTCACAGTAGGAAAATAAAACCTAATGTTTATTTATCGATGTTTAAATAAATTGTAATTATCATTCCATGACAGTCTTATACTACTGTAATTAAGCTTTAAAATAAAGGGTAATTGGAATTAAGAGGGCTTATCTACGTTTCATTTAGAAGTTATTGTTGAAGTCAGCTGTGGTAATGTGCAATAACTTTCTGAAAACAGCACTCACCTGTTTCTGCCATAGTTTCCATGCAATGATGTTGGCACTGTAGAGAAGAAATTTGTGTACACCTCAGTGAGAGAACCATAAGAAGCGAGCTGCATGTCTAGGGAAACTTCCTTACATTGAACAGTGATGTTTTTCTTCCTTTTCTTGGGATTGACTGTCTTTTGAGACTGAATGCCTTTTGAGACTGAGCTGAGCTTTGTTTTTCTCCTGCTCTTTAATTTCTGTTTCTTGCAAGAATAAGTTTTTCAGTTTGTTTTTTTTTTTTTTTTTACCCAGTGCAGCAAATTGAATGATATGGATTGCTGGCTTTGCATACAAACCTTTTATTTGCCAAGGAAACTCAGAGCTGGGTGAACAAAAGGGCCCAAATCTACTGCTTGGGGACTTCTAAATTCCTAAATTTGATGCAGACAACAGGACTGGGACCTCCAGTGGAGTGAATTTATATGTTAAATAGATATGGGGTAGATGTGGGGAATGCCACAGGGAGAGAAATCAGCTCTCCACACAGTAGGAGCAATATAGTAAGGATAATGCATCACCTGAGACAGCTCTTGGCACTCCTTCCTGAACAGAGGTGCGTCTGAGGCTCAAGCCTTCCTTGAAGACTCCAGCAAAAGGATTTTAAAGGAACTTGAACTCTTCTGAAAATAGATGATTCAGAAAACACTCGGAACAAACAGTCTTCTGCCCGAGGTGCCAGTGAGTGGTGCATTTGGGTTCCCACCAGCAAAGGGATGTTCAAGCATGAGAAAAGCTGTAGCCTCTGGCTGCTTAGGTAAAAAGGATTTTTTTGAGACTATGCCAGATACTAGGAAAGACTATGATCAAATCTTTTGTGTCGGTTGGGGTTTTTTTTTAATGTAATTGTCTTTTTTTGAAGGCTTAGAGAGGCATACTGTTTAGTTTTTCTTTAAATTTCATTTGGATATTGGGAATATTTTGCATAAGCAAGAGAAAGCATCCATTCATGTACATCAGTCATTTGTTTGAAGCTGTTTGTTCTGGTGGATTTGTGGTTGGTCTTGTTTCCTTCCTTAAATTGCTCTATATCAAGAATCAAATTTGCCTAATTAAGGACAATATTTATTTGAGTTCCTCTCCAAGCCCTACAATGCACCAAGGAAATGGACAGATCCATAGCCTCACAGGCAAAATGCATTCCCCATGTCATAAGCTCCTTTGGTTTAGTTTTGTGTTGCACATGAATGCTGATGATGTTTGAACAGTCTTGCAAGCAGCCTTTATTCCTTGTTCTTTTCCCACTGGGAGTAGGATGAATTTTCCTTTTCCTCATGCCTGTCTCTCCCTCCTTGAGTCTGTGGGATTCCTGACACTGTCAGGACACAATAGGAAAGGTCCAAGTACCAACAGGTGCATCTTGAATATCTCTCATAGTGAGTTGTTCGTGTCTCAGAAGCCTGACAGAGGCCATGGACATGCACACATTCTTTCACACTTTGAGGATCTGATGGCCTTGTCCTGTTTTGTGTGAATAGCCAGGAAGATACTTTCTGCTGTTTAGTTACCTGTAGTAACATGTTAATTTGAGAGGGACAGCCTGTGCCAAGGAATGAGGTCAGGACTGGGAAGGCACTGCATGCTGGATAGGGGTCAAAGTTAGCTTTAATTGCCAGATTGGTATCATATTTTGTCTGGCGTCTCATTGTTAGGTACTGATATTTCTCAAAGGCCCATATAATTTTAGGGAGAATCTTTAAACTATAGATTTAAGACCCATTTTTAAAATTTCCTAGTGGTATGAAGTGGAGTCTGTAGACATTCAAAGTGCTCTGAACTGAAACTCATAAAGGAGCTTGTTTTTTAAAAAACGTTTTGAGGATTGTGGCTTTTGAATTTTGAGGGGGAGCTTTTTGAAAAAGTCAAAGCTGAATCAAATTTCTTTTTTTTCCTTAAGTGGGGTGTTCAACTTGAAGGATTTGGATTAAAGCTTATCTTCAGCTTTAATATAATTTAAGAATGCAGAGTGAAGACATAAAGACATTCAGGACTGGCAACTATGCAAGTTTGAAAACTAATTAGGGAACAAATCAAGCTAGAAGATCATATTAGTTATGCAGTACCACTATGTAATTTTTTTTTCTTAAGGAAAGTAAACCCTTGAAACCATTAGTTAGCCAGGATAAATCAGATTTGTTCCTGTTACTGTGGATTTATATTAGCTGTGGATTTACTTACTCTGGCTTTTGTGTAGCATGATTCAAAATCATTCCCTTCTGATTACCTTGAGATTTTTTCAAATTTTGTGTATTTTAGGGAAGTCAAGCTTGCAGCCTTGCCATTGGAGTGAAAGGACATGAGACGGCTTGGAAGAGAATTTTTGTGGGTTTTGAATTTGTATTCTAAGGCTGGAGTGGTAGGAATACCTTAAACATACTCTTGAGTTTAACATGGAGTGATTTTTAGCAGTTAGTCTTTGATATTTATAATATTCAGGTGGGGGTTTTTTTTGTGATATCAGGTAAGCTTAGAGCTCAGTTGGAAACATTTTCAACATGTGTAAATTAATAGACCTGACCTGACTTAAATCTCAGTTTATACCAGATAGAAATCAGCTCATGAAGTGAAGTGGTGACCAGAATTCAAAATATTTGGAACTGATTTTCTAATGATTTTCCATAAACTACTTGTTAGCGTATTCATTGAATTCTGGTTTTGTTTCTCTATTTTTTTTTTCATTATTAATATTAGAGGAAAACCACTGCATAGATGAACCAAAGAAAAACAGAAGGTGTCATCTTACAGCAAAGTTGCATTAAATTTTAGTGTTTAAACTAGAAATGCATCTGCAGCCAGCCAGCTCAGGAAGTTTAGTTTGATGTGCTAAGCTAACATAATTGAGTGTGGTTCCAGACCCACTGAAGTTAAAAGTAAAGTTCCTGTTGTTTAGTGGGTTTTGATCAGTAGTTGAAAAGGGGGGATTTCAGACACATCAATCTCCCTGTTAACTCTATTCACAGTTAAGTTAGTGGGTTGCACACAGTTTCCTAGGTTGGATCTGCAGTTTTGTGAATTCTAAGTTAGTGCCTTGTGTTGTGTCATTTGAAAGACAAACATCAGAAAGAAACATGGACCAGCATACTGGAAAAGAAAAATTATTCTTCGTGGAGTTGGTTGGCAAGAGAAGCAGCTGAGGGTGGCAGCTTTGTTAGTTACAAGGAGCTGTGTCTGTTTAATTAGGAAGTTGTTGCAGAGTTGTGGAGCTGTTGCTCTGCTTTCCCTTTGGGACCAGCCCCTATCTTTTTTGCACAGGACACCTTTATTATTGGAAGCTGAGCAACTCCTGAGTAAGGTCGTTCTTCCTATGAGCGAGGGCACAACAGGGTAGCTCTCGGACGCTAACCCTCATGATGTGCTTCGATCTCCTGAATGGTAATACATACATGGTCTAGTAGACACCCACAATCTCAACTGCACTTCAGCAGGCTGGGTTTTGTGAAGGAACATGTTGGAATGCATATGGCAGATAAAACAGTATTGAAACAGTAAAAGTAGTTTTAAAGTTCCAGTGCTTGTTTATTCTCAGTTTATTCTCATCTTTACCTTGGAGAGCAGGTGCTGTAACACCTCTGTTTTAGCCTGAAGCTGTGAAGTGCAATCATGCTTTCTTATGCCACTATAAAATTTTACATTGGCTACAGTTGACATTTTGGTGCAATAGGCCATAAATTAATGCGGGTATGAGCTATAAAAGGAAGGACATTAGAATAATCAAGTGGCTACAGAGCTAGTTGAGTGTATGAGTGTCTATGGCACAGAATTTTTCGATTAGCTTACTTTTATGAGCCTGGTCTGTTCATTCTGTCTATATCCAACATACCTTAATTTCATTTTCTCCTGAAAGTAACTCAAGGGATTGCTGAACCTCTTGAGTTATGAGATTTTTGTGTCAACAGAAATTTAATTACTTCAGTGAAATGAATCACTGTAGCCCATCTATAATAAATCACCACAATATAATCCAGACAATACGTTTTCTCTTGAGCCACAAGGTATAATCTTTATCAGCATTTGTCTCTCTATTAGTATGACCATGTTAGAGACATACTTGCTCCCTTTTTTGTTTTGTTTTCTTCTATGTATGCCTTCACTTCCACTAGGCTAGATCTCTGTTATGAGGGTAAGGTCCTGTAGCACACTGAGGTTTGTATTTCACAGAGACATTGCCAGCACTGCTGAAGTGACTTGCCCATGCTGTGTTTGCCAATATGGAGCAACTACTTCACACTGGAGCTGACAGTTTTTCACACTGCCAATTATTTAATCAATGTTAATGGCACATTGAATTACCTTAAATTGCTGCTGTTTCAGAGATTAAGGCCTAGACTTCTTTTGTGTGGACTGTTTCCCATAGCATGAGCATTGGCAGGAGCTGGGGAATAGGTATCAAAATGAGAAGAAGGAAGGGCTTTGCTTTGTGCTACCGAAGGAATCGTGTACTCTGCTCCATGTGTATTTGACTTTACCAATTTGACCTGTAAGTTCCTTAATTCAAACTGAGTTCTGTGTAGTAATAAGATAAGATTTTGCTTTCCATCTACTGAGTGAAATTACTTTTTTTCTCAGGGTTAAAGTTTCTCAGTTGCTGAAACAACCTGAGCAGGACAAGTGTGGTTGTGGTTGTTTATTGGTTGATTGGTTGTTGTGGGTTTTTTTTCCTTAATCAGAGTTCAAAATTTAAATAATCCTTGTGCAGGGATCCAGTTCTTTCTCATTAGTATCTTGGTAAAAGTTGAGCAGATTTCCTTCCAGTTAAGAAAGAGGAAAAGTTACTTTGAGGTGAAGAGTAGATATGAAAGCTTCAGTCTCCACACTAATTCCTAGGAAAAGTTGTAATTGGGAAAAAATTTTATTTTTTTTCTCATGAAGAAATCGTGCTTGTTTTCCTTATAAGCTTTCTTACTGAATGCTGAGGAACTTTTCAAGTCAAAGGAGTGAAACTGGTAGTCTTCTGGGCATTTTGTTCAAATATCTGCCTTGGCAATACAACACCGATATATTTCAAAGATATGCCATTGAAATATCCTGTAATCTGCTCTCAATCGAATTTTTTATTACTGTATTATTTTTGTGTCAATGCAGCCTTTGGATTTGTGATCATCTTTGCAAGATTATATCGTGTCTTCTAAATAATGTTCAGTTTTGATTCCTGTGATGCTGTATGGCATTCTAAAACAAAACAAAGCAAAAAAAATCTCCCTTGGAGTAAAGTTTTATAAACTGGACCTATATAATTTGCTTTCACATAGGAATTCACTCTCTTGCACATACTTTGTGGTAAGGATCCTCTTCTTTACACATCTACAGCCCTGTGAATACTATTGAAACTGCTGCTGTCCCTTCCCATGCTATGAGAGAAGTTTCCACGTTTTGGTAGGCTACTTGCAGTGAGGTCAGTGGGATCAGTTGTGGTTCAGAGAGCTGCCAAGTTTGGCACAGAGAAATCACCTGGTACTGAAGAGATCCAGGATATGCAGTTTGTGACAAAGGATATTTTTTCTATCCTGTTCACGGCCTTCAGCAGTGAGGATTATTCACCTTTCTCAGCCAGCTTTTTCATAGAATCATGCAGAAATATTTTCCTATATTTATCCTGAAACTATTTTGCTGCAGCTTACTCCCATGACTTCTCTGCACATTTAAGAACAAGGAAGACAGATTATTCCAATGCCCTTGGCATGTTTAACGTTTGGATGTTTTACATTTAATGCTATTACACTTCCCCTCAAGTCCCTTTCTTTTAGGTTGTAGTCTAAACTCATTCTGTCTTGTTGGTAGGTGCTGTTTTCTAGGCTTGAATTATTCATGGTGTTCCCTTCTGAATTTTGCCTAGCTGTTCCTTTTTTTTTTTTTTCCCCCACCTACTATGTCCAATTTGTCAGGATCATTTTTGGATTCAAATGTTGTTTTGCAATGTGGATAATATCCCTACTAGTTCAATATGGTCCTCAGTGGTAAGTTTTTGTCATTTTTGAATCATTCAGGCTGTCCATGTAACAACTGTCCTAAAACAGACCTTATGGGGAATAAGCATGAAAGTATCTTACTCTAAGAATGGGGTTACCTGTTTCTGTTTATCTGTTGGTGAAGATTATCCCTGTTTGAAATGGTGCAACTTAGGTACAAATGAGTTATAGAGGTTTTGATTTATATTTTTTTAATTTATATTTCCTTCTTTTCCCTGTGTCTGCCAGGAGTTATAATTATTGCCAAGCAACTGATTTTCAACCCATCGAAATAAAAATGCTACTGAGGCAGCTCAAACTTGCTTTTGGGTCTGAAATAGGACTGACAGAACTATTCATTACTGCTAGTCCTAATGACACCAAAGCTACATGACATCTAGTGTACTCACATGTACACAGAGAAAGAATTAAAATGTTTCTTTTGATCCATTAACAAGACAAAAATATGAAGACAGACAAGTGAATGCAAAGGACCACAGTGTACCAGAAGGATATGCCCCTCTGAGACACTCCAACACCTTTTGGTAAAACCCTGCCATATTGTCGCAGTGGAATGAGTCACCTGAGGACATCAGCAAGCTAGTGGTTGGGGTGTTTTAATTAAAGATGCCTTTTGTACATGCATATATTATATATATGCATATATAAATTTGCTGAAGCTTGCATGCACAATAAACAGGTAAACAGAAGTTTCTTGGTTTCTGTCCCCACTGTGTAGTGGTTGATAGGACCGTCATCCCTCACTTGCAGAAATACAGCTTTTTCTCTCAAGCAGCTCTATCTTGCTGTGACCCTGCGTGATCTATCTATCTGGCTTTAGGCAGTATTTTGAAATCTGTTTGTTTTTTAAGGAGAATACCATGGTAGCCATTTGTGGGCATATATTGGAATGGTTCTTTGCTAAGGCTCATCTTCTGCTCTGCTTGCCAAGAAACATAGTGAAAAAAAGCTTATTAATATAAAGTAATTTACTGTCCATCCCCCATTCTCAATCTTCCCAAAATGCATGCTATGTTATTGTACAATACCTTTTCAGTTTAAAAGTGTTCACAAGATACCAGCAAAGATTGCTGCTGTTACAAGCCAGGTCTTCACTTGCTGTAAATCACTGAAGTTAATAGAGCAATACCAATTTCTCCAAGAAATGATGAAAATACAATTTGCCAACAGAAACTGCTTATTCAACAAGATCAAAACATTTTGTGGAACATACAGACTTCAATCACACTCCATTTATAAAAGAAATCAAAGTGAAGTAGCTTTTTACCTCATTAAAAGGTAGCTTTTTGATTTCTTGCTTTGAAATTTAGATGAGAAATTATAATATTATATTTTTAAACACGTTCTGTTTTAATTGATTAAATGAAATATTTACAGAAATATGTACTTTAGGGGATATTTTGGATGTTGACAGTTCATTCAGATTATGAATTAAGTGCAGGAATAGTGCAAATTCCTGCACATATGAGGACTTTTTTTAGGCATTCAGGTATGCAGATCAGAAGCCATTATCACTGATGACTTCTTGGTATTTTCAAATATAGCCAAGGAATGATTAAGAATGAAGAAGCAATTCATCCCTAAGGTAGGAATGGTCCCTATGGGTATTTTATAATGAGGAAAGTGTAGGGAAGTTTACATTTCATACGATATAGTGCATACTGGCATACCCATGACTAAGTAGCTATGCATTTATGGATGAAAATGATTCTTTTCAGATTTATTTCTGTATAATATAAACACACAAAATGATAATAATGTCTTTAAGCACAGCTAATGAAACTTTACTAGCCTGTGATAGCTACGTCAATAAAAATGTGAAGGATGTGCAGCTGTTCTGAAATAAGCTTTGAATTGAGTGTGGCAATGGAGTTATTGGCATCTTTGGTGGATAACAACACCCTGTAGAATCAACAGAGCTTTGAGGAAACTAGCAGGAAGTTTAAACTCTGGCTCAAGATTTCCTGCTTTGCTGTGAAAATGTGCATGCTATTTTGGAAGAGAAGTGGAAATGCTGGCCATGAGACTGTGATTTAGCCAAGAGGGGGATGGGGGAAATAACAGGCAAGCAGATGGAAAATCTCTTGGGACAGTATTTGCAGGGGATTGCCTGCATTAAGGCCATGGAGGTGCTTGGTTTTGATGCTTTGCTGGAACTGAAATTCCAGTGATGAGATAGGTGAGTAGGATAGGCACCATACCTGTGTTCCTGTGTAAGAGTAGGCAGTGGTACAGTCATTGGGCCAACTGGGACTTGCTAGCACTGACAGCCCATATACATTTGTAGGGAAGCCAGGAGCAGTCAGGCTGTAGAAAGCCTTGGAGACAGTAATAAGATAGTGGTAGCTGCTCCTGCAATCCCTGGAGAAATATAATCTTTATCTTTGGTTAATTAACTAAAAGAAGCAACTACGATTCTTCAACTCTAGCTGATATATGATTGTAATCCAATGTATGTCCATATAAATCTGACAAACAAATAATAAACAATAAATTTGGGCTGTAAAATCAGGCAGTGAATGCTCTGGTGTTAAGCAATTCTTGGACCCCATACACTGTAGATGATTTGTGCATTATAAACAACTAATAATCACATATACAACTGTATGAAAACGTTGCCTCACATAATGGAATATATGTATAACAATTTGATAATATTTATAACTTTGGACAGTGCTATTTACTTGTGGTTCAGGTCCATTTCATTTTGAAATGTGACTGCACACCTTTCCAGGCTCTATTTTTCTATTGGTTTGTATTCTGTCATTGGTGTGGTATGGGCATTTCAGAGATGACCAATGCTACTTCTGCCACTTATTCCCTCTACTGCTGTTCACCTGCTTCTGGATTCCTCACTGCTGTAGCTGCACAGAGTTTTGTTTTCATAACACCAGTCTAGTTGACAGCAGTGAAGAATCCAACCCAAAATGTAAGCAATAGCATAGTGTAATGCGAGGTATAGCAAGTTTCTTCAGAGTTACCTTGGATGAATTTCAAATTATCTAACGCTGAGTCATACCCACACATAAGCCTGGCTGCAGCTGGGTACCCTGAGAAACGAGATATGCAAGACAAGTCAGTGCTGCTCATTTCAGTGCTGAGTTTCCATTAATCTTAGAGATATGCAATTTCTGCATTCTTTTGCAAGAAGGAATGAAGAAAAACACTGTCAGAGTATATTTACACGTATATTTGCAGTTGCATTCAAGGTTCACAATACCAACCTGTACTGCAAACATAAAAGCATTGCTAGGAAAACAAATTACTCAAGGGCCCTTTCTCTATAGGGAATTTTTCTTCCTGAAGAGAATAAACCTGTTGTCTTTCCAAGTACAAATTAAAGAACGGGAGTTGCATTACTGCTATCAGATGAAAAGATTTTTTTTTCTGTGCTGTGCGCTGATCAGGGTTTAGAGCATGAAACTGAAGTTACATCGATTATTTCAACACAATTCCTAGGCAGAGCAGATTTTTCCACTATATTACAGCTTTTTCATGACAGAGAGCATAGTATCTGCTTCACAATTTAACTTGCTTTGATGTTCAGATACCAGAAAGATACGTGACTTTCTAGAAACTTTCCTAGACTTGATAACAGCATAAAAAACCACTACCTCATCCTTTGTTTATACCCAGGTATAGCCTCTGGATATTATCCACAGTTGTTAAGCAATTCAGAATATTTTAGCACGTCTTTGCAATTTTTCCATCCCTTCAGGTTATAGCGTTCATTAAAACCCAGTTCATTAATTTACTACTGTCTGTGCATTATTTCTAAGTGGCAGCACTAATATTCAAAGTTATCAGTTATTGTTTTCTTCCAAAGTATTTTGTTGTCTCAGCTTTGTACAAGCCAAGCACTTTAATTGCAGCTTTTAATCTTTCAAAGTGCTTTGCAAAGATGAATTAATTAATCATCATAACGCTCTCGTTGAGCAGGTACAGTTGTATTGGACACAAATTGCAGGACTGCACTTGCACCTGAGTGCCCAGTTATCTCCCACGTGGGCGCTGTATCAGGAATACATCAGAAGATTTCAGGTGATCAGGTTCTCCAGTTTCCAGTAATTTACTTGGAGGCTGCAGAGCTGAGCTGGCCTAAGGGAGATGTGCCCCAGAAGAATAGGGTCACTGTGGACAGTGGATGGAGGCAGTGATCTCTCTCTTGGAGACCTTAAGGTTTAGGGTAACGTATAATGTAGTGGTTCTGTTTTCTGTGACATCAAATATTCTTAATTTAGTGCCACTCATGGGCCTCCTGCTCATAGTGAGCGCATTCCTTCCCCTGAGTTTCCTTGCTCATAATTTAGTTGGGGGGGGGGGGTGGGGGGGGGAGAGGAACTGGACAACCTGCTCCTATACTGGCCAGCCCCAGGGTTCACCTAGGTAATAAAAATCAATTTATGTCCACAAAAGGTATTTTCCTTCCCTTTCAATAGTAATGCTTGCACCCAAAATCTGCTGGGGGAGCCTTCTACATGAAATGCTCTTCCTGGTTGAAAAGCAAATTTGAAGCAGTCATGTGTCCTATAAATCTTTGACTAAAAAGATAGGTTATCAGTTTTATCAAAGTTGCACTGCAGAATAGCCCCAAGCAGGAGTCTCTAAAACCCTACTTCATATTCTACAGATAAGGATAAATTATAAGCCTCCTTGCTATATATCTCTGAGATATAATGTACCTATGTCTGAAACACAGGCTATAAAATGGAAATGAGATAGCCAGCACTGCGGTGTTTTTCTGATGTACAGAGGTTATTCTGGTAATATATCTCAAAAATCTCTAGCAATATTTTAAAAGATCAGCAATGTCAATTTGCATAATTTGGTATATAATCTTTTCATTTTTTCCTAATAGCTGAGGAATGGTGAATAAAATTTCACACTATTCTCTGTAAGAACAAATAATTTAATGTGTGAAAATGCAGCTGTTATCCATTACACAAGGACTGAAGGAAGTATATTATACATGTGACATTCAGAAACCTGTCAAAATTATTTTGGGCTTATACATTGTACCTGTAGTAGAGTTACAATTGAAAATTATTTAATTATCTCTTCTGCCAAACTGAATGGATATGGAAATTTTTTTGTTGACCTTTGACATTTTGCTAGAATGTAATTAATTAGATTCAGCATTTAATAGTGTATTCAGCCTGTATTACTGCTGTGGCAGATCTATGCAAGTTTTTTATAGTAAATGTTGATTACTCAGTGTTGGGGTTCAAAATTCAGTGGGACTGACAACCATGAGATTTATTCTTTTTGACTGGGTCTTCACAGGATGAAATGCTTTGGGCTGCATTTTCCATAAAGACTTGGGGGGTTAATTTTTTCACAGAGACATATTTGGATAAAACATTTCATTTATTATTCTGTGAAAGATATTTTCTTCTTCATTTTTTGGGGGGAATTGAGTATTTGATAAACAATGCAAATTTAATAAAGAATTATCAGCAACTTCTAAGTCAATGTTTTGTTTTCTCAGCAGGTCAGAAATAGTTTCTTTCATTTTAAGTGAAAATGTAGCTGTCTGATTTGGGGACAAAAAACAGATAATTTCATTTTGAAGGGATAAGTCAATAGCTCTGTTATAAAATGTGGTCACAAACTTCTGAATTGGGCTAAACTTTTGTCCTAAATTCAGAGAGATCGACCCCAAGTTCTCTGTTAATATGCTAGCTGTCAGAACACTGTAATCAGCCTCTCAACCAGGTAAAACTTTTCTGAGTATAGCTGCATTTGACCTATTGATATGACAGGCTGTCTAATCCATAGATATTTCTTCTACATCTACCTCCCTGGAAATATTTGTTCAGCAAGTTAAACTTATTAACTGATATTTTCCAGCTCTTGAAAGCCGATCAATTCCTCAGAGTCAAAGTATATAAATTCTCTCTCGTACATCATCTTTTCACCTCATTGATCTCAGTATTATAACTTCCCTCTATGCGTATTTCACTGGGGGCTGTGTTGAAAGAGAACAGACCAATTTGAACGGGAGGTTTGTATTAAGTGTTTGTTTATTTGTGTTATGTGAGAGCCTTCATAGCTGCTGTTGCCCTCAAGCTACTGCTGTGCTACAGGGCAGATGTGCCCAGGTGGGTGTGCTCCGGTTCTGCCTAAATAAGACTCTAACAGCTGACTTTGCAAATGTATTATCTACAGGACTGTGTTCATTCTTGCATACAGCCACAGATATGGAAACAATGCCAGTCCCATTTTTCAGAGAGAGCTCTATAATTCATGATATATAAGGATATTGCAATTTTATTCTTTTCCCAAAAGATCACTTTAACAAACTGAATCGTGTCTGTGAAGATATATCTCTGGTATCTCCAGAGCAAACAAATACATATCCAACTAACTATTTTGACAAAGCTCTATCTGCTCCATAGTGAAAAGTTTTGGTGACTCCATTTATCCTTTAAAAAAAAAAATTAATCTGCCTAACTGTTATAACACGTATATTAGTTTGGCTCACCCAGAGTTGATGTGAATGCTAGAATGTGAAGGATGTGTTGACCTTCAGTCCTCTTTGAAAAGTGTATCCACATAGTTAAAACGTATTTTCCTTCTGCTTCATCTTAAAGCCAGAGATTTGGCAAGTCTGTGCTTTAAGGCCCAATAAAGGAGTGAAGTGAGACTGAAGGATCTTACTGCATCAGCAAAATATCACCTGCATATTTAATGTTCCTCTGGTTTAGCTTTACTGTCATCTCAAACTGCTTTTTCAGGTAGCTTCTCCTGAAGGCTCAAGTGCAAGCACTGATTGGAATGAGGGATGGGAATGCCCTAGCTTCTTTTCCTCAGCCCAGAACAAGGTCAGGCACCCAGTAGCAGTTTCTCAGAAGACTGGCCATCATTTTTTTTCGTGCATCTGAATTTCCTCGTTGGCCCTAAGCCAAACCCTTTCAACTGTAAAACAAGGGGCACCCTCACAATTACATCTCGTGTGAATAGTGGAAGTGCTCTGCATGCATCCTGTTGCCTCGGCCTCCTGGAGGCCAGATCCTCATGTGCCGCTGTCTCATCATGCACAAAGTCCCCAGCTGTCACCGTTTGCACCTAACTGATGCCTGCTGTATCCAATGTCATCTTGCATCTGCTCTGTGGGTGTTCACTGCACAGTCACTAATTCTTTCTTCAGCACCATATGTAGCCATTTGTGTGTCACTGGTGTTTGCTTCTTGCTTCAGGCCTCAGACGGTGGATGCGGAAAACAGTTTGCACTTCATCAAGACCTGTGGGTGATGATTCTGACTCTGACCTTGGAGGCAGCACTGCCACTGATTATGGTGGTTTCAGGGGTTGATCCTAGCATTTTTATGGCATGCTTCTTGCAAAAGCTTCCTAGTCCTACGACCATAGCCTTCTTGGCACTGCCCAAGTAGAGGAAAGAATCCCTAACTGGGGTGAAACATATCCAGTGTTTCTTTCAATAGATAATGTGGTTTGACTTATACATAATTTTTGTTCATGCTGTGTTTCATTTCATCAGGCAGAGTATACTAGTCTGTGCAGGGAAATCAGTGTACTTATTCCATGTGAATGAGCACTTACTTGCCTCTTTTGTTTTGTGAGTCATTTCTTTATTTGCAGGGGCAGAACTAGAGTTTTGGAAATGAGCAGGCACAGTGTTGTCTTACAGGTGAATGAAATGGCAGGGAGAGGACAGTACCCCTGCACAAGTGGGAAATTGGAGTATACCTGCATGTGTTCTGTTTCAGACCTAGTTCCTTGAAATTCATCAAGACTGGAACTTTTTTTTTTTTTTTTTTAAGTCCACTCTAACTAAGAGTTTTACTTCTTCATTAGTATGGATATGGCATCTTTTGTGTTAAGGATATGATACATTATTACATCTTGTGTTAATCATGCACAATGCCTAAAAATCATAATGAAGTTGGCTATAAAGTGTTTTCAGTGCAATTTATTCCAAAAGTTTCAGTTGTTTGACCCACAGATGAGCAAGTCTGGGGGCCACCAACTTTTCAGAATTTCTAAAGCGCATGTCCAAATCTTTTTGTGCCTGAGATTTATTCAGCTCATTTCTGATGTGAGTTGGAAAAGGGAGCTGTACCTATAGTTGCAAGGTGGAATATCTATGACTCTAGCTTTCTAATGGTCCCAACACCCCGTTGTGGAAAGGCACTGGCCTGCTACTAAATCCTGGAGGACACTGGACTCACCAGCCTTTTCTGACTCAGCATTTCACTTTAGAGCAGCTTTCCAAGGACCTTCACAGCTGTTTGCCATGTCAGACTCTCAACCTGAGCTGAAAATCTTGTCTCCTTGTACAGAGCTAGGAAGGGTAAGGCACCAAGGAGGCATTAATGAAATGAGCAAATAGCTGCAAAGGCTAATTGGTGAGGAATAATATAAGGGAGGGGCTTGAGCATCGAGAGTTTGGACTAAGCTGGTAAAGCTGGTTGATAGCCACTCCTGTGGATTTGCAGAGTTAGTCCATGGATTCTGTCACAAGGTATCTTGCAATGAACTGTGTCTTTCCATTATAAACTTCCCCAGGAGCTGTTTGGGACTGCTTGCTGTCTTCTGAATGCGCTTATGTGATGTAGAGCAGGGCACGTATGAGCCATGCATTGAAGAAATTCTTTCTTAGAGTCTTTGGCTCTCTGTGATTTCTCTGCAGCAAATTATATTGGCAGTGGAAGGAATGCACGGAAACAGAGTGTGCTTAGAAAACCTTACTACTGCTAAAATTCTTTGTAAGTCCACAGTGTGAGAGAACACCTCAGCTGCACTTTACCATCTAACTACAGAGAGCAAATACAAGTTAAGAGACAGACAGCCTCTGAAGCATTTGAAGGGTTGAAAAGATCTCAGTTAACTTGGCTAAAGTTTGTCTCTGAAAGTGCAACACAGATCTGAGCAGTGAAGACTGGCTTTATTAGAGATTTCAGAAGGCAGGGGAAATGCAGAAAATGGATCCTAGATAATTACCTAAGCCAAGCAAAATCTGTTATTGGAAGGATTTGAGAGAGCTCAGACCCTGCACAGATGGCCTTGCTCTGTGCAAGCATCAGTGCAATGCATAGATTGAGGGAGAAGATAGTACTATAAGGGTTATTCAGAGAATGGGATGGTGTGCCAGGACAAGACAAATGACCTGTCAGCCTGAAAGTAAAGGGACACTTATTAGTTTGAAGTTGGGCGCAGATTCAGAAGCCAACATGGTGCCAGAAACCATAGTGTTAGCATTGCAGAAGAAACCACAGATGGTTGAGAGAAAATAGTTAAAAGTCCAGCATGACAGCTGGGATCTGGCCTCTGCTTTGGAAAGACAAGAAACAAATGTGTAGCTAACAAGGTGAAATCATAGAATCATCAAGGTTGGAAGAGACCTTTAAGATCATCAAGTCCAACTGAATAGACACACTTTTTAATAGCATCTGAGAATGGATTATCCCTGGGTTAAAACCCATAACAATTCCTTGGTTACATATGGAAAATGCTGCTTTTGCAAGAGTAGAGTAGAAATTTACATATCTGTCCCTTGAAGATGTACTCAGACACCTTTCATCAACCTTTCTGCACTGTCAGTGTCTGAGCAAATCTGCCTGGGGATCAAAATGCATTTGAATTGTCAAGGCTCAGGGTGATTATTGGAACCCTTGCCACAACATGCAGAAGGTATCTGATTTTTTTTCTCATTAATCAATGCCTGCCTTCATACTGCCAAGATGCAGTACTTCCAAACTAGGAAATATTTCCAGCAGCAGCTAACCACTCGGGAATGTGTGGTTATTTTCACATATCCCCACTTTAGCATGGGAGTTAAGGAAGTAATGCTGTGCAAATATGGAACACTCACCAAACTCCTGTCTGTTCACCCGAGAGTTATATGTCTATCAGTATGTTTCTAATTCAACTTTACTTTGTATTACCATGCTTTTTAGTTGTTTAGTTTTTCCAAGTACATGTTTGCAGCAGCTAAGTAGTCATTGAAAAGAAAGTTATAGATGAGCTGATGTAGAAATAAGTTTTATTTCAGTTCATTAAGCTTCAGTTTGGGTGCTGCACTCATGCTCTTGCAAAAACAACAGGAATCAGACTGTTGCTTGGCATTTGGTGAAAACAGCACTTAATTGAAGACCCAACCAGTAGTTATAGATGAATACTATTCCTCATTTTGCTTCTGGACACTTTAATCAACCTGCCTGCATGTTGGGATCAATCAGTTTCAGCAGTTGTGTTCATTCATCTTCATCCTGCCATTCATCTCATGGCAGTGAGGAGAACACTGTGTAATTGAATTTAGCTGAAATCTAACACAAGGACAAACCGTGACAAGCCACCTATAATCAGCTCAATTCTGAATTTTCGGAACAAACATTAGCTTTATATTTTCTGGAGGAGTATATTGAGGGTCTCGTAGGGCTTCAGTGAGAAAGCTGGCAAAAAAGTGAAAAACTGGAGATGTGGGGTCTGTTTTGTGGTTTTCTTGGTTTGCTTTTTGCCTTTTAGAGTTCATTCAAGATACAAAATATGATATCTTGCTTGCTTTCACTCAGCTTCTACAGTGTTTGCTTAATTCAGAAGGGAAATCCACAACTTTTTCCCTTGTGTAAAAGGTATAAAATGACATTTTGTGTTGTGTGCATGTGCTTGTTTTTTTAAGATGAATGTAACAAATCATAGAGATAAAATCTCAAAATAATTTTGGTGAAGCAGGTGTAGGACTAGAATTTCAGTTTTTCTAAATTGCTCAGCACTTGATCCACATTTCCACATGGGCTCCCTTAGAAAATTATTGCAGGAGTGTCGTGTTCATGGAGTTACCGCTTTTCTGAAAGCAGGATATTAACCACCTGGGTTTAACATGCTGTAAGTTATGTATGTTGTCGTTAGAGTTTCAGGTGATTTGACTTGACTGCGTATTCCCATGGAGCTTTGGCTTTTGCAAGTCTTTTAACATTGCAGATCTTTCTGACAGAATTGGAGGACTCTAAATAGAAACCAGCTTAGGAATACTCAAAGTATTTCCCACTGCCTACAAATTCTTTATTTTTGGTAGTAGTTTTGTACGTGAGTTGTGAAATTTATTCATAGTCTAAAATAAAAGAGCTAAAATTTGGGAAGGAAAGGTCGCTATATACATATGTATGTGAAGGGATTGCAAAATAGTCCATCAAGGACTTATTACAAGGGCTTATAATGTTTTACTCAAATATGATATTTAATAAGATGTCTTTTTTTTTTATTAAAATACATTGCCAAGCTCTTACAGAGTTAAACTCCTGGGAAGTGCTAGTGTGAACATTTTTTCAGACCAAATGTGATGAGGGGAGTATGTTCAGGATACAATTCTAATTTTTCCATAGCAGCCAGACCCTACTTTTCTCCCTCTCCTGTCAATGCACAGACAGCAATATTTATGGTCCTAAGGCTCTTGGAATACATTGTGCATCCCAATTACATGTATATATCTAAAGCAAAGTCTTTCAAAAATATTAGTAGTTGGGTGAGAGGAGTAATGACTCTGTTCTTCACATACTGTTTTAAGAAACCTAGGAAAATCGCTGCTTTTGCAGGGGTTTGACTGCTGTAGTTATGCCACTGAATAACAAATGAATGTGCTCAGAATGCAGCATTTGGATTTTTGGTGATTTCAGATTACGGCGTCAATGAGTGCTTTAATGTTTTACAATTAGGAATGTCTGCATAACCACCCACTGCGTAGCACTTAACCATTTGGCAGGGCAGAGTTTCTGAACTGAAACTTCCCTTATTTCATGTGCCATGTAGGACTGGCGTGTAGAGCAAATGGGTATAAAAAATGTAGAAGATTAATCATGTCAGAATATAATTTTTACGTGTTAAAAGGACTGCTTTAACAGTCTGTGGCCATGCCTGGCTACAGGAAAGGAGCAGCTCTGTGTACAGCCATTTGTCACAGGGAAATGAGGAAAGCACATTGACATGGACATGTGCTGGCAGACTTGAGTTCACTCCGCCTTTTTTCTGACCTGGCTGGAGATAAATGAGTTTTGGACTAAGGCTGTGCCCAAGCTAATAAGCCTCATTCAGCGTCTCTAATTCAATAACCTGAATTTCCCAGGTCTCCCAGCTCTCGCAAACCCTCTGTCTATTGGACATCTTTCATAGCAGTCAATCACTTCAGGTCGTGGGGATGAGCACAGTAAGTTGTAGGCATCTCTTTTCTGTACTAAGAATTGAGATTCCAGTTTTTTGAATTGTCTGTGTTTTTAAAAACAAACAGAAACACCTTCTCAAATAACACTATGGGTACAGTAGTTAATTTTCTCTCATTGTAACCAAAAGTAAAATTCATCTTAATTGATTGATGGTTACACTTGTTATTTCTCTGCTCTGGGACTAAGGTCTTGTGTAACCAGGAAAGGACCCAAAGCCTGTAAATTTAGTGTAAGATAAGAAATAGTGGGAGAGTACTACAGGGTGGGCCATGAGCAGTGCACAGAGTGCTAATGAGGTCAATGTGATTAACGCAATAAACCTTGGTCAAATCATAGCAGGTTTTTGTGCCAAGAAGTTTAATGCATTTTTTTTTCCTTTCATGTTAAAAACTGGCACGTGCCTAAGCAGAAACATGGCTTTATTTTTATTTTTATCAGATATTATTTGCTTTTCTTCACTGTCAGTAAATAATCTTTAATTACAATGTTCTTGTGTGTACTATCCTTGCTGCTTTCTATTAGTGTATTTTTGAAAACACTGGGATGCTAGGAAATTATTTGAACAAAGCATCCATAATGTTCTCAAAGGCATAAATATTATGTGGGAATGAGGCTGCTAAATCTTCTTTATCCACTAAACTGGAAACATGTATAGATTATATTCTGAGACAGAATGTAATTTAAGGGGGATGTAACAGCTCTCCTTACATTCCCATTAGTCAATAACATAAACCACTCCCTATCTGTGGAAGATTTCACAAGAATAGGCTGTGGTATTGTTTGCATGAGATGCTATTCATGGTAATGATTAATTCCTGTTGTTTCTGAGGCATTCTTGACTTGTGCTGTCTCCAGTATTAGTAAAAGTACCCACTTTTCTTTCCTCAACATAATGAATTCAAATTGTCAGTCTCTCTTTGGATGACAGAGTTGTCCTCCAACAGCTACAGATATAATTGTCTGCTGGTGAGAGCAGGCCACTCCAAAACAGGGCATATTCATTAAAACAAATCAGCTTTTTTTCACTGTAAGTCTTAGTGTGCTGCAAGAGGGAAGGCAAAATAATTTTTTGAATTAAATTAGCTGAATTAATCAGGCTGCTTCAGGCCAGTCAAAAACAATTTTTACAAAATAAATTCTTCCAGCTTCAGTCTACCACTGAATGTTTCATATCTTGTACCATTTATTGAACTTTACTAGGGCTTTTACCGTGTTTCTAGACAGTTCTACTGACATCAGTAGAGTTTGCCCTCCACTTGTTGTGTGCTTTTTGCCAAATCTTACTAATTCTGAGATACGTTTTAAACCCTGAAAGCATAATTTCATTATCTGAATGCAAATGCTAGTAAAATACTCTGTAATGCAACTCAGCAGCAAAGTGTTTTTGTAGGCCTGGGCAGGGATTGGAAGAAGTGGTCCTTGATCCTAATTCTTTGGCACTCTATCCATTTTACACTCGACATTTACTGTTTTCTTAAATCTAAACAGCAAAGAGAATAGGGACAGGAACATGGGACTTCTCCCCTTCTCAAAGGATTTATTTCATGCCAGAAACCCTTCAAAGTGCACTGCATGCAGAAGAAATGTGGGTCCAGAAAGTTGGCAGGAGTTTAGCTAGTTGTTCTCAAAAGGCAAAGATTTTGTTCTGTCTCTTATGCTTTAATTTACTGTAAACAGCCAAAGCATTCTCACTTACGTATGTGGGAAGGTCTAAATCATTGTAAGGCAGTGCAAACAGAAGAAAGCTTTATATGCAGCCTGTCAACAGCAAATGTCAATGGAAGAGCATTAGTAATAAATGTCATGGTGTGCTCTAATTACCTCCTACAGCTCTACTCCTTTAGGGTAGATGTTCTATCCATTGAGGTCATGCTGTGGTACATATTAATTAAATCTCTTCGGTGTTATCTGCTGTTTCTGGAAGGCAGCAAATGTAATGTGCAAAATAGTGGTTTATCTGGAAAGAAAAGAACACATCCCAGAGCAAGGAAATATCTTTATCTTTTGAAATAGATATCATCTATTATTAAAGGGGAAAAAAAATGAGCACCTGCTAGATTCTCTGCTCTTGTTAATAGCATGGTTTAGAATGAAATATTGACTAGAAATAGGAAAGGGAAATAAGTTCAGACATGAAAGCACAAGTGCAATAGTTGAATAAATATGTGTTTCAATTAAAATTACGACCCTGTAGAATTGATGGCTAGTAAAGAGAGGCTTCCACAAGCATTGGAAAGAAATACAGCTACAAACACCTCGTTGCCCTTTGTGTGGAGAGATTCCATTTTGTCTGGTAGAGAAACAAGTTGTTCCAGTCTAAAGCCAGCTAAAGTAAGCCAGGGGAAAACTGTGAGGCTTCCCCTAGATGCGTGTGTCTGGCTTGGGTTTCTGATACTCTTCTCATGTATATTAACACCCACAAAGTCATTTTTAACAGAGATATTTTTAAGAACTACTTTTGCATTTTTATTTCAGTTGCAAAAATATATATCCTCACAGGCAAAACCACCTATTTTTCAGTGAAGAAATAGGATCACTGCTTGATGACACAGTAGAAAGTAGAAATTTTTGCGAAGTGTCTGAGAAAAGTGAGAATGTGCTTTGAGTTTGAGGCAGCTTGCACTCATGTATTTCAGATCTTAGCAGAAGTGCTTCTTAAATTTATGAGAATCTTCAGAATCACTAAAGAGCAGCTTATTCTAGGAGCAAGGACTTGACTCAAAGTAGGTGAAAAGCCCACTATGGTTAGTTAATGAATTTAGTATATTCCAAAAAAAATAGTTAGAAGTACTGCAATGCAGTTGCTGTCTAATATCTAGGCACTTGACACTTGCTGATGAATTGGGATGAACGTTCTGTGGTAAGTCAAAAAAAAAAGCCATTTCCATTAAGCTCAGTTACAATGTCCATCTAAATCATTAAACACAGACATCTTTTACTGAAGTGTGTTTGCTTGGATTATGTTTGCAACACAAATACTGGTGGAGAAATATTCAAAGGAACGCAGAGTGTTTAAGAACATAATTCTCAGGAAAGCTCAGGAGTAAGCAGTTCTTGTTGTTCCTTGTTTGCACACCTGTTTTGAAACCTGGCTACTCTTTTAAGTTCTTGAGGAATTAATATTTTGATCTGTTTAATTATCTGATCCACAACATTTTGGATGCAGCATCTGATGAGACTCAGAAGTCCAGCTCTGTCGATAGCGTGAATGTACCTCACATATTCTACAAAAGGTCTGGGTCCAGCCTGAGCTCCATTAAGCCTAGAAACTGTAATTTAGTTGTATCCTGGGTGGAGTCCTCTACTATATAATGATATGATTTGTGGAAGAGCTGGATTGCTGTCATCTTGAATGCTGATAATCTCAGGCTTTACAAACACAGACCTTCACCCGTGGGTCCAGCACATGTTGGCTGAACACAAATTGTGAGTGTACATGCACACAACACGATCCTGGCAAACCCAGGATTACGGTGCATGTGCTTACATTGGAAGAGCAGTGCTTCAACTGCTCCCTTCAGCTTGGCAACCCTACGTTTTAGTTGATGAGTACTCAGGGTAGAGAAAGCAATGCTTCAGAAGGGCTCTGCAGTGCTACTGAGTCTGTGATAAGCTACTTGAACCATCTCAAATACCTGAAGTGGTGTTTGGATATTGAATAGCAACAGCTAGCAGAGTACTATTAACATAAATTATTACTTTAAGGGAGATACTTTGGTCTTCTGCCAAGCAATTACAATAAGTAGTGTTTAACTAGGTGTTAACATGAAGGAGAATTTCTTTCTTCTCTGTTGTACAATTCAAGAGTTACCAGGTAAAGTTCAAAAGATGAAATGGAAAAAAAGAACACAGTGGAAGAGGATCGCATTGCACCATTACCACTCAGCTCAGGTCTCTTCCTCAGTTTTCAAAAGCACAAGAACCAAGTCACTAGATGGATTCTTGGTTTTAGATCCAAGTTCCTTCCCTGAACTTTTCTCTGCTTTAAATCAAACCTGAATTTTGGAAAAGTTTCTACCTGGATGCAGAGATTAATGTCTGGCTGCTTTGGAGCTAAGGTGTTTAGTCTAGATGTGGTGTTCTAATGCAAACTTTTACTTCAGGCCTTTTTCTACTTTAAAATGTTTTCAGATTGAACTTTTTTCTTTCTGAGGCATGGAGGAAGCAGGGCAGCCCCAGAGGAAGAGGGTGTTGTTTTCACTCTATTTCGTTTCAATCTCCCTCATCTTGACTTATAAATATTTATCTATGAACATGCTTGACAGCTTGTCTTCATCCAGTGCCTAGACAGAAGGCTTCTGCAGACAAACACCACCACTTGTGTGCCTTGGTCTGTCCACCCTTAATGTCCCATAGTGCAGAGATGTGCTTTAAAGGGTGTTGAAACTGCTTTGGCCTCTGCACACATCTCAGGCTCCCAAGCTCCAGGTCACTAGCAGGTATCAGAGGCCGTGGACACCTTAGACTCCCACTACTATCTGCATTTCTTGATCAGGGAAAAAGGAATTCTTGTGGTATTTACATGTAAATGGAGATCTCATTATGTGAAGAATACCTTGGCTGTAGTTCAAGACTCATCTGTTTTCACTGAGGGCTGGAGACTGGCATTGACCTTTCTCTGCAGACATGAGGTGAAAAAGTCAAATTAGAGGAGCTAAACAAAAAAAAATTGCTTTATATTTTCAAGGGTGAGTCCATAAATTCTCTCTCCACAGCACCAGGGCGAAGGTATGTTACAAGTAATTGGAGGTCTGCATCTGTTACTTTGTATATGACCTTCTCAGATAGTGGTTCTCTGCTCATTTCAAATGCTCATAAAGAAATACTTTTAATTATCCAAAACAAATAGATCTTCCCATATATCAGTACCCAAATGTAGCTTTATGAGTGTTAGATTCCTTTCCTTTTAACCTGAGGTAGTAGCAATATGCAAGAGCATTACACTAAAGGAATTTATGCCATTAATGATGCTGCAGCTGTCCAAAGACATCTGCTTTTTTTATTACTGTACATCTTTTAGTGATGTGAAAAATGATGTAGCTAAGGCCATGGCACAGAAAGATACGGGGATGTCAGCTTGCACAAAGATGAGAGCTTTTTTTTTCCAGCAATTCATTAGAAAGTCAATGAGCATGTGCAGTTGCACACAAATTTACAAACATTTCTCTTTATTACATCATGTTTTGTCTTTCATAACACTGAGGCCACTCCATCTGATTGTACAGTGGTGGCTGTACTTACTGGGACACAGCACTATGAACAGCATCAAACATCACGGGAGCTTCATGGTCAGACTACTAGGCTGTTTATTTTGCTCTTCTCCCCCCGCCTGAAACATCTATTTAACAGGAGATCTGACAACTTCACATCTACTGAAGTAAACACACCTTGTGAGCTCCCCTACGTTTTCCCTTCCTCTCATCCTTTGTAGAGTAACACGATCCATTTCCGTGTTTGTGTTTTACCCAACTAGTATTCTCTTACTCTGTCAAAAATTTCCACAGCAACCGTTCTTTCCCTGGCTGCAAAATGCAGTAAAAACATATTTGCTTGTGTATATTTTAAGAAAGTGACCCTTAGGGAAGAGCTGTCCTTTGTTTTAGCTCAGCAGTGTACAAGATTCCTGGTTTACCTTGACAGAATAATGGGTTTACATACAGTAGCTCCTTTTTCAGTCAGTGGCTGGACACATGCATTGCAGCCAGGTGCGTGATTTCAGCCTACAAACACAGCCCCCTGGCATCTGACTGCACCACAGCTGCACGAGCTGACAGCAAGTGGCACCTAGACAACTCCCAACTGGGTCTCCACCTGCACTGAAGGCATGCCTTAGGAAGACAATGGCAATGAATGAACTTCAAATCCTGTGAGTTATTCCAACAGCGTGTATGGATATGAACTAGGGTCCAGGACTTGCTTTAGGTTGTAGCCGTGTTTTCAATACCATGCAGCCCCACTGTTTGCTTGGGATCGCTGGTTATGAAACCACCTTGTACTCGGGGACAACAGTTACCTGTAGAGAAATACTGGCAAGTACACAGAGGGAAGTGCAGCCTAAGTGACATGAGTTTTAACTCCAGCTCATAGAGAATCTTGAGGAAGTCATTTTGCCTCAGTTATATGTAATTCTAGAGCTATGCTTTTCTTATCATGCATCAAGTTGATTTTACTCTCTTTTCAGCCATGCAAGCAGGTAAATAGTTAAATCACTTGAAAAAACAAGCAGAAGTGCAATGCTGATGTGAGATAGAATTGCATCTATGCATAGTAGTGTTTGAGAGACAGACAGACAGACCACTAGGCAGGAGCTCCAGTTGCTTGTGTTCTCTTCCTAAATCTGTCATTTGCTGTCAATCTGGCACTCACCTGTCAGGTATCCAAAATTCTTGCAGTTCTTTCCTTGCTACAGACTTTGTTCAGTATCACGGCTGTGAGGGGATGGAACCTTGAAAAAGAAGGATTGGAAGCACTTCACCATGACCACCACAGCTCTCTGCTCAGTTCCTGCTGTCTAGCCCTAAACCAATTACGTGCATGACATAGTTCCTCTTCTCACACACAGTCCCTTTGCTCAAACAGACATTGTTCCTTACTATGTGTTTATGGACTGCCTGAGAGCAGTGGGAGGCTCTGTGCTTGGTGCTAGAGTAGCATAAATTATCTTATAGAAAAAGGTCTAACATCTCTGCACTCGAAAGGCTTCATCTAGATGCTATGGTGCATATAGTAATTTTTAAATGTTGCTTTTAGAGGCTGCCATTAAAAGGACAATGTTTATAAACAAGTGCTTCATCATATGCTTTGAGATAACACAGCTGGTTTACAGTAATATGATTTTCCTTAGTGTTCTTGGGAATACTGGAGTTCTTTAAGGCACTCTCAGCAAGGTGGTTTTTGAGTTATTCACATTTGCAGCACTGAATCAGTCTTATAGGATGAGTATCCACACTTCAGTTACTAAGAAAATCTGCAGGAAACTAACTGATTTAACTCAATCTTCAGAAAACATGAAGTCCTGAAATCTCCTTCTAATTCTAAGAGTGTAGATTACCAGAAATGGCACAGAAAAATTGAATGCAAAAGTCTTTCTGCATATCAGGTTGACTTTAGGTATCATACTTTGAAAAAAATTGCGTCCGCTTTTCTCTACCAAATCATTCAGTGACATTCATGGCATTAAGTTTTTGACAATCTCCCTTGCCCTTTTGTTTTCTAAGGATTATTCTGCTTTTTGCGTTGTTGGGGTTTTTGGGTTTGTTTTTTGGGGGGTTTTTTGGACGAAGAAAGGGAAGGAGGGGGAAGGTATTTTAATATATTCAGCACTGCTTTGAAAAACTTGCAAAAAAAGTGTAAACATTCTTGATATTTTTTACATTTTAGCAGAGTACTAACAATAGCATAAGAGAAAACTGATACATAAAAGACAGTATTTTCGTTCTTTGACAGAGAACAAACTGTATCTCTTATAAAAAGGAGGATCATTTGTATTGGGCACTGTGGTTCTGACAGATTAGTAATAAAGCTGCAGAATCTTTCCTTTGAAATCTATGGTTCCAGAGGATTTATGGTGGGACTGAGAACTCTATTTGATTCTGTTCAAAATTTTGGGCATGAAAAGCTTAAGTCTAAAATTCTTTTGAAGAGAGTCCAAAGTAATAGAAAAGATAATTTTGAAGGAGCTGTGACTTAAAAAACTATTTGTTTCAGAGTTAGGAGCTCTGCAATGAATTTTGTGCTTTTCACAAGAGCTGTAATGTAGTTCTTCTGCCGTGGCTTAAGGCCAAACATTTGCCACTACTTTCAGGGAAGTGATTTACAATGCGGTTGTGCCTTTAAATAAGACAGTTTGACTTCTCTCCGGAATCTTTCCTGTCAAAACCAGTCATTGCCAGCCTTCAAGTGACCCACAATATATTTCTTTAATCGGCTACCTTTTGGATTAGACTTTTTCTTTTTTAGGTTTTGTTATCTCCTTGACAACCTTCACAGTATAGTAGTGTTAAAAAACAACAACATTTTAAAATAGAGGCCTCTAAATCTGTATGGTTGGTTGTGTTATGTCCTTTTGCTTGTTTTATGACTGTTGAGAAACTGTGATGCAGATAAATATATTTTTCAGTTATCTTTTAAAGACAGCAGCTCCTGCCAAACCATTTTCTTTAATGTCATTTATTAACAATGACTGAGTGTGCCATCCGTGTGTGCATGTTTGAAGACACTGTTTTATATTCAGATGATAAAAAAATCTCACTTCTGAGTAATAAGGACTGTAGCACATGTGGAGTAAGAGTTTTTATGTAGCTCTGGAGCTGGTTTCTTTGGGGCAGGAAATATCACAGGTGGGATCTTTTAAATGTTGCTGTGTAACTCATCCTTATGCTCTTTAGGAGAGGGGTTCTGCTGAAGTTTCAGATTTGAACCCTCCGTTTTGATAGCCTTAATACTTTTTGTGCTTCTGAACTACTTTTTTTAAGTGATCTTCTAGCCAAACTGAGTGCTGACAAGTATTCATGCTTTGGAAGGAATAGGATAACATCTAACCAGGTCCTTAAGGAGTTGTTTTCAGGGTCTGCACTTGGAGTCAGAAAGGTAGAATGATTCCTGGGTAGTCAATTCTCTCCAAGTTCATTCAGTCTACCTACTTGACTTCTGTTTCTACAGTGACTTATTCACTGTAGGGGAGATTTTAAAACCTGAGTTTATGTTTTGACTTAAGTGGCCTGAATTTCATGCATGTTATAACAACCATAGCTTTTTGAAAGCTTTTCTGCTCCTACCATTCTCACAAACGCCTTTTATTAGAAAAAGCTCATCTTGTTAATCATGCTGCTAGACTTGAAATTCCAGAATCTACCATAAAAACGAGCTAGGTACCTCTGACATACCATTTCACCTCTCTTGGTTTCTTTCCCTCACCTGTAGTGGGCTCCCAGTGTGATAATTGGACTTTGGACTCTGTGCAAACACTCTGGGCATCAACACCTCTTGCAAATGCAGGAGTGGTCAAATGGCCTCAGGTAAATGAGCTTACATTAAGTTACATGTTGCGCCTTCCTGATGGAGATATGCCTTTTTCTTTCTCTGTAAATTATATGCAGCAGTGGTTTGGGCAGCATTTCTCTCAAGTAAAAGCACCACCAGCTAGCTTAGTAATATGTCTCACTGAGCAGCACATTCCTGTAATGGTAGGCTTTTAAAATATTTTATGGGGTGTTTGTATGGGATGGAGTAAGACTAAATAGAATTGCATAGAGCATTTTCCACAAAATTTGCTATAAACCTCTAACAGGGCAAAGCTCATTGCAGACTAATTAAACAGATCCTGCTGAAATGAAATTTGTCTTTATTGCTCTCGCTTGAATAGCTCGGAATATAGCAGTATAAGCAGACCATAAGATTTTTAATCTTAAGATATAGGAGAAGTATTTAATAATATTTCCAACTGTTTAACTAAAAAGACAACATTGTACAAGGTCAAATCATCAAAGATCATCTTTTAAAGCTGATCCGATATTTGGAAGCAAACTTTCCAGGGAGTCCTTGTACTTTACATCACCTACATATGGTGGGAACTTTCTCTGCAGGTGTCAGCACTCTGCAGCAATGCTGAGCACCCAGTGCTGTGCAGACTGGGGGTTCACTGTGTCTGTGAGTTCAGTGGTAGCTCTCTTTATGTTAGGGTTTGAACATCTGTTATGTAAACTCTGAAGCTGTAATTGGTGCTAAAAGAGAAGTAAGAGATGGTACCTGACTCTAAATAGACTCAGGGCAGAGCTCTCCCAACTTCTCCCTTTGCAGACTTGCCCAAGTGCCCACGTTCTGCCAGGAGCGAAGACAAATGCTGTATAATTTTGATCTGCAGGCCAGAGAACATATCTTTGTGTCTTCTGTGTTTTTTTTTATTTTTCATCTTGCCTCCTGAAACTTGGAAGAAATAAGCAATGTATGCAGTAGAGGAGAAAGAATATTTTTAACATGCACGATAATTGCAATGTCTGCTCTAGTGTGCACTTCATTATATGCTGATAGTTTATTCATTAAGAGCTTTATTACAAACACAGACATCTGACACTTTAATTGAAAGAAATGGAAAAGTTTGAGAATTGTTTTGTGCTGAACTCTTATGTAAAAATTACAAACAATTTCTCTTCCTGATATGTAATGCTGATTTTTCATGCTGGAATGCTCTACCTGTGAAATTTCATCCAAGAGTGCATTTTAATAGCTCAGTTCTTAACCCTTCCAAATAAAAGTGTATAATGGAAATAATGATAGAGTGAAATTCCACCCTTAATTTGAGCTGTGTTAGAAAGCCTGGGTATAACATTATTCTATTACTCTTTCCTTTTCCGAAAATGAGCATGTACTTCTGTCACTTGGCTTTACGCATATTCATACACCATTTAGCACCCTTTACTCAGCTGGATGAGATATTACCTAGATAATCTAGCTCATTTATCTTCAGCTGTGCAACTTGTGCATGGAATTATTCACCAGTGGGGCCTGTTAGATTGGAATGGGTTATTTTCTTCTAGCTGTAATGTGTATGTTTTTTCAGTTGTAATAAATGCTGAAAACTGTATGTTTAGATGCAAGTGTACTTCCACACAATGAAGGCTAGCTCAGTTAATGAATACCATCTGTGATGCTTTACAGACCCTGTTCTCCACTGTGTTGTCCCCAACCATGCTAGTGTGACCTTTGGTGTAGGAGCAATGGAGAAGTGGTGTGATAGAATGGACCATCAAATTCTGCAAACCCAAGCTCTTTCCAACCTCTTATGGTAAAAGCTGATTACTGGCAGACAGCAGTGGAAGTGAGCTCTAGCTCAAGTGACTCAGTTGCACAGGAACTTGGAGAGAAAAACTGGGAGACTCTGTCAAATAGGTTAACATGGAGCAGCTGCTCAACTAAAGCTGACTGTGGGCTTCCCACCTCAGCCCTTCTGAGCAGAGTACTCAGGATGTAGCATCTAACGAGGGCTTCTCTGATACACATTCCTTCTCCGAAACTTCTGTCAGTGGAGTGGTCATTCAGGAAACTTGGAGTTCAGTTGTCACATCCTGAACATCACAAGCTATTTGCTAGTGTTGTTCCAGCTAGGCTGATGCAAAGTCCCCACCAGCCTCTTTCTACACTCCCTCTCTCAAATTCCTTACTGGAAGACCAAGTGGCTCACGGTTTTGAACTCACTTTCAGCGCCGCATCATTGCTTCCAGCTCCAACACTTTGCTGCTGCTCTCCCATGATGCCAGGGAGGCTCAGGGCTGTACGAGATCTCAGCATTGCTCTCTTCTGGCATCTGTCTCGTGCCAAATGCCCAGGGCCAATCAGACTCAAAGTTGTGATGGCACAGTTTTGAGCCAGTGAAAACCACTAACCAACATGTGCTTTGCAGTCATAATGGTGAAGGCTTGTCCAATGGTCAAACAGTAAACAAGTTAAGAACAAGGTCCAAGTGCCTGCCTTCAAGTAAAGGCAGCACATTGTTTGGGGACTTGTTTGGAAGAGTAAAAAGAATTTCATTCTACCCAATTTGGGCTTCTCTGTCAGATTCTTGCATTAGCTGTTAGATGTTAGCTGTTAGATGTTCTTTTGTCCCCCAGTAGACAGAAACAGGAAGGGGAAATTGCAACATTTGGTGTTTTTTAATGACTCTCTACAGTTTTAGACTATCAGATCTCACAGGTTACTGAGGAAGTTGTTGCTCTTTTGCTTTAAGCTAAAAGGCAATCAGTGGTTTATGCCCCACAACTTTGGAGCACTTGATTTTGATTTGGGCTGTTCCCTGTCACTCCCTAATAGAAAGACAGTGTTAGAAACAAGCTGTGTCCCTGCATAAGGAAAAAGCCTTTGGATGTAAATATCTCAGCAACGTAGGTTGGTCAACCTACATTTCAAGAAAAATTAATGTTTTCTTTCTCCTTCCCTTTGGGCAATGGTGAATCATTAAAAGAGTGTTTTGTTTGTTTACTGTGGGGTCAACCCCATGGGAGAACAGGTGTCATGCATGATAGATTTATTGACAGGTAATCTTTTGGGGGGGGGGGCTGTACCATGAAAAATGGTTTCCCTTCATAAGTATCAGCTTCAAAAATTATTTAGAACCTTTTCTATTTAAATTATGAATCTTTTGCAGCAGGGAGAGTTCTTGTCAGAAGTCTGTAGGAACAAGAAACCTTCTCATATATCGGTAGCATTAACTAAGCAAGTAAACTCCTCTAGGATACGTCTACATGGGCCAATGCTGTACAGAAGAAATACCCATGCTGCCTCAGAACAAGCTGCAGTAATGTAAAATTGTGAGCTGGTGTCCCTTTCCTTTTAAGTATGTGTATCCCTTGTGTACCTCAGATAAATACAGTATGGAACTGGTCACAGACCAGATGCCTCCACTACCTAGGCTGCAGGGCTCAGGGCTGCTTGCACATTACAGCTTAACATGAGTTAAATCAGGTAGGGGGGAAAAAAAGGGAGACTTAGAAAATGTGAACTTACTAAGGGTAGTAGTGACCACTAGCACTGAAGTGGGAAGAACAGGTCTCATACAGTCTCTGTAGAGTTAGTAGTACGTGTATAATTCAGAGTAGCTTAGCTTGTCATGATTACAAGACTGAAGAAGAGCTTTACTCTGTTGCTTCATGAGTCACTAAACCCTGCTGCTAATTGCCTCAGTCTGGAGGCCTCATAGGGAAACAAAAACAAAGATCCTGCAGGTGTTCACAGAGCAGCCCTGTTGCGCTCCATGGATTTGATTCACGCTTTTCTCAGTACCAAGATGTGATATGGCAGTGCTGTTGCCATCTACACTCTGTGGATCCTGCAGCCTCTCAAGGAACCCCAGCAGGTACCAGGGTTTCAAAGTAGCTGGTGCCATGCAGGGTAAAAGCATTCTCCTCCTCCTGCTCTAGGATCCTGGCAGTGTGCAGAAGGTGAACAAGGCTGTGATGCAATACAGGGGAGAATGCAGAACAGCAGGTAACATACCATAGACAGTTGCAAACAGAGTGAAGTAGTTAAATCCACATCAGTTAGCACCACAGCTGGTATCTAATGGCAGTGCTTCCTAGACACTGTTGCACTAATTGTAGGTTACTTAAGAAGATGAAGAAGTTACCTCTCCCAAAACACTATTTGCTTTGGGGATTGTTTTATGTCCTGTAAAATTTAGTTGATCCATTATGAACAGCTCAAAGAAGTTTAATACATGCTATACAGACACTGCAGTGCTTAGGAACACTGTATGGATATTGGATATATGTTGATGATTATACTGGCAAATAAAGGTAAGCCTTGAATACCTGCCATTAGATATTACAGTATTTGTGTTACAGTACATTTTCTCAATTAATTTCTGCTAGAGAGCATTTTGTTTATCTGTCAGGCATGAATTGTTGTTACAAGAGAGAGGCAAGCTAGTCTGCTAGAATTAGACAGAAATTAGGTAATACAAATCATCGTGAAAACTGATGTTTAACTGCTCCCTTTTGCTTCTTACAGTACAGCATGCTCTTGTGTCCAAATGATTATAGATTGAGTCAGTTGTGCGTGAATAGGGCTAAGTGCTGTTAAAGTAAAACAACGTTATTTGGCACTTACACACCATTGTGCATATTCAAAGCACTTAAAAATATGAAAGTTTAGATTATGATCCGCTGCCGCTAATGTCAGCCCTGCATGAGCCATGAGTCAATGGTCGGCAAAGAAGGCAATGCAGCACAAACACTTCCCTCCCTGTGTTAAAATACTTCTTCGTCACATATAGGAAAAATTATCGTCAAATGCCATTTATAGGTCTCCAGGGTTGTTTGTGCTCGGAATATCACAGGGCTGACTGTTGTATCAAGGGTCAAGCCTGATCACCCAAAATGTGACGTGCAGTTTTTATTTAAAGTCAAATCAAAGCAGAAGTGGGTCAAATTCTTCCAACTGAAAGTTGATTGGAAACATGTGCCTGAATGTCTTCCACCTTTTGGAACTCCAACCTAGGTATTTTATTTTAGGAATTGTTATCAGTTAAACTTGTGGGGTTGGAAGCATGTAGTTTGGATGTGCCATTTTCTGTAGGACTATTTTATAGGCTGGTATAATCCTACACTGTTCTAGGGAAACTTGACTTTATGGTGATAAGCTATTTCACTTAAATGCTCTATCAGTTAATATTTTAACCTTTTCTGTAACAGAGTGTAAATCTGATGCTTGCTGGGTTTTTTCCTCCTAATGGCAGTTTTACACCTCCAAAGAATATGTCTTCAGGCTAGTAGGCACAGCACTGAAATGTGGGGGTTTGCCTTAGCTGTTAGACTGCTGTGAGTGACTCATTTTGCTGTACTTGAGCATCTGTACCTGATTGGGTTTCAAAAAGAAGGCAGTGATTTTGGCCTTCTCCATAAAGTGCTTTGGGAGTGGTCTATTGGTTAACATTTTTCTTTTTGCTTGGTATCTCAAAATCAAATTTCTGTAACACAATTTTATAATAAGAAAGCAATTATTTAATTAATAAGCTACCTCAAAACTTTGAATTCATCTCCTCGTGTTTCTGGCTAGCTTTGTTTGCTAATGCCGAGTCACTTTCCCTCGCAAAAACACCTCTGTTCTATGTAATTACTTCAGGTTTGCTCTTGTGCTGACACGTTTAAAACAGGACATCTTTTAAAGTGTGGACAGGCTCAGGCTAATGAAATATATACAAAGAAAATAGTGAAGATTACCAATTCCAAATTAATGAATTATATTATCAATGTGTTATGGAAAGAGACATGAATCACATTACAAGATAAAGAATGAATTTTTCCCCTTTGCTTTTGAAAGGAAAAGCAATATATGGTCTGACCTCTAGCTTTGATATTTCTCTCTACCCTTCTCCCTCTCACAGGTTTCTTATATCCAGTAAAATTCACAGGTTTTCAGTGAAAAGGCAACTTAAAAACTAATATGCTGCGTTGGCACCAACTGAAAGAAATTGATTTAGAAGATGACAGCAAAGGGGCCATGCTGAAATGTGTATAGCCAGGCAGTGTCACACTTCCTTGGAAAGCATTCAAATCAATTTCTCATGGAAATATATTCCTGAGGAGCTGTATCAGACAGAAAAAGCTTCCTTCAGGAAGTGCTGATCTGTCCAGTGGGCTCCCATCAGTGCACTGCTCAAGTGCCACCCCAGGATGTACTGGATTAAACATACTTCAGCGTTGCTCTGGTGGGTTAGTGCAGTGTGCCTGAGATGGCAGGCTAGGCTGGAGCCCAGGACAGCCGGTGCTGATCTCAGCTTAACTTCTCAATTGTCACTTGGTCAGGGACAAGACACATTCTTCTTAATTCACTCCAGTTTCTCCACCTTCAGAATAGGACCACTGAATCATTTTGCTCAGGGCTGTGAAAAAGTGTCTGAGGAAGAAAGGATAAAATAGCTAGCTGATTGATGCTGCTACAATTGTTATATTTTAGTTCAAAACATGATTTAGATATCAGTATTTAAGACCCAAATAGACTAGGTACACTTTTCTGCTCTTATGCTGTATCATTGGCCATGCCAAGTTTCAGGCTTAAACAGGAAGGACCAGATTTCTGAGGGAGATTGTGGATAGCGGTGTGAAGCAGGTCACCAGCATTTGTTTTTGAACATTAGTGTCACCACCCACAAGAAGTCCCTCTTAAAGCATTAGGGATAGGTGGGTTTGGACTTGCACGATGGCCAATTGTCCAGAGAGACAGGAGCTTATCACAGGAAGCAGTAAGTTTTGGTAAAGTCTTAACTTTGTGACAAGGCCTGTTGAGTTTTAAGATTACAGATGAGGCTTTGGGCAGATAGACAATACCTAGAAAAATGGAGATTATATCCATAAAGAAAGGCAGTGAGATTGGACTGTTTAGAAAGCCGTCTTTAAAGAAATAGTGGCTGCAGGTTTCATATTCCCAGGGAATGAGATTGCATGCACACCGCAATACAAAAAAGGAATAATAATGTGAAATGGAAGTAGAGCAGATGAGCGTGAAGGTTTTCCTTCTTTCCCTGAATGACAGAGTCTGCCTGCAGAATAAAATGTTAGAAGCAGTTACTGTTATTTTCCCTAGCATCCAGAGTTTAGTAAGTTGCTAACTTAGAGGTTGTGTTTTGCAGTTTCTTAAGGAAGATCATCATCATTCATCATACGCATGAAATCCTGTATATCACTTCACTGCGGCTGAACTCACTGCTTCTTTGGAATTCATTATTTGTGGGATTAATTTTCTGTTCAACTTAATGGTTTTGTCTGTGTGGCTTGTGGGGTTTGGTTTACTTTTTTTTTTATCCTACAGTGCAATACACTTGAAAGCATTTCCTATATCTTCAAAAACAGTAGAATCATTTCAGTTGGAAAAGACCTCTAAGACTGAGTACAACCATTAACCTAACACTGCCAATTCTCAAATGCCTGTATACCATCTATTCAGAAGCATAGATCCCTTCCTTCTTCCTCCTTGTTCTTAGAGGAACAACCCTTTGTTGTTCAGCTAACCAAATTATACCCCTTTCTCTTTCTCATAAAAGTCTCCCACATTTATTGTATAAACTGAGAGCTAGGCTGGTGTATTAGAGGTTGAGTTTTGCTTGCCAGGCTTCCTCTGTCCTAGCTGGTGGGAAATGGCAGCAGGCTATGAAGGGTCATCCATGTAAAGCATGGAAAGGATACCGTTTTCTTTATGCCCGGGCTTGGACATCTTAGTTTCTAAACAGCCCAGTCTTGCTGGATGCTGTTAAGAGCCACATGGATCCTTTCAGATTGTTTCCCCCATGCTCAGCTCAGCTGTCTATAATGGCCGTTTTTATTGAAAAATGGCAACTCATGGACACCTCATGTGATTCCTGATGTAAAGTTTTACGGAAAAAAATCTCTGCTGCTGTGACAGGAGTCAGAAGGGTAAGAATAGAAGCATGACCAAAGTGATCTGGCCAAAGATGCATGCATTCACTCCTGTCCTGCCGCAGGAACCCCAACCCATTCTGCAAATGTTTTAGCCTGTGCAGGACAGCTTCATCTATTGGATTCTCTGGGAATCTGCTTTGAACTGGGTCCCACTCCTGAGCAATTACTGTGTGTCTGAGGGTCACTTGGCACTGAACCAAAACAGAGTCACTCCAGGACAAACATCAAGCATTCATTTCTTATAAAATTTTTCTAGATCCTCTGTAAGCACATTTTTTAGGTGGCTTACTTGACACTGCGTTTGGAGCAGCTGAAGGCACTGCATTCATTTATACAGTTATGAAGAGATAAATGCAGCTCTTAATAGAGTCTCTGGAAGAAGTGGGTTGAGGTGCTGTGGAAAAAATGAAAAAGCACTATGAAAAAATAGTTTCAGTGCTTTTCATGCTTAATTCCTATTTATTTGATGAAATGAATGGAAAACTGTTGGTTTAGAATTAAACAGAAATGCAACATTTTTGTTTAGATGCTTTTGAAGGGGGATGAGATGTTTTGCTTTTTTCCCCTTGAGACTGTGCCTCCTTATTTCCAGTTTTTATCTCTTATCTCAATCCATCTTTGTAGTGATAAAAAGGAGAGAGCAAAGAAAGAAAAAAAATGCAAAAAATGAAAGCTGAGTTGTCCTCTCTGATTTGTATCAGCATATAATTTAATTTGGTTCTCAGAAGGTTTTACCACTCTAGCCAACTCTACCTATTGGTGAAGTGAATGAGACGAAAGTGTATCATCTGGATATGTTCGGAACAACATAACACTGCTTACAATGTAATATATTTTATAACAAAACACTCTGATGCTTTGTAAGCAAATGAAATAGCATGAGAAGAGTACAGATAATTCTTGCCAGTTTTCAGTTTGGTCATCACTGGAGTGTCATGTCAGTATCTCAGTTTTTCCCGGAGGAGTAAGCAGGGATTATTCAGTTTGGTAGCATTTTGTTTCCCAAGTGTTGTAGGGGGAAAGTCTAAATATTTTCAGATATCTAGCAGTCAAATATTGAGGATTTAATATCTCTATTGGTGTGCTATCAGGAGGTTAGGACTGAGTGCCTGAAGAAGGCTTTTGTTATGTGTTTGTACAGCACCTGCACTGTTGGGTTCTGGCTGAACTCTGCTGTGCAGTACATGCTGTCTGTCATTGCTTCAGGACATGAAAGGCAGTAAGAGCTCTAAGCGCCAGCCGAGACAATCCACTGTCAAGACTAGTTAACAAGGATGTTAACACTTGTTAATGAACCTTGGAACTTGCAGCATACATGAAAACGACCTTTTCAAAAGCAGCACTTTACACGGTAAACAATAGAAGCAGATACTTCAGAAGGCAGCTCTATTTGGTAAAATAAGTTTTCCTGTGTGCAGTTATTTTTTAAAATTATAATAAACCCTCCAAACCAAACTTTTTGTTTTCTGAATTTCTGCTCAGCAATTCTGCTTGCACCTTGCAGTATCCTTACTTGAACAGGAATTGTATTTTGGAAATATGATTCACTATTTGCCAGTCTCAATTGATGCACTCACTAGACAGTGAGCTTTCCCCATTTTGCAGAGGCTAATGGGTTAAGTTCTTGAGCATAAAAAGACTGAACTGAAAGTTTTCTAAGTATTCAAGGTGTCTGGTACAAGTCATTCACTGACATACCTTGCCCTAGCAAGTGGCTGAGGTAGAAAAGGCAGTCCTGGCAAAACATGGGGTAGGATCCTGCAGCTGGCTTCCACCACTTTCCTTGGAATCATCCTGGGTCCTTTAAACATACCCAGCTACCTGCAAAGATCCAGCTGATTAGGCCTGTTTGCTTATTTCCTTTGACTAGTGTGCACAATGGTGGATGTTTTAGACTCTGCACTGCTCATGAGGCTCAGGTTTTATGAGTCTCAGGGTAAAAGGTGAGCGGTGACACCTGCCTTCCAGTGCAGAATACCAACGTGTCCTCAGCATCTCCCTTGTAACTGAGCTGCAGCAGAGCTGAGCTGTGGGCTATCGATATTGTTCAGGGTGTTCAGATCAACATCTCATTTGCTCTGGTGCTGTATGATGTATGACACTAGAGATTAATTAATTGAATATTTTATTTAACAAAGACTGAAATGAATTAGTAAGCAATGTACTGCCTGGCCTGAACACCCAGTAAGTACCAGTAGTTTTCATTATCCCTCAAGAAATCATTGACTATTTTATGTGATGCAGTAATGTATTATTCATAGACAATTTCATTGGTAACATTATTGCAGATTCGAAATGTAACAAGAATGTACATAAAGCCATGAAATCCTTAGGAAGAGAAAGACAGGTGATCTTCCATAAAAATCAGAATGTATGTCCATATGCACACACACACAGGGGATTTCTTCACGAAATCAGGCAAATGCCTCTTACTTGTGGCATTGAGCCTTATTCTTAAAGTATTTTTGCTACTATTCATTATAATGCACTAATTACTCTCAGTTTCTTAATGAGAACTCTAAATATTGGCCTGAAATGTTGTTCTCTGCCTGAATATGAATATTTTCAGTTCTGTTCTGTTGTTAGCGATTCACCTGTATTTAATACAGGGATGGATATGCCCATTCCCAGCCAATTTATTCACCAGGCTTGGTACATAGGAGTATGCACCTGGAGAAACCCATCTGCTTAGCACAAAGCCCGGTCTTCTGCAGTGACAGGACACAGCCCACACTCATTTAAGGTGAAGGACTCAATTTCAATTTGGCAACGTAAAGTAACGCTGGTAACTAGACACTTGTTTAGCGTCCCCCTCATGTAGAAAGGCATAACTTCTCTGGCATCAGGAAGGTTAACATCATTTCAGGCCGTGTAATCAACCATAACTTTACCTTTTCTTCTGCTTGAGTTTCAGGTTTCCCAGCCCAAATACTACATCTGAGGCAACTTCTTGTCTTGCCACAGCAGGTTTTTGTTAGCAGTGTGCTTCTTTCTAATCCATGGTTGTGCAGGCATTGTGAAATCGAGGAATGAGCCCTTGCTCCGGTGGTAGTGGTAGTAGATGGCACTGCTACTTTACACTTCCACCCTAAAGCACAACCCAGCTGGCTTGGGCCCTGCTACAAGAAGTGAACTGAGCTCTGCCTCACCCACTGCTGCTGCACAGGTTTAGCACATGTCCTCATCTGCCTTTGGGGACCTTGGTGCTGTGGCTGCACAGCAGGGATGCTGTAGAGCTACTGCCATGCCCATTATCAGACCAGAATTTATCTAAAGGCAGTGAAGCTTGGATTTCAAGCTAGCTTCGTAACCCCCACAATGTGTCCAAACTGGGTTCTTGTGGCAAGGATTCATAAACAGGCTTTGTGATACTTGCAGTGAGTGCAGTGTGAAAGCATATTGTCTTGATCCTTTTCTTTTTCCACTACGTCTAATGGTTGTCCTTGAAACCTTGCAGACCGTGTTGTTATCTAACCAAGATAGATTGATGTAAGAGCTTGCTAGACTGCATTGGGTACTTTAGAAAGCTTTTACCTTTTCATAATTTAAATGTGTGTTTGTCCCTCTTTAATTGAAAAGTTGTAAGGAGTGAAAGGTTTGTGAGTCTGCATTGTTTGAAGACTGCTTTGACTTTTGGTTACCGAGGAAACTGTTTTAATGTAGAATTGGATTCCAGTGACAACAAATTCTCTGTTCTCTTGGAGTTTGTGCATTCTTTAGGATGGGAACTCTTTCAGCGGGAAACTGTTTCAAAGTGTTTTAGTCCCATCTGGAGTTTCACGTATCTAAAGAGGGCTGATAGGGCTTAAAAGTTCAGCCAGCACTGAAATTTCTAGCCCAGTTCTAAGTTGCCGATGGATCCAGGGTTGGACCCGACACCAAAGTTGCTGACTCGTGACTTTGAATGCATGTGCTAACATGTTATCCTCTATCCTGACTCATATCCTCAACTTCTTGTCTTACTCATTTGCCTGGCCATACAAGTGGAGTATGCACCAGTGATGTCACGGTTTATTAAGTGGTGGTTAGGTGTAATATACTGGAGACTCTTCATATTAAAGCTGCTATAAAGATGGCGAAAATGCCTGCTTCTTACAGTTACTGATGAAATCTGACATGAAGAAGGCAAAGTAGATGATGAAGTCTACAGGATTGCAGTTCTCATCCATCTCATGCTCAACGTGTTGAACAAAAGAATGAAGCCATCTCTTAGAAACCCATGTTGAGACCTAGGATGCCTCTTCACTCTCCTTTCAGGCAGCTATATTGTTACCTAAGACCCTTAATTTGTAGCTGAGCCATGAAAGTGTGGAGTATGGATTTGCTGAAGCCCTTGGAAATATTAGCTTGACTCTGGTATTTCACAGGAAGATCATGGGACATGTAGTAACGCAGCCTGTGTCTTGGCTGCTAAACTAATTGCTCCTGAGGCTGGAATGAATAGCCACCTAACTTGAGTGGACTCCACTAGCAGCAGGGCCTCTCTTCTCACAAGCTGTCAGAGCTGCAGAGCAAATAAAAGCTGTGGTGTAACCTCTGAGGACACAATTAAACCTGGGTTCTGTAGGGGAGGCATTTCCTTTTCATGGGCAAGTATCAGAAAGTTGAGTGGTTGCCACCTCTTGTCCCTATTGCAGTATTTAACAGACTTCATGGTGTGGTGTAGGAAGGCACTTTATACCCCATGGTACTGCTGATAATTCCTCATGGACTGAGGAAATTGAGTGGAGGAGAAAGAGGGGAAAGGCTCTTCTACCTCAGCAGCTCAGACATCTGCCATCCAGAAGTAGCTTTAGATCATTCAAGCTGCAAAAGTGCCTTTCACCAGCAGTTATCTCCCAAGTCAGGAAAAGACAAAGCTTATCTACAGTGGGGGTTATGGGGAAAATAACTTAAAAAGAAAGTATTTTCTCCTGGAGGCACATCCTTATATACCTTTTATGTGGAACATGAATACGTTAGTACAGCGGAAGAACTCACTTCAATAGCAGGTTCTGCTGTGCAGTAAAAGGCCACAGCTGCATAGACGTGGGCCTCCAGCCTAGAAGGGGAATTGCACATCAGCTTTGGAGGCTAATAAAGGCATGACCTTCTTGCTTAATGAAAGAAAGTCTTCCCAGGGGATGCTGTTCCCCGCTGACTGCTCTACGTTTTTCCAGTCACAGGCCACAGTCCTGTCCCTCCTTTGCAATCAGCAGCGCTTGTGTTGTCACCCCAGCACCAGCTGTGGGAGGGAGCAGGTCTAGCTGGACATGAGGCTCTGGGTGAACGATCAGAAAATATTTTTTCAGGCAAAGAGGTCAATAAAAAAATCATTTATTACAAAGGAAGCACAGGATATGAGGAAGGTTAGCAAAGAGAATTCTTGAAGGTGGCTGGGAGGACAGATGTGACTGATGAACCCTGTGTGGCTGAATGCTTTAAAGCTCCTGGAGATTATACCATCTGGAGGAACGCACGTAGGCTTCAGGACATCTGTGCCATTTTTTCGGTCCTGAAAAAATATAATAATTAGTACACTGAATGAGTTTTGAAGGTTCAAGGCCTGAACTGGACCATAGGATTGGGTGAGCTGGAGAAACCTTTGTGAAACTGATGTATTCATTTTGCTTTTATCACAATCCAAATACTTCCTGAAAATTAATTGATTTCTGCAATGATATTTTGGAAGGAATGGGGGCAGAAAAGATTGAACAATGTCAAAACAGCCCATTTTGACTCTAGAAAGTCTCCATTTGTGTGGGAATTTTGTTTTGTTGTTTTTTGGTTTTGTTGTTTGGGTTTGGTTTTGTTTTTAGTGGCATCTTTAAGTTATATTGGAATGAATAAATGTAATCTAATTTATTTCATAGCACAATGTTAGATCACTCCAAAGCAATTATTTTTCTCCAGGAATGTCATATTTAATTTTGCTTTTTAATGAATTTAGAATTGGAAATCTAAAGCTGATGATGAAACCAAATGTTCATCATTTTTTGGACAGTTCTGTTCAGGTGCTCTATTTTTGGCAACGGTAGAGTCGCTGCATAGCATAGACTGCAGTGTCTTCCTGCTACCCTGAATCTTCACTGGTTGGGGTGAAATCTCTTCAGAAAAGAACTGCCTTTTCCTATGTAAACTGTGAAGCAGAAAGGAGTATTAATTACCATCAAGATTTCCAGGGTCTACTACGGTACTAATTCAGGCCACATATCTTGTAACAGGCATTAACAACAACTGTATATATAATAAGTTTGACACATTTGAGTTCTAACAATCTTAAACTCCAGGGATTCAAGCCAACTTCATTAAAACAGTGGAAGAAAATCTTAGCAAGTCATTTTAAATGGTGTTGGCATATATACACCTTTTGACTTGAATCACTTACTGTTGTCCCAGTAATTTAGTCTGGGTTTTCTTGAGCACTGTGTGAATGTAAGGAGGAAGTGGTATGGTTTTCTTAGACTCGCACTAATGCTTTGGCTTAAATCTTTGCAGTACTTGCTCCCTCTGTGTGAGTATATGGGTGTGTTTATATATATATATATATATATATATATTCCCATATATATATGGGAAAAGCTTGTATTTTTCCATATGCAAAGTATTAGGGAGCATAAGCCCAGGTTTTTGTGCCTAAGTCTCTTAGGTATGGCAGGTAGTGGGACTTAAATAATTCTGCTGTCTGGACATGTATATTCATCTCTTTAACAGTTTTTGAAGCTGGTGGCCAATTTCAATTACATTTTGAAGGGAAGCAGGGGTGTCAGAGGGACTGCACTCCTACAAGTTTTTAAAGGATTAGTGGTTCCTAGAGGAGCCACAGTCAAGAAAAGCTAACCCTTTGTTAGACAGCAGGAAAGCATGCAGAACAGACACTTGTGAACCTGATTTACTAGTTCCTATGGCTCATTCAAATTATTTGTTTAAACCTTAAATATACCTAATTTATACAGAGTGTGGTGTGTCTACACACATTTGTCTGTTATACACATGCATAATGTTCACTAAAATCCTTCCAGAAACTAATTGTGCTCCCTCTTGCTAAAAGCATAACCTCAGCTCCATCTGCTGGCTCTGTGGATTGATAAGACAAAACCGCTGAAATATGTCTTGTCTGGGATTTTGGTTTTTGTCTAGTGAAAAAACATAAGCACAGCACCGAACATTACAGACGTGTTATTTTTCTTGAGTTAGATATTATCTATAAAAGAGAAGACCCTTATCTTTTGATTCCTGTTTTGGGGGTTTCAAAAAGTTCTTTCATGGCAGGTACAATATACTGCCGAGATATTAAAAAAATAATCAAAATTTTAAAAATTATA
>JAWMRA010000130.1:18631819-18684846 GCA_035584735.1 Pseudotriccus pelzelni
TTAGAGATCAGGAGGCTTTTTCCTCAATCATGAGAGCTAAGAAGCTATTTAGGAAAAAGGAAGAAATTTCCCTTCACCTCACCCCTTTATCTCTTGAGAGCAGGAGGTAAAGCTTTATGAAGAAGGTCAGATATTGTATCTGAGTTGCAATGTCTTCCTGATTTATAACTCCTGTCATGTGACCCCTGGAACAAAGCTTCGAGCCAGCTCTAAAACCAGGAATATTCACAGACTGTCCCATACTAATTCTTCACTAATAACATATTTTGATAAAATTCAAATACTAAGAGTGGATATTTTCTTGCTTCATTTTTTTTCCTCTCCTTATATTAGGAAGGCATTGGGCATAGATTTTCTGTTATGCAAGCTGTTTTGTAGTCTAAAATTATTTTTATTCCAAGCGCAATAACAAAAAAGAATTCCGAAATGAATTTTTCATCAAAAATTAGTGTTAGATCTGGCAGAGTTCTTGTTTTGATTTTGATCACATGTTTTTCAAAAAAAAAAAATAGGGCAATGCTCAAAACAAATAAACTGTTCTGTTCAGACAGTGCAGGCATGGCTTCACATTTTCAGCAAAATAAGTGATGCAAATGGATGACACATCTTTTTGGTGAAAAATAAAATGGCTTGTGGCAGTGAACTGTGCCGTCTCTGTTGACTTTGCATGAACATTAGGGTTTGGAAGTAGGGCAGTGAAAATTAGTATAGGCATGTGTAAGGTCAGCTAAAAATCAGCTTCTTTGCTCTTTTTCCATTGTGAATTGATACAACAGCACTACTGAAACTTTGAGCTACCTCATATAATTTAAATGCATTCTTGAAATTTAAAGCTTTTGGTTTAAAAAATGTTATCATTAAAAAGCCTGATTTCCGTCTTGTTGCCACTGCCTTCCAAACCTGACTTAAACTGGGTGACAGTTTGGGTGGTCTCAAAAACATGTCTGATGAATTTTAATAATGGGGCTGGCATATATAATTCTTCAACCCCATTTGGCAATTAGCAGAATTGGTGGATCATTGTTCAGCTTTCGGATCTTGTTTTGTATATTGCATACGGCCATGAACTTGGAAAACCATTACATGTCAGCTGCTGATTGGATAGGAAATTGTGAACTAGTCTGATGAGGAGAAAGTCAAATCCAGTTTTTTCAGCAGCTACTTGCCGAGAGAAGAAGCAAGGCCCAAGGTTGTGATACGGAAAGCAGTAATCCAAGATTGAAATTTACTTATTCCTTGTACCATCCTAGCCCTTTGGGACAGCCTGTCTCTATAGCAACATCCCCAATGCTGCTAGCGCTACAGAGAGCGGGTAAACATAAGCCTATACAGGTTATGGGGAAGAGTAAGTAGGTCAAGGCACTGCAAAGTGCAGAAAATAGATCCAGGTAGAGCAGACTTGTGAGTTGAGAGTCCAAGTAAAACCAGGACATCTTGGAGGCAATTTTAGGCCTGAAGATATTCAAGTTTGCTGCAGAGGTGTCCTCACTGAAGTTTACAGCCTCCATGTGCTCCTGGCTTATGTCACACTTACCCACTGTTAGGCATTTGGCAGTGGAGCAGTTGCATATTCTCTCCTTTTATACATTGCACTTTCCTATGTATGGTGAAGAGTTTTATATAGCCACAAAGAGTTTTATATGCCTTGGTGACATTTAGTCTACATACTCCCCTCTACTTCTTCGTTTTCCTAATGAACAAGCTGTAGGCTGCATATTTTGCATACATTAATGCTTTGTCACTTCGAACTCAAGGCAGAAGACTGTTCCAGGCAGAAATACCATCTTGTTCCTGCCACAAGGCTTGATACAGGAGAAAATAAAAAAAAATATAATTTGAAATCTTTTAACCAATTCTTTGCACAAGGTTTTTTTTCCTGTCTCATCTCTTTATATCTTAGTAATGCTTAAGATCACAAAAGAGAGCACTTTCTCGATGCGGGAAGCACTGAGTTCATTAATAATTAAAGAAACCCTTTTTCTAAGCTCTGTACATTTATGATAGACAGTGGCTAGGAAACGTTCATCCCTCTTGCCAGGAACTGGTGCAAAAATCAGACATGCCAAAGGTTCCAGAGTGTGGTTGTGTCAGAAGGGAGATTTAACCTCTTACCAAAAATAAGAGCGCGGGTACACACACACAGAATGTAGCAAATTACTTAAGACTGAGGCTAACTAAAACAAATGTGTAGTCTACAGCTAGGCAATTGTAAATGGTGTGCCCCAGAGAAGGGAAATGTGCAAAAAGGTTAAGCAAACACATGTGACAACACTATTCCCCCATTTCTGCCACTTGCACCCTTAAATGGATGCTGAACGCATGTTTGAAGGATGGCAGCTGCAAGACAATATTTTCCCAAGAACAAACAGAGTCTTGTTGGAGAGTAAAGCTGTTCAGTGTTTTCTATTCCACTCATGAAATGGAGGTGAACTTTTCTGGCATTTATAAAAAGAAACAAGCCCAAAGGACACAAGAGAGCAATCATACTTGCATGTGTTTGTGTTTGCATTCAGGTGCAGTGGGGAATTATGGTAGAAGAAGGCCAAGTATTGATCTGGGGAGCAGACAGTTGTCAAGAAGGGCTGAAAGGATCCACAAAAAAAAACATCACAGCCCCTGGGGATCCCCTGGCTCTCCCACAACTCTTTTGAAGTGAGCAACCCCACTTCTGCTTCGTTGCATAGGGGTACAATCCCTCCATGTGCCTGTGTGCACATCTTAATGTGGCATTATGGAATGAGGCTCTCTATGTACAGAGGCAGGATTTGTAGAGGAAGCATCCCATGCTACCTCAAAAAGGGCACTGACTTACAAGCTCACCATCACATGTCCCCATAGAGACCCTGAAATGTCAGATCTTTAAGAATACAGTAAATCTAAAATATTTGTTTTAGAAGGAAAGTGGTCTTGCCCTGCTGATCTGTACAGAACATGGAAAAGATTATGACTTGACAGGTAGAAAAGCACGTAGCATACACCTCTCAGATCCCCTTGTAGCTAATCAGACCTTTTTGATGGTAGGGAAACCTTTTTTCTACTTTGGTTTATATTACAGTTTGGGGTTTTTCTTTGCTTTTTGTTTGGGTTTTTGGTTTTGGCGGGGGGGTTTTGGGTTTGTGGGGGTCTTTTTGTTTTTTTTGGGGGGGACTTGTTTTTTTTTGTTTTTTTGGGGAGTGGTCATTGTTGGAGGGGGGGATTGTTGGATGGGGGAAAGGTGGAGGCAGGGGCGGTGTGAGGCAGTTGTATAATTTTCTTTGTGCAAGCAGAGAAATGGGCAATGAAAAGCAGAACTACATGTTCATAGCAACATCAAATGTCTGTAACATCACCACTTTTTCTGTGGAGATTGCAGCACTATGTAGCACTACCTTACAGCAACTCACTAATAATTATTAGCTACAGATCATGGGAACTCTCTGGCAGTGGAAAAAGTATTTACTTGCTTTTCTAGTAGTTAGCTAAAACCTGACTTTTTATCTTATTTTAAGCAAAAAGGGTAAAATCAATCGTAAAATGAATATGTATTCCCAAATTGAAGTGTGTTTAATTGGCAACTTTTATTGCAGTAACAGCTTTCAACATGTTTGAAGCGATTTTGACATGTTGCAATTTGGTCTATGGAGTTCCAATGATTGTACGTGAGGTAACATCGATTTTAGATTCATTTTTCTCCTTTGCTGTTTTTCTTAGTCACCTGCTATGGCATTTGAATCTACACACATAAGATGAAGTGTTGTTCAGTTGTGGCACTGTCATTGCATCTGAGCTTCTCTCCTGTGATGTTAAGGGAGCCTGCAGAGACCAGGCTCCTGGATTAAGCATCAGAAGGAAGGTGCTTAATGCAGGCTGTCTGAATAGCCCTTTGCTGCACCTTGTCATCTTTTGTAAGACTTACTTAAAGTCAAATGCTTACTTAACAATGGCATTTTTGTAAGAATCTTTAGCATGGACTCAATGGATTTCACACTGGGAGTCTCTGAATACCTTAAAGTAAATACACTGTAGTTTTACGTAGTTATAGAGGAAGAGGAGGACAGTTGTAGTGTAGTTTGGATGTGTCTGTCTCACTGGTTGTCTGCCCTGTGGAGCTGCTTGTACTGGACCAGATCTGAGCAAGAAAGATGACAGTGGGTGTAGTGAAAACATCGGGAGCTCTCATTATGGCTGGCTTACCTTTCTATCCAAGCTGTGGGTCTTCAGCATGTTCATCTTTTAGAAGCAAATCTCCACTGTTTTAAATAAGTGGTCACTTATTTTGAGTGCCAGCAGTATCAGCAACAGTATCCCTCTGCTTCACAGGGAGCCTCACACAGACACTTCACAGTCCATATAAAAGTAATTTTTCAGGATCACAGAAATACTGACACTGGCAGAACAGAGAACATTTTTCACAATGGTGAAAAATTCATGTGCTTTGCCCTGCATTTACCTAATCAAAATATCAGACTCAACAAGTTTATGGTTTGACCTTGGCTTCTGAAAATTTTAAGATGACCCTAAGAAAAGCTTTGGCCAGAGAAGGTAGACCAGATAGTCAAACTCATCTAAACTGAGCTTTTGAATTACATGTATTTGTACTGTGCTGGTTGAAAAGCTGAGTTTTTACCATTCTCTCCTAGAACAGGTTGTTACTTTTGGCATCAGTATTCATGTTATCATCAATGACTGATCATTTGTCTGTGTGTAGTAGCCCCGTTCCTCTTCTAGTCTCTCACGCACACTGCTCTACTCAGAGACACTTGGGAGGGGAGGACTTGGTGCCCGGGTGCAACAGCAGAGACTCCCCCTCAAGGAGCTTTTGATTAAGATCACAAGGCAAAGTGCTGTTTAATTTAAGGAAAGATAATACCCAGAGGTGATATATTCAGTCACAGCTTAATTGAAACGAAAGAGCACGCAAAAAAGGTGAGGGAGACAGCAGACAAAAGGTTAAGCAAAGCACCTTGTATCAAATGTTCAGCTGAGGATTAGCTGTTGATTGGGGAGCATAAGCCAAAAATCAAGTTTTATTGTGTGCCCTACAGTGATTTCTGTGTTCAAAATGAAATCAGGAAAACAGGCACTTGTTTATCTCCATACATTACCGCAGCATGTGTGACAAGAAAATAAAAAAGTCATGAAATATTATTAGTGTTTTCTTTTTATTGATTACTGAGTTTAGCTGTAGGAAATACTGGAGAAAATTTATGGCTCCAACCTTTAGTTTAAAATTAATATAATTGTTAAGCTTTGGGATTATGAACAGCTGCTCGTTGAACAGTAACAAGAAGACGACCTTTACAAGAAACACCTAGTATTCTGCCTGCATCAGGGAACTTTTGCACAATAAGAAGAGCTGACCAGTAAGATGAATAATTTGCTTTAAAAGGGAATGTAGATGGCAGTAAATAAGAACAGCTGTTGAAACAGGCAGTGCAAGGCACATAATGAGGGTGTTTCAAAAAGATTTGCAGTAAATACAAGCTTTTTAATGACAGGATGTTTACAAGTTCCTCTCACTTTTCACTCTTGACTTCAGCACAGTAATTCCACTGGTTTGGATAGCACAGTAATCTAGTAAAGTGTGATGAGAGCTAGATTTCTGTTCTGTAACTAAATCATACCCACTGCATCCTCCCAGTCCACTTCTGCTCTAAAATGTTTCCTACTGAATGGTTCAAGGGCTTTACAAATAAGTTGTTGGTTTAAATCATCCTTAGTGGTTGACACTTCTTCTGTTCATAATTTTTTAAGCTGCTATTACAGTGCTGTTGTCTTCAATACTATTTAAAAAAAAAAAAAAAAAAAAAAAGGTTGTTTCTGATTTCTGTTCCTAAGGCATCTTTCTTCTGATGATTAACATCAAAGAATTTTGTAGGCCTTGATTATTTATCTTTCTCAGTAGTCTCAAGGTATTTCGAGAAAAAGGTTTTTGCATAGCTCAGAGTTGAAATTTCTTAACAGCAAAGAGCAAGGTGGCACACCAACTTGAGCCAGAATTGAAAAAAGTGATGGTTGGCTAAAACTATGGGAGGAAGCTGATGCAGAAAAAGTGAGTGCTTCACAGGCAATCAAGACCTCCATCTTGTTAACCTCTGTCTTATTTTGTCTGTAAAGCTTTGGAGGAAATAAAGAACTGGGCACTGAACATAGATTGCAGAAAGCTGTGCTGAGCTAGTAAATGTAGAAATAGTTGGAGAACACTGCAGTTAGGTCTAAGGCCATGACTGGCTTATGAGAAAGCCAGGTCTTGGGGATGCTGGGCCAGCAGATGAATTGGAGGAGCAGCACCACAGCTTTGATGTGTGGTCCTTGAAAGTCCTCCATGTACTGGTAGCTAAGAGCTGGTAAATCCAATAGCTCACAGGAGCACTGCTGAAGATCTGGTAAGGTAAGCCAGCAAGGAAGGGAAAAAGCAATCCTTCATCAAAAGGAAAGTGATTAACAAAGCCTTTCAATTCTGGCAGTTACCTGTTACTAATGGAAACAGTTCTACTGAAAAGTAGCTAGGCAGTGTCAGGTATAAACCCTCAGGGATGTTTGCGCACTAAGGAATGGTCAAAACAGTATAGGGGAAGCCATTCACGGTAAAAAAATTGAATGAGTGTCCAGTCTTTGCAAGATTGAATGAGCAGATATGACCATGGGATTAACAAATACCATCCAGTTAATCACCTTGTGTGCCTGGTTTCCAGGCATCTGTAGCACTTGCAGCAGGGGATGATTGTTTAAAGAGCTCTGTATAGTCAAAGGGTCCAGATTTCTGAATGGCTCAACACTCTTTGGGAACTATCTATTGCCCAAGCATCATGAAGAGATATGCACAGGCTAAACTGGCAGAGCATGCTCTGACCCACTACAATACAGGCATGTGTCTCCATCTTCAGTAACGAGCTGTCAGTCCTTAAAGATGATACTGAAGTGGAAAAAGATATGCAGCCTGGGAAAATAATGGCCAAATTTGTTTAACATACTTTACAACAATGGTTATGTCATATAATTTTAAGTGAATCTTGTTCATTAGAGGCTGAGCCCCTGCATTCGATGCTGTAGAAGTCTGAGGGAATCACAAAGAATTTGTCTAATTGGCATCATGCATGAAGGCTGCTGAAGCGTTGGGAATGGCTGGGTCTTCCGCACCAGTAATGATCTTATTGCCATAGTTACAGAAGTCTGATTCTCCTTCTCCCTGCAAGTTGACAAACCTCATTAAGAATATTTGCAAAAACTTGAAAGTTTCACTTGAAAGTTTCACCTAGGCTATGAGTAGTTGAACAGCTGCTTTAAAAGCCAGTTCTGTCTATGCTCATGCCCAATCCTGCTTCAGCCGTGGGGGAACCCCTTAATTGTTTGTAAAACCAGAACATCTTCTCACTGCTTAGTTCTAGGTACTGCCACCCTAGAGAGCCTTGATCTTTGTGGATGCTTGAGGCATGCTGAGCCCTATGGAAGGCTGTGAGGTAAAGTAGACATTTTAATGTGCCTTTTTTCCTAGGGAAGAAAAGAAGTATAATACTTGTGAACCTGTTTGCATTAGGAGCCTGGGTTACGCATGTACAGCAGGACAGAGGCACTGAGATTAGGGTAAGTTGGTGTTGACTTGTCTTGGCAAGGCTGAAATGTCTCTTCTTTCCATGAGATGAGAGCACTGATTCCAGTGGCCTGTGAAATATGGGCAAGCAGAGCCATCCTTCATTCTGTATCAGGAAGCTGTGCTCTACCTGAACCGTGCAGGTGTATAATAGCACAGGCTGTGAGCAAGAGCCAGAGCAAGGACATTTATCACTTTTGATTAAAGAGCCTCAACTCTTGTTCTGCAAATTGAAGTTAAAAAAGGCTCAAAGGAACATGGTTACTAACCATGTTAGTACTTTTAATGCCAAAACTTATTCCAGCTCTTCCCATTTGTATCCTCTTTTCCCTCTCTGCATCTTCCTGTTAGCAAACAATAGTAGCTTCTTTTTCCACTTTTTCCATTTTCAGTCCCTCTTGTCTCAAACTGAGTGCTAAACAGGGTGGCCTAACCTAGTCAGGTGCCTAGCAGGTATTAAGAGGAATTTTCCCTTCCAAAGCATTTTGTCTCAATTTACTGGCTTGTCTGTGTGATGATTTGGGTAGTTTTAGCATACTCTACAATTCACTGTCTGTCTCCATGGAAAGTGTGAAGATGTCATTGCCTGGTGTGTGCAGGAACTAGACTGCCAAGCATTCTTGCATGTATATTCTCCTAATTTTGTAAGCTGACTTGATAAACTAAGAGTGGTTTTTATACAAACAAGTACAAACAAGGGCTAGCAGACTTCAGAAGAGGCCCTTCCCTAGGCCTTCCAACAGCTAATGGGATGGGCAAAGGGTCTTTTTGTCAAGCACACTGTCTTTGTGCTCATCTGCCACCTCCTTCTGTGCACTCATTTAAGGTAAGTCTGAAACACACTTAAAGTTTCAGGGGAAGCATCCATTTGAATCTTTTAATTGAGGACAGAAAAGCAGAAGCAGTAAGCAAACCTGAAAATCTGAAAAAAGGAAAAAATGTCAGTTTGGGTCTGAGGCAAGCCTTGTTGTAAAGGGATGTGGGTCTGGTGAGAGGCAGGGCATGTCTTATGCTGGCAGTTTGCTGTAACTTTGGTAGATGGTGTCAGTGAGCCTCTCCCTCCTTCTCAGGGACAGAACTTACCCTCTGGACAGTGCCTACTCACGCCTCTGAGGCCACAGCAACTCTCAAAGGGGAATTTTTCAGCATCTCCTGGGAAATGAAGTCCACCAGAAGCCCTTGACTTCGACAGAGTCTCTGGCACAGAAATACCCATGAGGAGCCACAGCAGTATTTCCAGTTAACTGACAGTGGCACTTGACAATTTTCAGTGCTCCACATTCCATTAAAAAACAAACAAACAAACAAACCCTGTTTCAGTTAAAAATACTTTTCTACATTTTTTCAAGCCTTTGCCATCATGTTTTGCACAATTTAACCTTATTATCCAGCAGTGCTGAAGGGATGAACTCTCTATCTGTGCAATGTTCTCCACATTAATGGCATTAGCTTCTCCTCTTTGACCATATGGATTCAGGTTTTGAACTATCACCTGTAGCCAATTTCATAATGGCCATTAGTAATATTTCAAAGGATATGTGTACTAAAAAGGGAGGAAAGCAAGCACTCTCTTAGTTGATCAAACATCTCCATTATATCTGCATTATCTGGGCAAAGTGACTATTTTACTCTGAAACCATGGATTGGGTGATTTTTTGCTTGTTGAATGAGTTGACTAAGATTGCATCATGCATGATTTAGAAGGCTTTAGACCAACAACGTACAGTGACTTACGCTGTATTTTGCCATTCACAAGTTCTTTGAACATTGGGTCAATAGTTATTAACAGTTTGCAATGAGAAATCAGACTGTGGTCTTTCATATCGTTTTTAAGTTGAGCCCTACTGATTTATTTAACTGTGCATGCACAAAATATATCTGCAATTGCATCTTCAATTTTAGGTTATAACCAAGCTGTAGGAAATAAAAACTCCACACTGATTAAATTATAGAATACTTTTTTTATTTAATCTTGCCCAGCAAGCTAAAATGAACATGCATCCGTAGATGTACTAGTAATTCATGTAACATGTTAATTCCTCAGTGTGCAGTCATTACATTTCCAGTAGCACTCATTACTCCAACAGCTCTGAAGTGTTTCTGCAGCAACACTTGGCTTGTGATGATACCATTTTGCAAGTTTCTGAAGGTATTTTTTTGCCCTGAATTGCATTGATTGCATTTCATTTACCTTTTTGCCCCTGCTATTGTTTATTAGCAAGCACTTATCAATTAGCTCAGTCAAGATCCAAAAAAAACCCTACTCACTAAAAATCAATAAGGAAACTCAATAACTCCTTCCAAAACCCAATAAAGAAGCACCAAATTAAAGTGTTCACAGCAGATATGTGCACAGGGCTTTGGCTGAATAGTTTATCTGATGAAAAAATTATGGGTTTTGTTAATTATAACTACCCACCAATGCAGCCCAAACCTGCAAATAATTTGTTCCTGCACCACCCCTTTGCTTTTTCTTCAAAATACCGAAATAAAAGTGAAGTTTTCAAAGAGAAAGTATTTTGATAGTTTAGAAATCATATCTTGAGAAATAGGTTATAGAAATGTGAAAGTAACTACCACTTCTGAAGGTTAAGGCTGTGCTAAAACCAACCCACAATGTTGTGTGCAGGGATGGGAAGGAAGAATTTTAAGGTGAAGAGGCAATGCTGCTCAGCTCAGACCAAGGCAACTGCTCCTTGCTTCCACTTCCGGTGTGACTTTGAAATTGTCATTTTGACCTCGGTGGACATACATTTCTCATGTTTAAAATAGGAGCCCATCTGGAGTATATTTCTGGGGACGTGGACTAAAGCTCATTTGTTCTTTTTATGTTGAGACTAATGTAGTAAGCTTCATAGCAGAAAGCAATAAGAAATTATTTTGTGTTGTAGTTTGGGATAAAAAAATTCAAGAGGAATATATCTGATGATGAGCTAACTAATTCTAATGCAGAAGCAGTAGGGGTCTTCAGCAGAGTTACAGCAGGATCAGTTCTCAAATGCCCTTTAGATATGGCCGATAATTCTTACTCTTTATACGATTGTGGTGGCAAAAGGCTACCAGCCAAGCCAGGATCTGGCATACTGTGCAATGCTGTACTGCTTGTACATACAGCACAAGACATTCCTGTCTCAGAAGATGTGCTAAAATAACTAGATAAGGCAAAAATACTGAGAGAAAGAAAATATTTTTTATTTTTGCTTGATCAACTCAGGGAGATATGGGAGAAGTTAAGAGATACTTTCTGATTACCCATGGAGTTGCAAGCACAGCCCTGAGGCAAACACTAGTGACTTCGTTTCCAGTAGGATACTTTAATCTTGTATTATCCTTCATGTGCACAAGAATCAGAACACAGCGATTGGGAAACATTATGCTTCTCATATTTTGAAATGGTCCAGAGGAAGCATCCGTTTTTGCGTACCAAAACTGCTTAAGCCTTGTCAACAGTTAACATGTGTAGAAGGGAAAACATGTATTTTTAAAATCTGCTTCACTCTGATCAGATTAGAAAATAGTGTCAAGGCAATTAGAGGAAAATAAAGAAGGATGAAACTGCTTTCAGAGTAATGGAAAAATAATTATCAGTGTGCTAGCCGACTGTGTGTTGTCCCTGCTGGGTGCCAGAGAAGAAACATCTATTTTCAAAATGTTCTTTGGGCCTCATCTTACATTTTGCTGAGCTTGCTCAGTTTCTATACAATATTGATAGAAATTAGAGGCACCCAGCACCCCAACAGCTGCCCTGAGCACGTTCCAGAATCAGCCCACCACAGACAAGAGCAGCTCATGCACGGGCAATGAGAACAACACAGAGGAGTTGAAAACACAACAAATAAACATAAAATGTATTGAAAAATGTGGTAACTAAAGATGATGGCATCTAATCATGATTTATTAACATGGTTGCTGTCACATTTCCAGTGATTATCTGTTGTTTTGGAAAAGTGTCTCCTTGGATGTGCTTACACATTTGTGTTCATTTATTGTGAGAGATCTCCACAGAGCAGTTCAGCAGCTGGGAGACTGCTGGTATACTGGCAAGTGTGTGCATCTCCTTGAGAAAATTCCTCTGGGCTTTGGTGAGCAGAGGATGCAGGTTATTGCAGAGAGACTTTGAAACCTTGTCCTCCTGCTCACAATAAGCTACTCCTAGACAAGGGAACTGAAAATAAAACAGGAATATGGGGATGGCTCTCTCAAAAAGCCCCTAGAAAATCTCAGATTCAGTCTCTACTGACAGGAAAAATGTAGAACTCAGGGGTTTGTTGTGCTAACTGTTGTGTGAGCATAGTGATAGAGCTTTAATAGATGGACCCTTCCTGTGCAGACACAATTATCACCACAGGTACTGGTGCTGCACAGGCAAAGTAAAAACTGAGCAGTGAAATTACTTGCCCAGGGCCCTAGTGCCAAAGGCAAGAATGCATTTTCAGGTGAAATATGGGCCCTACTGGAGTTAGTGACCCTTAATTTGAGCTTCATCTCAACCCAGTATTCAACAGTCCTGCTCAGCCTTAGACCAGTATGGATACTCATATAATGCCCCTGACTGTGGTTTTAATGACGGCTTTAGAAAGGTTGACATTTGCTTTCATGGCCTTTGATTAACAAACTCTTGCAGCAGCAAAGGGAGAGGCCAGAAGTAGCACTGGGAAAAGGAGCTAGCACAGCTGCTGTTTCTCATGGCAGGAAAAAAAATAGTGAAATCCATTAAGCTGTTGGTTTTTATTCTGCCTTGCTGCTATTTAGCAAAGGTAAATGCATTGTGAAGATCAGGGGCACAGCAGTCATATGCTCTGGCCTGTGACATGAACACATATTGAACAGTTCTGAAGGCTTCCCCTTCCTGGCTAAATAGATGATGGCAGCAGGAGAGCTTACGTCCTACCCTCCTTCTGTAAATGTTCTTAGACCTTCATAAGTACAGCCAAGGGGAGGACTTTCTTAATCAACCTCATTGGTGATCTGACTGAAGGTCTTTAGCAAGGTTTATTATTTTCTTCATCTTTGGCCTGAGTTGGTGAGATGGGTAATTAATTATAGTTTATCCATTTGTCAGGATGATTAAAGCAGCTCTGCTGTGTAGCTTGACCTTCAGGTAACCACAGTACTCCTTTCACTTAGTGCTACCTACCATTGCATGAGATTTGTGCAGCCTGCTACACCTAATATTTTCCTTTACGTTTTTCTGAATGTTTGTATTCCTCTAGTAGGATTTTTTTTTTTTTTTTTTTTTTAGTCTAGAAAACACACAGAATAATTCTTATTAGGGTTGGAAGAATTCTGGGGCCTGTAAGAAAATTCACATTGAATACTGTGGTCAGTGTTGTAGTTTTATCAGCTTCTCTACAGATCTACAACCCTTTTATTGAAACTAATACATAAAACTTTCCTGCCTCTTACTAATTCATTCTCTCTCTCTCTTTACCAAAGGTAAAGATATTTCTTTTGTGATTCTGTTCTCAGAGGTCTCATTGAAATCTGCACTTTTTCTTATAGAGGATCCTGAGAGAACCAGTTTAAATGCCTACAACAGTGGTGGGGGGTAGTGAGGTTTTTGTGACTGCGCGTCCAGACTGATGCTGGGAAGGATATTCCTGCAGCCTTGCATGTCACATTATTGCTTGTGCTGAAACAGTAAAACAAACTAAGAATGCCTTTCAGATTTTCTTTGTCTTTACCATTACCTGGCTTGCAAAGTTTTCTCTCAGTTTCTTTCTCTTTCCAGATTATCTCTTTTGACTTGTCTAGCTAGACAATTGCAGCAGATGCTCCCATTTCTGTCTTGGGAAGGACTTCTGATCTAAGATCCTAAACCATAGCGATACAGAATTGGCAGCGTGATGGAGGACAGTAAGCCTGATGCTTGGCCACCTTCCTTCTGGTGTGCTCTTGAGAAGTGCCTGCTTTTTATTCCCTAGTGACCTTTCTCACTAAACTATTGTGTGTTAGTTCACTGCATGTCAAAGGAAAATGTTCTAATTTAAATTACAATAGTGTCTGATGTTGATACTGTAATTGTGTGTTCATATTCATAGATTAGTTCAGAAAATTCCAGTACTTGCCAGAGTAGAGAAACTGTGAACAAAGATTCTGTAAGTCATGAGATTGCCTTAAAATCCCGAGACTCCAGGGTTTGGTTTGTGCATGTGTATTTCTCTTGGGTATTTCTTTAGGGTTTATATTTTCAAGCTTTCCCCTGCCAGCTGAAAAGCAAGTCACTTATGAATAAAAGAAAAGCTGAGAATTTCCTTCATGTTAGAGGGCTTCAGGAGCCACAACTTGAGCATGAAATGTCACTGGATTTGTAATGAAATCATAGGAGCTGGCAGGACTGCCAAATTCTGTCCTTTGCCTACTCCTTAAAAACAAAACCCTTTAAAACTGAACTATTGTTCCTGGAAAATTAAATACTACTGTCCTTTAATGCATTCCTCCTGTTCTGTGAACTCATATTTAATTATTTCGCATTAAACCCATGATTAACAGCAGAGCAGAGGTGTTTAATAATGATAAATAGCTGAGGATTTAGTATATATCGCAGATGTGAGTCCATCTCTTTTTTTTTTAGCCGCAGTTACACATCTGCAATAAAACTGTATTAAATACTTTGAGGAAACTTTTGCATTATTCCTTCCAAAAAAATTAGTATCCACAGCCCAAACTTTTGTAATTTAAAACCAAACATATGCATTGTCCGCACATTTCAAGAGGCAGCTGGATTAAAACCTTTTGGATGAGATTTTAATGAATGACTGTGTTCTCTCACTGAATCAGTGCAGGGAGTAAATTTTTAATGACTCATCAACAAAGTTAATAGTTTTGAAAATCATTACAGAGCTATTCTATTATTTTGTTTCTTTTTGCAGTGTGCGACTAATGCTCCATGCATCATAGTAATGTTTCTCTTTTGGTGCTTCCAGCAGAAGTTGTTCTGACTCAGAGCTTCCTCGAGGAAATGTGTTATGAAAATGGCAATTTAGAAATACTCTGAGATGTTCAGGAGTTGGATTTAAGATCCCAACAGATGTACGTGAAGGCCAGACACCACAGACCATATCGGCCCCTTGAGAAGGAGATACATACCTACTATGATTTTCAAAAGTATTTTAGTAATCTAACTTTTTTTAACTGATTTAGGTATGAAGCACAGGCCAAATCTCTGTAGACACCCTATAAGGTGTCTAGCTTAGTTTTCCTTCCTTCACTGTTTGAAATGTTTCAGATGGTCCTAGGTCTGCATTCGTGCACCCACTGGCCAGCAGCCCTTTGCCTGGAATAGCAAGAGCTTTATGCTCAGTACTGTGTATTCCCTTCTATCTACAGGCAGCATTTTATATTAGCTATATTTTATGAACAGACATATCTTTTATAGGAGCCTTTTTGCTACAGCTGTCGCCATGAAAATCATTCTGTTGGATTCAGTTCAGATCGACTACTTCCAGAGGATAAAAAAATACCTAAAATTATTTTCTGTAATTTATCTCTTAGTCAAATGTCTGTATAGTCCATTGCCCACCGAGTGAAGAGAATTTATAATAAGTGTTAGCTAACAAGCTTCTTCCTTGCTAACTAGAGCATTAAATTCATTGACAAATGTTGTCATGAGTTGGTTTGTGAGCAAATAAATGGAGTTCACAAGTAAGGAGAAGAAATATGAGGCCACAGAAAGGGGCCTGGAGAAATGTGAAAGCTTAACGCTTGTCAGCCTTAGAGAAGACCTTTATCCTGACAAAACTGTAGAGGGCAAAGTTTTGTAAAGCAATTAATGGAGGAGGTAGTATGGTTCCCCAACCCCGGCTGAAAGGTATATAGGTGTTCAGAGATATCAAAACGGGTGTGTTTAAAACTAAAACAATGATTCCCATTGATTTGAGAGAAATTTCTGATGCTAAATGAGACAAACACAGCGGATCTTGTTTTTTATGAAGATTGCCGCCCGTATAGGCTTGTGGCCAGGCTTCCCAAGATGTCTGAGGGTGTCAGGAGATGATATTTACCATTTTGCAGACAACACCAGTATTTTAGCCTGCACTCAGGACATCTTACAGCTTGGGCTTAAATGTAAAATAACCATAAGCATAAGCAATTTTCCCTCTTTCCTATCTAGCCCCACCCAAGCATTGTGTTATTCTGTCTCTTACAAGATCTTTGGAGTTAAGGAACCTATGCAGTGCATACCTCACTGAGGCCTTGATATGCTGCGGTGGGGACATTATATTTCTAAAAGATATTAAATTATAGGACACCTTATCTCTGTCTTGCACGTTTCCTGCTATTTCTAACAGTCTTACTGCAGACCTGCATCATCATCTTCATATGTATCTTTGACATGATGGGGACTGTCATCCCGGAGATCATCATGGATGATACTTCTTTAGTCTGCAGGCAACAGACCCTGCAATAGTCTCAGTCTTGCTGTTTTGAAGTGACTAAAGCTGGCTGTCGTAAGAGTGAATTGGGTTACTGGCAGAAATTAAGTGCTTTCATGGATGGGACTACAGGGAATCGGGGCTTTATGAAATGTCTAAATAGAAATTTTTAAGAAACACTACATCCACTTGCTTTTACTTACTGGTAATAAAAATGTGTTTCTTTGGCTGCAGGCATGTGATCTTGCCTGTCAGTTGTATGTGATACTCTATTAACCAGTGTATTTAGAGTTGCCATTAATTCAGTACTTTTGCTCTCCTTTCAATAGTAGTATGAGGGCACAGTATCTTGTCAATGTGCCGATGTATGTAAAGCTTTTTTGAGCTAATGGAAGATATATGTCTGCATTCATGCTAAAAGCACCTGAAGCTCTTCTATCTCTTGATTCCCCACAAGAACAAGAGACCTCATGTATTTAAGAAGGTAATTCCACTTAGAATATTTGCTTATGAACCAGGGGGAGGGAGTCTTGTGGTTTATCGCTGGGCAGGGCTGGGGAAGCTGGCTCCCAGGCCTGAGCTGGGCTGCAGGCTGGTCTGGGTTCTGGGTATAATTGATGTTGGCTCTGTCCTGTCATTGTGCTGCCTCTCAGAACCACGAGAGAGACACTGATTTCCTTATCAGGCTCATGGTGGCAGTGCCTAAAACTCAAGAGCTGGCCCTGCCTGTACCAGGAGCTGAATGGGTCTTCAGGTAGTTTGGTTTCAGAGGAAAAAAAAATATTTTTTACATTAGAAATGTCTCCTGATGATAAGGACTAGAAAGAGATCCATGGAAAAAGAGATCCCTTGAGGGGTTAGACAGCATGGACAGCGAAGAAAGGGAACCCATATTTTTGGACACCAGCTTGCAGCCATCAGGCCTTGCTTTTTCTGCGTGTGCTCTGTAGTTTCTGATCAGGTTATTGCTGTATTATTGTAGTTGCTGATACAGGTTACAGTCTACACAAACAATCCTAAAATTTGAATTTAAGTGCATGTATGTTTAGGTCAATGTAGAGTGAGAGTGAGCAGCATGTAGGGGCGGCTACTTAGTATGTGCTGCCTGTTACCAAACTTTAATTCCCGGGAAAGTTCAGTGTGCTTTGTCCTTATAAGAAATCAGTGAAGTATGCTGTGTACTAAAAACGCTGTGTAGAGTCCTTAGAAAAATAAAATGGACCGATGGCATTGGCTCATTCAGCATTGCAGTATTTTTAAGACTACTTATCGCTAATATACAGATTCTAATTGGTAATTCCCCCTTTTAATTATCTTACATTTAGTTACAGCAAATGATCCCCTTGTTCTTTAATGTAAATGAATTCGTGTGAGCATGTGTTTAATGGCCTCTTTCATATTTTCCTTTTAACCAACACTGGAATTTATTCTACTTGAGCTAAGCACCTCCATATTTTGTGGCAGTTTACTTATGTATCATTCTATCTGAAAATATCACAGACAAGATAAATGGATTGGCACCAATTTGGTACTTGGGTGATTAGTGTGAAAGCTATTTCTAAACTATTAGTTTGTTATACGTGGCATTTTATCTTTGTTTAGGAAAAAATACACTAAGTGCAGATGCTAACTGTAGATTAAGCAAACTTAATTAATTTTGAAATGTAATAAACTTTGGAGAGGGGATTGCCTCCAAAGATAGTATCCTCACTCATAAGTGCTTAATGTTAAATAATATTATTTTAAATCCACTTTTACTCATAAATTTGAGGTGATTGTCTGTCTAAGTAACAATGTACTTCAGAAACACTGATTTCTGTTTCGTTTCAAAAAAACTAACACCACCACTACTACCCAGAAGACATTGTTGCTCCTACACATCCCCAGCAACAGAGGGGATTGTATAATTTGGTATTCAAATTCTGGTATTAGATTTTGCATACATCACTTCTGAGTGACGGTATTTCATCCCCAGCAAAAACTGAAGGCTGTCTTCTAGTGCTTTTTTTGTTGATTTCAGTTGTATGTGTGATTTTATGCCTGTATATACCCTGGGTAAAGGCTGGAGTCTGGGTCCCACAGGGCCTTCAGTTTTATCCGCTGCAATTTCTACTGAAAGAAGCAAAATTTCCAGCCAGTTCATGAGGAACAAACGTCAATCCTGACTGTGTAGCTGATCAGTGGATATCACAATGGTCAGCTAAGAGTAACACACATTGGAAAACTTCTGGAAAGGAATGATTCTGAGTGATGCAAGCTATAATACAGACAGACAGTCAATATTTGCAGTATGTCACCTGAACTTTCAGAGTAATAAAACAGGGAGATGGTACTATGAATTACCATGGGGAGGGAGAGATGATCAATAGTGTGATATTAATGAGATTCATGGTATAGATTTCCATTTGCGGCTGATAGAGAAGTAACAACAACTGTGATGTTTCTGATGAAGGTTATGTCTTGTGTGCTGTCTACGTAAAACACAGCGTTTGCACCCCAAATCAGTTCTTGGTAGCTACAAAGTTATTCAACAGCCCAAAGAGAAAGAGGTGACCCTAGTCATTGGCTAGCTGGGAAATTTAGCTTAGAGTGATGTCCATGGCAAACCGATGCTGTGGTTTGGAATAGCACAATGTATTTGGGCTTCTACCCTTAAATATTAGTTTTCTCCTTCCACACTGTGTCTACAAAATATTTTATAACTTCACTCTTCGGCGATTAATATGGCCTGATTCTTGAAAGTGTTCTCCTAGCAGCAGCCAGGGAGATTGGAGAAGAGTGCCACATAATTTGAAGACGTATAATTAGCACTGTCAAGCACATTTCCCCAAGGATAGGCCTTTCTAAAAGCCCAGATTTCCAGGAATCCCTGTGGAGATCAACTTGCGTGTCCCAAGCATCTTTGCAAATTAGACTGCATATGTTGTCAGTGAGGTATCCTTGTGCAAATTTGGAATGTTGATAGTCATGTATATCAGGTTTCTGCAGAGTTTACATAGTGACCTCCTGTGGACTTTGGCCATTCAAATAATGCAAGAAATATTTCCATGTGTCCTGCTATCTGTCTGTCTGCCATGTGGCATCTCATGTCATAGTAACCAAGGATATAATTCTTCAATTGAATAGAAAATAATTTTGCAAAATGAGAGATAGTGAGAAAGAAAACTTTCTCACTAAGATAGAAGACAGCATGATAGAATTAATAGAGTAATCTGTTCATCAGTTATGCTTTGAAGTATATGTCAAGGTATTTTCTTTTGATTTGTATCAGATGGATCAGCATTACTTCCCAGAATAAACCATCATCTTTTTTGTTCTGTTTGCTTTCTTTCCTTTCCTGCCTAAGACACATAATCAATATATATAAATTTCTTAATTTTCATTTTTCCAATATGAAATCTTTTTTAAAAGTATTTTTAGCTAAGACTTGATAGGCAAAACAGTGTTTGTGGGTTTTTTCCCCCAATGACTACTTGAAGGGATGCTGATCTTCATTCCTGCTCAGCACTTGCAATGAAAACTTTATCTGAAAAGAAAGAAAAGAGGAATCAATGATCAAGGCATACCTTTATCTTATACCTCTACACAGAAGCTTCTTTATTCCTGCAGGTTTGTTAACCACACAGATCAGAGTATCCTGAAAGCACCAACTTAGTTTGAATTTTGACTCTGGCAAGGCCTCCTGTGCAGGTGTAGCAAGTAGCCTTTTCCTCTTATGGTGTCTGGGTAGAAGTGGTCCTATTCTCCCAGATTGTAACTTTCTTTTCCTGATGAACTACAAATCTTGCATAGCTGGGACCACCTTTCTGCCTCATTTGATGCGATATTAGTTAATGCTTCTAGATTTGTGAACAGTTTTCAGAGGATGGAGAAAATATTGATAGGCTCGACTCTGTATTGCAGGAGCAACAAGACTGACTCTCCTTTCCCTCTCATCCCTCCAATGTGCTAGTGAAGGAGGAATGATGTCTGGGTTAAAATGTATGAGGAAAATAATAGACGTGAACAGAGGATGTGCACGATGATGAGGGCCTATTATTTGTAACTAGATTCAAGATTTCAAAGCCAAATAAGATGGTTCTTTTCTGACCTTCAGTATTACTGATAGATCAGAGCTCAGAGTCTTTAGTTTTGGCAGAAATATTGCCTCTCCTACAATGAGACACTGGATCTTCATGTAAATGCTTCAAGTGGCAAAGAAGCCCATGTCAACTCTTAATTAGGTTGTGTTTGTTAATTAAATTCTCTGCTAATTAGTAGCATACAATTCTCTCCATTATGCATGCAGCTCAGCTTTCAGCCAAGCAGCCCCACTGCAGTATTGCTGGCTACGTGGGGAAAACCCCAGCAAGCGGTGGTTTTCCTTACTGTTCTGTGATTAGGGACAGCAGAGTAACTTGAGTCATGGAGCTTAAGATGCAGTTTGCTGTTTCCATCATTCAGTAGTGGTTGCTGTCCACCTCAGCATTTCAGTGTGCGATTTGGAACAGAAGGACAGCATGTTATGTGGGCGTACCCCTTAGTTTGTATTGCCTCAAGGAGTAAACTTGAGCAGCTGTTGACAGAGGTGAGATCTTTCAGTATTGTGAAACTTGGGCTGTGACTGAAGGCTGGGAGATCCATTGTGGTGCTTGAAAATGTGTCAACCAGTGGGCTGAAAATTATTCACTGGCATTAAATCCTCTGATAAAATAGCTTTTGTCGTGTTGAAGCAGACTGACATCCTAGAAAAACATTTTAATAATATTTTTAATAATATTTTAGTAGTGCAGTTAGAGTAAAAAAATGTCTGGTTCAGAAGATTGATGCTTCTTGTTCCAGGCTGCGAGTGGCGTCAGCATTACTGGGTTTTGCAGGTTCTAGGTTAGCCATTTAGGTGAAGAATTGTTCTGTGAAAAACTTCCCAGAGGTAAAAAAAGAAATAAAAAGAGCAGGAGAAGCTGCCATAAGAACTGAGGGTTGTGAGTAGCTTTGACAGTAGTCAAAGCTGTGAGTTTGACTGTATTTAGTAAATAATACAAGTGTGTTACTTTCCGGACCATTTTTTTTCCATCTTTTAGCACAGACTGCAGGGGTAATGTATCCAGGCATAGGCTTGTGATCCTTTAGTTCCTACTGGCACAAAAGTGAAGGTGACATCACCTGTTTCCTGCAGGATCAGATTCATATTAACAGACCAGAGTGATACTGAACTGAAAACTCATATCTGAAGGGTGCTTCTTGTTTATTTAACTAATTTATTTATTTTGGTTTTGGTTTTGTTTTTTTTTTAAAGCTGATTATGAAGCCACATTTTCTTGTGCAGGAAAAGAAAAGGAGCTGTCAGAGTCATGCAGTCAGTTGTTCTTTGATGAAAAAGGACATGATTTGCATACGGGTGACAGCAAGGAGGCCTAAAACACCTGGTGAGTCCATGACTACAGAGCAGGCAGAACTGCAGTGGCAGATCATTCACGGCATTTAAAGCACACCTGTGGATAGTCAAATGCCTTATTATAAACATTATCAAGTCGATACAGAAATATTTTTGAATGAGAATCTGGATTGGCAAAGGACACATTACTAAACAGTCATAAGTATTGAAGACTCTTCCTGAAAGAGTTGGAAATTTTTGCAGGTCTTGAAAATACAGCACATTTCAGCATATATTGAATTACCTGCATCTTTAGCGTCTTTACTGTCCACTTGCTCCTTACTATTTCAGATTGAGATATCTACTCCTCAGAGTGCTGCAGCAGAAACTTGTGAAGAGACACACTGAACTCTGAAAGGCATAAGCTATGAAAAAAAAAACCAGCAAAAATGCTATGATCAATATTACTGGGCAGAAAAACAACAAAGCTAAGTATGGAGCCAATGTTTCCCTTCAGTATATCAAAAAGCAGCTCTTAGCAGCACCTTGTAAAGTGCCTTCATTGTCTGATGTTTAAAATGTGATAGACACAGTCTGTCAGTAGCAATGCCCAATTGTTTAAATATCAACCACGTGGACAGGCAGCAGCAAATGTCTGATGGGAAACACTAAGGATCAATGATTATAATAATAAAAACTTTTCTCAAAATATTTTAGAAACAAGAAAGTAAGCTGAGGGATATCGGATTTGCTAACAAAGACACAAAATATTTATGTTGATTAATATTTATAATAAAGTTCTGGTAGTTATAATGGTAGATAACACTAGATAAGAACAGACAATTTCAACATCCCAAACACCTTTTTCTACCTTTCTATATTTTTATGAAATGACCGTGTCTCTAAAATATTTGAATCACTTACCCCTCCACTGGTTGGGTAGGACAGGAAACTGTTATTTGCTGTCTGGCACACAGGAGAGAAGCTCCATGAAAAAACATCATCATGAGAAAAACTTCCTGGCTATCATTTATGTGTTTTGGGCATGATATTCTATTTGTAGGAGTGGAAGGAGGAGTATTATAGAAGAAGTTTAATTATCACAGGCCACATAGTGCCCTACTGACCTGGCTTTGATTTCTATTGTCCTGTTTTCTATGGCAGCCTACAATAGCTGAAGAAGGTGGGGTATTCTGAGTCTATTTGCTTTCTTAGTATGTGACTTTAGTGCCTTCACCTGAGCCATGCTCTCCATGGCAGCTGAAATATTATTGTTTAACAGTACGTTTACCCAGATTGAATGTTCTGCATCTATGGCAGGGCTTCTTTTATGTTGTGTTAGGGAGAAGGTGTTTTTTTATTCCCTGAGATGGTGGCGCAGTTGTTACAGACAAAAGACAATTACAGTAGATATCTTTTCTTAGGCATGATTCCCTTCTGAAATTATTTTGAAAGCTCTGATTGTACTGAGAGTTACTCATATAATCAAATCTATTGACTTCAAGTGTTGAATTCTTCCTGCTAAGAATTATGCTCATTACCTTTGGATTGGTGTAGTTCTAACATTTTTATCAGAAGTGGTTAAGAAATTCAGAATAATTTCAATTTTCACTATTTTTTTCTATTATATTTTAGGATATTTATTGACAAACTGACAAGCAAACCATATTTGCCTCACTGTATGTATTCCTGCTTTTAGTAGGAATCAAAAAATTACAGAATAATTTTTATTCAACCGGAACTTCAACACCCCTGCCATTGGTACAGACATCTGTCACTAGATCAGGTTGCTTAAAGCCCTGTCCAGTTTTACTTTGAACACTTCCTTTGGGACATCTACAGCTTTTCTGGGCAACTTGTTTCAGTGTCTCTCCCCATTCATTGTAAAAAATATCTTCTTTATATCCAATCTAAATCTACTCTCTTTCAGACCTGGAAGTTTTGAATCCTTGCATTTGCATTCTAAGCTTGAACACGTTTAATTAAAATAAGAACAAAAACATATTAGCATTTCCAGTTACTTGAGAGTCATTAATCTTTAGATTAATTTTCTTTGAGCGGCTGTAATTTCTGTGCGATGCTATTTGATTGTGGTTGTCTGAGCTGTTGAGTCTAACTAGGTAGCTGCTGCAGGAGCGTGGTAGATGAGAGCTGGAGCAGAGATGACTGTTTGGCTCAGTGAACAAAACCTGAGTCAAATGCTTGACCTGTTTGGGAGAGAAAATCAAACTGAAGAGCATGAGTTTATTGCATCGTGGAATAGAAAAGGGGAAAATAAGAAAAGAGAGAGCATGAATATGTGCATGTCTGCAGGTGTACTTGCATTCACAGACCTCTAGCTCTAGAACTACTGCGTTCTTTGTGGTCAGGATTTGGATATTCAGGGGATCTAGGAAACATCATCCATATCCCGGCTGTGAGATAGCGTGTGTTCATTGCACCCCAGCGGAGAACTTAACCTACCAACTTGTAAACTGAGTTGCTTTTTTCCCTCATCCCTTTATTTAAAGCTGAATGCATCATTAAATATTCCTTGGAACAGAGAGAGCCTGTTGCTCTCTGGCACATCAGGTCATTCCTAATTCATGCCATAAGAACAGCTGGGGGACCATTTGCCTGAGAAGGGACTGCAAGCACACAAGAATTCTCTAGTTACTTTATTTCGTGACTGCTTTGTTTGCTTCCTGTCCTGTGTTCCATCAATATTTGAAGTTTTCATTGGGCTCAGTTTCCACTCAGGATTCTCCCCAGTGTAAAAGAAGCAGAAATTACTGCAAAGCTGTATAATTTCTTATTGATATTTTCTTTTGGAGAGGCAGTAGCTTTGATGTGAATTACTTGGAAAGGGCAAGATTGTGACAGTATGCCTAAGGGCTGACTATCAGACTAGAATGAATGAGAGCATAAACGCATCAGCAGTATGAAACACTATAGGCCTAAAGTATATGCTTGTGAGTTTTCATAAGATATACAGCAGGCTTGCCTGGATAAGGAATTACTGAGATTTTGTATGGGCACTGATAGCTGGGTCTGGATCTGTACTGTGAGCTTCAGGTTTGCACTCTGCAAGAAGTTCCGCATCCTGCTTTATCCTGCACTGGAGCTGTGATACCACTGAGGCTATAAATGCAAACATAAATGAAAAGGGAGGTGTAGTGGTTCTTGGCTGTAATTGCCTGGTCTTTTTGCTGCATGGGCTGGTGTCAGGTCAGCATGAGGGTAACACTTTCCTCTTTTCACTATGCGTGTCCAAACACAGTCCTCATCAGCGGCTACATTGCAGCCCTTCTCTTGTGAAAAAGGAATTTGCTGTTGCCAGTCCCAATACGTGGGCTCTGAAGGTGCCATTTCCTGGCCGCGTCTTCTGGGATCTGTGGGGAGGTCAGGTGCCACAAAGAAATGTATTTAAAGAGTCAAAATAAAGATCAAACTATCAACGGCTTTTTTTTTTTTTTTTTGTGATAATGTAACTTTTAACTGCAAATACAGACTGTACCATCTAAGTTTGGGGTTGGAGTATGGGGAGGTTCATTTATATATCTGTGTTAAAGTGCCTCTTTTTCAGAAATACATGGTTTTGATCAAGAAGAGAATGAAACATACATTTAGCAGAATTTCATTTCTCAATTTGCAAAGGCTGATGAGATCATTTCAGTGTGAATGTCTTTCAAATAGGCAGCAATTGAAACAAGGTCAGGTTTACAAGAGATTTGTGATTCCAGAAGTAATTATAAAGAGTGGTACTAAGACAGAGCACCTAAAACAATGCAACTGAATTAACTCAAGATGTATGTATAACAGATCCTGTCAGGATTAATTAAGGTCAACAAACATATTGAAAAATTTCACTCAGTTTAAAAATAGGAAGGTTCTTTAGTCATTAATCCAATTCTAAACCTGAAAGATGTTATAAACTCAACAAGAGAGGAGGACAGAAAGTATAGGAATGAGTTACCCACAGAGCACAAAAGTTGCAACATGAAGTTTTCATTTTGGAGTCACTTTCATGACAGTCAGAGTGAAGCATTTTTACTCTTAACAGTGCAGCAAACTTTACAAGAACTGAAAATGCAGCTATTATTATCATCTTTAAAAAGGCACCACTTCTGTGGGTAAAAATACAGTGTGAAAATGTCTGAAAATAGTGATCAGTGTTGGTAATCATGTTTGTCTGCTGTCTTGACTGCCTTTTGCTCCCCTGGAGTCCACCCATGGTAGTGCCATGAGCTGTAGCATACCCTCTCTCCTATCTCTTCTCCATAAAACGTGCCTGGAGATGTGGAGGCTCCTTTTTGTCATTCTGATCAGGGCTGCACGTTGGTTAAGAGCTTGTGTCTCAGAAGGGACAGCTGCCAGAATTGCTGAGGCAATTTCCTAGCATCATGGGATTCAGAGTCATCTTGGGCAAGCATGTGGTAGCCAGTTCCCTTTGCGTCTTGTTTTCTTTTGTTCTGTAAATTGAAAGTCATGCTTTTTGCCAGCTGCTGCATTCAGGGTGTATACCCAAGTAATGCACTGCATAGGTGCCAAATATCTTGAGTCAGTTGCTTGGCTATAAATATTAATAGACCAGAATACTTGACTTGGTGACCTAATATGGGCATTAACTCAACAGGTTCGCTGCCGATAACATTAAAATATGAACTCCTTTAAAAGCTTGACCTCTTAATCAAATACAATTTTGCAGGTTAAATAGTAACCTTATGATGGGTAGAAGAGACTTGGGGTGATCTAGGTTTTAAAATTCCAGTATGTGTCTTCAGTGGCAGCTTTTCATTCAGCTTAGCAGATCCTCACCTGCCCTAGCTGACAAAGCAATTTTTTTTGGCACTCAAAGGACACTCGCTTTGTGTGTTAAAGTGGCCAGAAGCTCTGCAGTAAAAAGCAGTCTGAGAACATTAGTGAGGTACTTTCATTTATCAGTGTAGTGCTGCTGAATAATTTCAAAGAGCCTCACCTGAGTTGACAAGTTGGAAAAGGAAGTAGAAGGTTGTAGAAGAACATTATGATATACTGTGTTGTGCTTAATGATGTTATATTTTGAATTTGGGAAGGTCACAATCTGGTATAGACTTCTGGTGGTACTAACTAGGACTGGTCCTTCTAAATCACCGTCAACACATCTGAGTTGCATCTGGTCCCATCAAACATGCTGTAGCTCTCAAAATTCAGCTAAACAGAGAAATTTCCCAGGCATGATCTGAAGACGTTATTACAAATATTTACACTTTGAGCTAAAAGGAACACCATTTTCAAAAGTCCTCACCATCTACCAGCTTAGATAAGAGTTGCCAAAAAATCCCGGGGTCGTACTGTCGCAGTCAGTTTGCTTACCCATGAACAGTGGAGCCTCTTTTTTTGCAGCAGACTCCATATTTTATATGTACAAATAAGAAATGTGTTAAAATGTGTTTTTTCCACTGGAATAGTGCAGTTTCAGCAAAGCAGAAATTTCATGGGTACATTTACATTTTGATGCCTTTTTTCAATTGGTAGGGGTAGAAGCAAATAGCTTGTTCATGTCATTTAAGTAACGCTGAATTGTTTGTCTCAATTAGTTAAAACATTTAATTTTCATACTATTTAATTCCATTGAGACTTTTGTACTACAACATTCATTTTATGCTAAAATGTTCTCTATTTTCTTTTATATTGCTTCAGTGTTGATTTAAAACATCCTCTTCTCTTTTTAAACAAAAAAGATTCAACTATATGAAAATACAGCTTTTTTGGTCTTTCACAAGTTTCACAAGAATTTTTAAGTATTTTTAAGGTTCACAAGGAATATCAACTTTTGTGCTATTTTGCAATACAAATTCATTTCATAATGACATAAGACTTCACTGAACAGAAATATTTTCTTCACGGTTCTAGTCAATAAATTGCTTTTGGACTGTTACGAGTACTGACAGGAGGTATTATTACTTCTGCTGGGTGGTATTTCATCATTATGTCTTCAGTCTGAGTTCTGTCTAGAATGTGTTTAAGTACTCATCATATTGATCTTGTATCACAGGCTCGCTCTTTACATTTAAGAAAAAGAGAGGTATGCATTATTCAGTGTTTCAGTGATTGTGACCTCACACTGTATATAAAGGAGGTGGTTGATTACTTTCCAAAAAGGCATTTTATGCAATTCCTATTCAGGCTATCCTAGCATAGCACTCTTTGCTGTTTGGTTTTTGTGGTTTGTTCATTGTTCTTTTTATTAGGATTTGATTATTTTTTTTTTCTGGATGGCAAGTTGTTATTTCTAATCACAAACCAAACAGCTATTCCCATTATTCAGCCATCTGGACTTTCGGTGTGTCTGGGGGGTTATGGTAAGGTTAGTCGATTTCCTTGGAAAGGGTTTGGTTTTCTCATTCATCTACATGAATTCCTTAGGATACCAGAGGTAGATAAAGTGAATGGCCTAGTTCAAAGCAAGCTTATGCAGCACAGCCAACAGGTTAGCCTGAGCTAACATCCAGACCATCTGGGTGTGTGCATCTTTGGTGGGTTCTGGAGCCTACAGTCAACTCAAAGCCACAGACACACCATTATCAGCAACACAAGTAGCTTCTGTACAATGAGCTTGATAAAACACACCCACAAAGTAATAGGTCATTTTAATATCAGGGTGAACTATTGTGACGGTGATTGTGATTTTACAGTTTCTTGTCTGTAATTTATGCTAGTGACATGTGGCCTTCATTTGCAGATGATGTTTGCCCTGTCCCTAAGGACATGACTGTTGATTTCAGTTTGCTTCCACTGCAAACCTCTTGCCTTTTGTGAATCTCGCTTCTGTCTCAGATAAACCTGATCAAATGTCTTTAGTTTCTCACTCGGCCATGTGATCTACATCTTAAGCAATACTCTTTTGTCCTCTCTCGGATCAAAGGTAATCAGGAAAGCACTGAGACAGAGTTGAGATGCAGTGCTTTGCACAGTGCAGCTGTGCAGAACCAACTATAGGATGTAGGTATGCACTAAGTCTGAACTGGTAGGCTGTTGGTAGATTGGCCAAGGCTAGAGCTATAAAAATAAATTCCTTTTGGACTGCTTACGCACAACTTTTTGATGGTGTTTTAACAGTTTCAGAATTGATTTTAGAATTGAATTTTGAAGTTTAGTCGTCATGCAGTAATTGTGACTGAAGATTTCTGCACTGATTTAGATTTGTGGTAAACAAAACCATAGCCTTCTCCCTGCAGCCCCAGTGGTTGATGAGAAGCAAACCTAAATGAGGTGTGCTACAAGTATACTTTCTACCCATACTTTTACAATCCTTGTAGTATGTGAACACTTTATGACTTTGGGTGAGGTACATTTTGATCATACTGTAATTATCAAGAAGGGATAGATCTGCTCTCCTGTATGATTCCCGGAATGGGAAGAAATATTACAGGTTTGTTTTCTCTAAAACTGTCACAGAGCAGTACAACAAACTGGGCTTTCAGAGAAATGTATAGCTAAATGTCCAAGTTTCTTTAGGTAGCCCTTCCCCTGTATTCCTACTGTGAATTCATCCCTAAGCCTGCTATGCTGAATGGTAGGAAGTAGGGAAGAAGAGTGGATGTGAATAGAACTGCTTAACACAGAATTTGCAAGCCTTCTCTCTGCTGTCAAAAACCAAGAACCAGAGGTGATATGCTCCGTGGTTATTGGGGAAGTGTTTTCCCATTTATTTTATGCCCTGAGTGGTCTTAGTATTGTATCAGTACTGTACATTAGACAGGAAGACTAAAGAAAGTTACAGTATTTTGCTTGACTTGTCTCCCCTGCTAACAAAAGAAACAAATAAGAGGTCACAGCTTGTATAAAGCCCACAGAACAACATCTCTCTTACTCCTGAGGTTCTGCATGGGAGCAAACCAAGTGTAAAAAACACCAACAAACTGAAATGTTAAAATAAGCATTTCTAATGGTGATGTTAAGGGATTATTTGCTGTTGCAATGACATTTCAGTAGAAGCTCTGAAAGAGGCGAAAGATTCCTTGGCCATGCTGGTCCAGATCTTTTATGGCACATTTTCCACTGCAGATGGTCATGTCAGAGCTGGAGACAGTCAGGACAAAGAAAAAAAAATCTGCTATCCCCCCAAATTATAGTTTCCAAGGCTACAAAACTGAGAAATAAAATTAAAAGCATGACTGTCATTTGGTGACACTGAAAATGTTTGCTAAGTGTTCCAGTAAAGATGATACAGTAATGGTGTCACATTGTGCATTTATATGTCACAATGCTTTTTACAGTAGCTATAGACTTTCAGATGCACTCCTTGATAATCTGGCAATTTTATCATCAGGGAGTGATAACCTCTCAGATATGAAAGCTGATGTCAGCGTCTTCTGCCACTTTGATCTGCGCGAGCTGATGCCTTGAAAATTAATGAGAACGCTACATATGAAATCAAAATCAATCTACTGCGGATTTTTTCCTCTCTCTGCCTTTCCAGGAGAGCTGGCAGAGGGAGGGGGTTGGTGGGAGACATGCGTTATCAAATCTGAAGCATGGCAGAGTATAAAGGCTGTAATCTCATCTCAGGATTCTTATGGCTTTAATAAACTCTTCATGCTTCACTCTTGCGGTTTACTGCATCATAGGGACCCCTCTGCAAAATTGCAGCCATAAATTTTCCCTTCTGCTGGACAGATTTTACTCCCTTGCTTTGGTATATGTGTCATTCCGCTTTCAACAGAGTCGAGACATGACAAAACTGATTAAATATTTGTATTACCTTTTTTCAAAATATACAGAAAAAAACTATTTCTTAGATTGAGGGAAAAAAGGCAAAAACATTGTTGAGTATAGTTTGTGAGGACTTCTTGATGCTTACAAACACACAAAGAAAATAAAATTCAACTCCTTGTCATCTTCTTGGGATAAAAATTCCTTGTTGCTTGATATAAGATTGGCAAAATATCTTTATTACCATTGGCATTAGTCAATCATCCAAAAAAGCATTATTGTCCTGCCATCTGTTCCCACATCTGCTTGAATCCTGATGGCCCCCAAGAAACTCTCTGCCATTAGCAGTGATCCCTAAAAATAAAGCCCTTTTTACTATGGGTAAGTGAGCTGAGTAGACCAAGTTCTCCCTTAAGATGGTCGTCTGGCTGTGATTGCATATTAATTATGTTTGGGGCTGACAGCTGTAAATTGCAGTAATTGTTTGTTGGCTTCTGCTGGAGGAATATGTGGGGTGGAGCCTTATTTCATCTCTGTTCTTTCTCTCCAAGGCCTAGGCACGGCCTCAGCTCACCCTGCTGCTGGCAAAGCTTCCTCCTGTGCTACATGCACAGCTCACTGGGGCCAGCTTATGTGGCACAAGGCTGGCAGTAGCAATTGCTGTTGAATTGAGCACAGCAAGGTGTGACACCTCTGTGTCCCTGCTGCTGTCACCCAGGCTAAGCTGGTGATCTTACTGCAGGGCCCATTCCCAGGAGGCAAGCTCTGAGGGCTTCTGTTTCCTCAGCCAGGAGTGCCAGAGCTGTGTTCTGCGGTGATGGGATATCTGTGCCTCCCCTGTTTTCCAGCAGGGAAGGCCTCCCCAAAGCTGCCAAGAGAGGGAAATTGCAGAATGCAGTTAGAGTCAATACAGCTGGCAAGCACCCATCACAGCAGTTTGGTATGCTCAGGTGAACTGGCACTTGGAACTGGAGGAAGGCATCTCGGGGCACTCTGTGCACGCGTTTAGGTTGAGGTCTGCACTGTAAGGAAACTGTACTTACAGCTAGAAGTAAAGTTTTATGTGTTTGGTCTTCATTGCATACTCTTTTCAGCATTTAAGTGGGATGACAGTGTGACGCTAGTAAAATATTTGCTTTCTAATGTTTTGACCACTAGGAAACAAACTAATCAGAACCTTTATTGGGGGGGGAGGGAGTTAGATGATCACAGAAGTTTTTACATGGACTATTAGTGTAAGAGCTTCATCTCTGTTTTCCTGAAATTCTCAAGTACGCTGCAGAAAAAGATAGGACATTTCCCTTATGAAAAACGGCTTGGTACTAAAACTTAAGAGTTAAAAGCATTCCCCTTACTTTTTCTTTGTTTCAGAGACTTATGTTCAAATAATCATGACATAATATATTGAAGGCTATTTTACTGATAATGAAAAATAAATTTAAATAACCCTGGTGCCTTGATATAAATGCCATGAAGTTTGAAAATGCAAGTCCAGAGTGCCAAAACTCAAAAGTCTTCAAATTAAGAACCAATTTTAAATTTGCACTTAGCATGCTGGTTTCAGCAGGGAACAAGTCTAAAACGATGCAGTGGGTGAATTGAAAAAGTAAAGATTTACAAGTCTGCATTGCTATTGCCAAAAGACTCTTTTCCTTTTTTATTCTTAGTGGCTCATATTAAGTCTCTACATTCCTAAGGAGAGGAAGAAAAGATACTAAGCCTTAATATGAAGACGCACATGCAAAATAAACATTTCATAATAAAGGAGGAATGTAAGATGAATGGGAAGGAGAATGGATAGACAATTACTGGGAGTTTCTTCTGCCCTTTTTTCCTCTTGTCTACAAATCTAAGAACTCATTCTGATCATCCACATCCATGGTGGGACCCGTTGGTGTGTATGGCAGCAGAGGTGCTTCTGTAGATTCCTGACCAGGTCTAGTTTCATTTGTAATTTGTGAATGAAGACCAGTGATTAAGCCCTTCTCTTTTAGCTGGGTGTAACCCACACTGAAACAGATAGCTCAATAGTTAACTTTATGTATTCACAATATTCCTGGAACCTCTGCCCTTCCATAAAGGTGAATATTTCAGACTGGCAGACAGAGGGGGTGTGGCGTGTTGTTTTGGTTTTTTTAATTATTTCCCAGTTCATTATTTCCTTGCCGTTAGCCTGGGGAAGATTTTGAGGCATACCGTTTTCTACAATCCCTTTGCTCAGCTCTTTACAAGCATGCCCACGAGGAGCCCCTCTGCAGTGTGTTGCACCTCTGGTCTGTAGGACACTCCTGCTTCTTCTAATCCAGAGTGCTGAAGATGGAACATAAAGCCCTCCTGCAGTGTGTGTGTGTCAGCTGTATTAAAGGCCCTGAGATGTGCATGATGAAAAGACCTTGAGGACCTTTATAGTGTCTCATTGATGTTTTGCCTATCAGGTTGTAATAAAAAAGATGATTGAAATATGTAACATCAGATTCTTGTTCCCGGTAGGTATAAAAAAAAATAAAATGAGGCTTTCCAAAATACTTGTGGGATTTAGGAAGACTGGTCTCTTAGGAATTCATTAGGAATTCATAGAGTTGGATGGGAAATTGATATCCAAAAGATATTTCAGCAGCAAATACTATTCCTGCTGTATTATTAAATGCATTCTATTTCCAGACAAAAAGCTGAAAAGTCCATTTCAGGTCACTTTCCATCTTTGAATTTTAGGGATCTACGGAGTTTTATTCCAAGCTAATTGGAAAAGAGGTTAGGGTGTACATTATTCTGGTAACTTGCATTTTGAGCCCTTTCCATCTCCTCTGGACAGGATCTCCTGAAGTACTGGTACTTCCAGTGTGACAGTGTGCTAAAAGATGTGTGACCGAGCTGTACCTGACAGCCTGTCGCCAAGATTGACACAGTGCTTTGGGAAAGATGTGGTTCACAGAAGGGTCTTGGGCCACAAGCAGGGCAAAGAGTTACAACTTCCACAAGCCACCTTGGGGATCTCAAATGAAGAAGCAGCCACTGTAGCGTTGTTCTGTCAGTTTTAGCCACACAAGGACTATGCTCATTAACCTTCACATCACTTTGCAATCATTTGCTCAAGACTTTCCTTGAACCGATTTGACAATAAAAGCATCAATGTCAGTTCTGCAATCCTTTATGAACTCATAATGTTTTAAATTGAAATACATTTGTTCAGAGTCTGCCATGAGTATATATCCATCAGAGAGGAAAATAAAGTATCATGCTATTTCTGATTCACCAGCAGCTGTATAGAGGCTGCTGTTCTGTGTCAAATGTGCTACTTAACCAGGTGGAACAGGGGAAACAAAAGTTTTCACAGCCATATCCTCCTTCCATTGTCCTGCTTTGTTGCACTTCCAAGGCAGTGGGTTCCTAGTCAAAACTTGCCTGTGCACTGGAAATTCTCAAAGATATCGAGGGCAGCTCATTGCCCAGCTCCCACACCAAACCCTATATGTTTCAGGATCAAGATATGAGTCTACCCAGTCAAATAAGATGTTGTTTCTTGTATGTTTATTCAGTCCCTCTAGCTGTACATACAGGAGCAGAGCAGTAATCCAGAACAAGTCAGTGCAGGGGCCAAGGGAGAAATGGACGGATATCTGCTAAGCAAGCGGGTATGCAGGAGAACGTATTGACCCATTTACTCCCCAGTACTCTGATCATACCTGTTTTAGTGAGATTTGTGATCTGTGCTGTGTCCTACAGCATCAGGACACCAAAGGATTCAGTCAGTGTAAAGCAACTTCTTGTTCACAGGAAGCAGTGCACTACATGTGCTCTTGAGTTGGATATCTCAAGAGCCAAAGGCACGCTACAGATTTGGTAGCAGTGTTTGGATCGTTTTCTTTCATTGTCATGCATTGTCCCTGTCACTTGGCATTTGCTAGTTTTCTGCCCATTACGCTTGCTCAGCTACTTAATCGTAACAGAGCTGCTCTCTCATAACAGAACTGCAAGAAACAGGTTAAGCTACATATTAATGTTTCAGTGCAACACTGCAATTTGATAACAATAAACAGAAGCTTTTATGAGGCTGTAAATGTCTCTTCCATTTATAAATATTGTACAATAACTGCAGGCTCTAGGGTTATCAGGCAGTCAAACCTTTCACCAAAGCCAAATAGTTCCTAAAGTACCACTCTTAAAATCTTTTGCAGGCATTAATGTTTCATTAGTTCTCTCAAATGGGTCTCCTTGGGAATCTGTATAGCAAGTAAAATCTAGTTCTAACTCATGGAAAAATTAACTGCATATTTAATTCCTTTCTTCAGAATTTACTCCACATGGCTTGTGGTGGTATGTAGCTGGCATTCCAAATGCACTGTTTAAAGGGTAGCAGTAAAATTATTAACATATGTACAGATGTACATTGTACCAATGTGCACTCACCCTCCAGCCAAGTTTCTTTCTGACCATCCAGCTCTTCATCTATCCCTTGCTTTTCCTCTGAGGGGGGGCTGTGTCTACCCTGAATATGTGCATACTCAACAGAGCATATTGCCAAGCCTGCTGAAGCTCTGAGTATGCTTATACTACCATGCAGCACCCCGAGGGGATAGTCTGTTGTATCTTGGAAAGTGTGTCATTTAGCTAGTCATACAGCCCTGAAGTTTGAAAATCTGTCTATGCAGGATATAGCCCTGCTGCTGCTCGCTCCGGATCAGTCTCATTTTGCCCCAGCTGGGCAATCTGCATTGTGTGAGGTTGGGATGTGCACAGGCAGGCAGGTCTGCATGTGCATCTCCCCAAACCCGACGCTTCCTGTCTCTGCTCAGCTAAGCCAGATTTATGGAAACTACGCTGAAATTGCATCCACAGTGCAACAACTAAGGAAGCACTGTCCAGGTATTTGATTTATTCACAGATTCTCAGGGCAGCAGGGAGCGCTGTGACTGCCATAAATGCACATATTTTCTATCTAATGTACTACTTGAAACAAATTGTGCCAGTAGCACACATAGCCTGTGTATTTGCCATTCCTTTTTACCTCTAGCCTTGTAGAGTATATATCCTCAGGTCCTGCTTAGTGTTTAAATGTGTGTAATTGGCAACCTGTTGTTACTCTACATTGGCATGAAGCTTTATAATTGGTGTGAAAGAAAATTATTTGGACATCTGTAGCGGCTTTGTTTTTTCCAGTTCATATGTGGCCTTCCAAGCAGTGCTTAATTTTGTGTAGCTTATCCCGTAGACTTTTAATATAAAGTACAGCCGGAGTGCAAGTGAGTCAGATTGAACCTGCATCTTTCAATTCACAAGTGACTGATTGTTTATCCTCTGTGGGAAGGCTTTTTGGAGACAATCAAGGCCTGAACTGATCAGCAGATAAGCTTTGCAAGCAATTGTGGTCTTATAAGGCCTCTCAGAGATAGGAAAAAAAAGGAAATGCCAGCAGGCTGCCCTTGTTGGGATGTTGACAGTAGATGCTGGAGGGAGGAGAAAAGTAAGGGAAGGCAGGAGCACGTCAGGGAGGTGTATCTCCGCGTGCCTAGCTGCAGGTGTGGAAGTGGGCATGAGCACATGCTGTCCACACTGTTGCTTTGAATAGGGTTGTAGTTCAAACTACAGCGAACTGAGCTGTTCCTTATTTGGTTGCGTCCAGCTCAGCACGACCTTGGCTCTTTCAGTTAAGAGGATTTTGGATTTCAGGATGAAATGAACTGTTAGCACTGGGCAGAAGGGTCAGTCTGTTTTTGAGAATGAGCTCGAACATGGCTATCCCTGATGTCAGCATGTCTGTAGATTTCTGCAAAATGTCTGTATTCATCTCATTCCTCTCACACCTCTGTTATTGAACCAATTGCAAGTATGTCTACTGATACCCAAAAGCATTAGTAAACAGGGAGTCAGCAAGAAAAAAGATCTGATATCTGAAGGGTCCCCCAGGAACCTGACTGGACTGATTAGTCTACAATATCTGTTTCTCTGGTCTGGAAGAAACTGTCCAGTCTCTGTCAGGAAAAACAAACAATCAAAAAAACAAACATAAATGAAGAACACTAAAATTATAGAATTAGTAGAATGAAAAATAGTAATGGATACAACCTCTTTGTATGTGTCCTGTGAGACTGTGTGATACCATTGCTTGATTTGAACTACCCTTTTAGCATAGTCAAAAGAAGATTATACATCCAGGAAAGCACACTGTCTGTTGAGTATCTCACAAAATGGTGTCTCAGGAAAGGAACTGAGCTTTGCAAGAGTAGCAGCCAAAAGGATGTGAGCTGATGACTTCTGCAAATACCTGCCTGTGGCAAATCATTACAATAGGGCACAGGAAGGCTTTCCTGTCCTTGTGTTGAGAGCACTTATCCTGCGCTATCACATGGTCATTTGCAGTGAGTTCAGAGTCTCCATTTGTGAGTTCACTCCCCAGTTTTTCCCTCTTTCTTTCTCTCACACTTCATAAAATTGCCGTCTGCGGCAGTGACAAGGCAACATGTAAATACCTTTCAGAAGAGTTATTCATCATTAATGCAGGCAGTTTGAAGTCATAAGCAAACAGCATTCGGCAGGAAAAACTTTTTAATGAGAATGGCATTAAGGAATTTAATTTAAAAACTGTTAAGGGATTCTTTGCACATGCCTCTGGCTTCTCAGCCTTCCACTTCTTTTTCTGTCCCCTAAAGATTTTCTTATTTTAAAAAAAAAAGAAAGGCAATTTGGGGTTCATTGATTTCTCATAGTGTCTTTGACACTCAGCTTCTCACAAAACAAAAACTGCGAAAAGACTTTAGGCTCAGGGAGAAGTGCGGGGATTTTTTGATACTGGAAATCTCTAGGGGAAAAAAAGGCATCATGAAAATAATTGGCTGGAAAATGAAGCTGACCAAAATGAGTATATAAATAAAGTGGAAATATTTAACAGGGAAGGAACAGCAAACCTCAAGTTGGGGTGAATGATCTTCTTCTGACAACTCTCTAAAGTAAATACTATTGCTGAGTCAGAAATTACAGGGTCAATGCAGAGATTATTCAGTATTGATCTTTGGCCTGGCTTTATGCAGAGCATAAGTCTCTAAAATTACAATGGTCCTTGCAAATTTATTACAATGGGTTAAAATTTGTTAATCACTTTGGAAATGCAGGTCATGGACTCTGAACTAGAATAATAAAGCTCTAAGCCACTACCAATTATCTTAGAAGTTTGTACAACAGAATGGTTCAATTACCCTGTGTGCAAGTTTCCCGGCTAAACTGCAGCCAGGCCACAATCACCATCTGTCCTTTCCTAAGTAAATGACATTGCCAGCCCTCCCCAAATTAACACCGTATCCCACCATCAACAATTAATTCTCATTAGTGAGGTATATCTGCAAACTAGTACAAGGATATTTAAATATAATATTATTATCGGAATCAAAATATGCCAGACATGAGAAATGGGAGGCATTAGAAAAACCTATGGGCGCACATTACTGTTCAGGGGAACAGCAAGGGGATGCTTTCTTATCTACACAGTAATAATGGCTGTGCTGTCGGATCCCATTGCTCCTGATAAAGGAAGAGGTCATTGTTGTACATATTTTTTGACAGAATGAGGTCGTTGACGTTATCCCTGATTAGTTGAATAATGGTCATGACAGATTCTTAGTTGTCTTACCTTAGAAATGACAGTCTGCTTTCCTATCCTGACCTTTTTTTCTTAAAGGGAACTATACTTGCAGAACAGCAGCAGAAGCTGAGAACTGTGGGGGTTGGGAAAAACCTCTCTCCTCGTGAAAGAAAAGGTGAAGAAACTCTAGTGGCTGCTGTAGCAACAAACACTCCTGTTTATCCTGTGGTGCAGTGCATATGAAGGATATGATCTCTGTGGCAGAGGAGCTGGTGGAAGAAATTCCTCCACCTCAGCCGTGGCAGATTATTGCCCCTTAGATGAGGAAGGAGAGGCCCTTGCAAGGTTACTTTATTAGATCATCTGCTTTGCCCTCCATAGCATCTCAGCCCTGTGCCCTGCTACCAAGCATAATAACGTGACTAAAACACCTCTTAACATTTAACAGCCCCATTAATTTTCCATTGATGCACCACTCAGGCTAAGGGATTTGCACCCTTGACCTTGGGCATCTAACACATAAAATATTAGATTATGTTTTTGTAACTCTCTTGTAACTTTCAGTCTTTCAGTGCTGGGAGCACAGACGGTTATAACCAGCTTAGTCAGACAACATAAAAATTTAAACTTTTCTGGCATAGACAAGGCTAGAGACACAGGAGAAATTCAATGTCCTTGTCTTGTTTAATAAGTCTGCAAGCTTGAAAGTGTTATTAAGCATTCAGAAAACAGAACGTGACACACTTAGAGAAAGTTTGTGGAAATTACCTTTTCTTTTTTTTTTTTAAATTCCTGTTGAAGTCTCCTTGAAAAATGAGAACTGAGAACAGAATTCTCATTTTTGCTGCCTTACAGTAATTTGGATTGAATGTGAACTGTTTTCTTTTCCTCTCCATTCACTTAGCCAGCAAATGGAAAACATATTTTATTTGAAAAACCTTTAGGGAATGGATGGAAATGAAGTTATTCTAAACAACCACTGCATTAGAGAAGTAATATAAATGAGGTTCCATTTTCCTGTAGAACTTTTCCTGAATTTGACCTGAAATGCAATGAACTAGATCAGAGACACACACTTAAAGGAACAGCTAAATTATATAAAAAGGAATGTTGAAGTTAGAGCTAGAGCTGACCTGTACCTATTCTCCGGATCATCCTCTCTTCCTGCCCACCAGACTTGGATAAATTTTGAGTATTTAGGGTATGTTTTTAGCTATTCACTTAAGCAACTCGTGGGAACTAATAAATCACTGATTTCATGAGGGTAAACTCCAGTGAGTTAAGCAGCTGCTTTCCTAGAAAACTCCTTCAGACACTTCTTTATTTCCAGCAGGAAGAAGGATGAGATGCAGGTACAGGGTGTCCATAAAGCACGAAGAAGCTTTCAGGTGAAGCATAATGCTGTATTTCTGAGACTGGTGTGCCACATCTCAGGATTTGGCAGGAAAGCAGGGAGGCTCTGAGACCCTCTGCAGTGTCTATGCTGGGCAATGTCTATCTGAACCCCTTAGGGCTTTCCAGGCACTGTGAACCTTCAGATGCCATCTCAGTGCAGGGGTCTTGGCATTTACAGGATTTTCAGATCACTTGCAGTGGAAGCCTGTTAATTTGAAGATGGTGAAATGCCTTCTTTAGGAGCAGGTTTGTTTTCCACCTTCGAGACAGAGTCAGAACTCATCTTTGGTGTGAGACACAGAGCACTGAGATTATGGGATGTGACTGCAGACATGTGAGATGGAGATGGCATCAGTGACCCGTCAGGGTCACACAGACATTCCCAGACATGCAGCAACACATTTCCTGCGGTGGCACAATCCATCATCATCTCTTCTGCAGCAGGGCTTGGTTTGCTAGCCCAGGGCAGGCCAGGCCATGCCAGTCTCCAAGTAGTAGCCAGCAGGCGGAGTCCTGCAAAGGGAGAGATGCTCCTGCTGTGCATGCCATGGGAGCAGGGTGAACTTTGAGACAGCAGGTCTCATGTTGCAGGTTTTTAAGGCATGTTCTAAGCAACAACATCTGTTTCTTTAAATTAAATGACTTCTCATTTTGCATCCTTTAAGGAGGCTAACTCAAAGAGCTATAGAGCATCCAGTTCATGATCCTCTATCATCCACTACAATGAAAATGATGAACAAGCCCTTTGTAGAAAAAGAGAGGGGGCAGTCTGGGATGAAGAAAAATAAGCTGACAATCTAAGGTTATAACCACAAACAGTAAGGCAAAATAATATTTTCCGAGGTTGTTATCAGGGAAACTTAATAGAGCACTAATGAACATTAATTTGTATTCATATAGATTACTAACTTCTGTGCTTTTGCTGACATGGCGAGCAGTCAGTATTTAAATATCCGGTATTTCTTTTGATTTGCCATGATTAATGTTTCATGGCATGTATGTGAGTTTATAAACTGAAAAATTTAATTACAAGTTGTTGTTCTTGGATTTTTTTTGTAAAGACTGGATGGCCACAAAGCCATGCCATACTCAAAATTGGAATGCTGATGAAGTATGAGTAGATGATGCTAACAACTCTGAGTTATTTCTTTTTAATCTCCTCATATTTTGAATGAAAACATGGTTTTAAATGAAAATGCTCATTATACAAATTAGATGGATGTTATTACCAAGCACATTAATCATTTTTTCTCCAAATGTTCACTTTACAAATGTAATTATTTTTAATCATACTGGTTCCACTAAATTAGAGATTTGGATCCTTTTTTACACTCAAATTCAAGGTCTCTGTGTTTAAAACCACATTATTTTTTTATAGATTATTTTCTGCCATTTTACTTCAAAAGCACCTAGTAAAATTTCAGTAAATGTGATTAAACAGCACAGGAAAGTTGCCATGGTATTTTTCTTCCTTTCAGCATAATAAAATAGCTGGTTTCTCTACGGCAGGTTTGCAGCTTCACAAGAGTGTGGGTGTGTAATTAACCTGATTTCTTAATGTGTGTATTGAAAACATATTTTCGTACAGTTCAGTGACTGATAGCAAGTTATTGAGTATTTAGCCCTGGCAGAAGATCAGGACAGGGCCTCAGTGGTAATCAAATGCCACCTATAGCTTATTTTAAAGTCTCACAAGGTACTTAGTAGACCTTGTTGTCATCTCAAAAACAAACATGAATACTATCCCATACTTTAAAAAAATCCCAAATCCTCAAACCCATGGGAGATTTTGCGGCCCGCTTTTCCCTTAGTAGTTTGCAGCAGAAAAAGCAGCTCAACATCTTGTGTTATCAACAACCATCTGGCAAAATTTCATTGTCTGAGCTTTTCAGCTGCTTTATGAGGAACAACAATTAAACTCCACACTGAAGACTGTGCAGGCTCGCAACCAGATCCAGTCATTTTCAGTACTGCCCCTCTGTTAGTGTGTATAATTAATATGGACTTTGAGACATTAAGAAACAAATTCTGTAACTGGAAGATATTTCATGTGCAGATTAGGAAGCGACCATCTGCCACCTTCTTTGTACATTACTGTGGTTTATTTTAGAAAGAGAAGAAAAATCCCAACTTATTCAGTGTTTTGCAAAGACCAAATATGTTCCCAAGAGAACCTGGCTTTGCCTTTGCTGGAAAGGTAGTTCAGCTACAAATGTAAATACGCAATCTCTATGCACATTTTCTACAGCAATTTTACTAATGTGTTAAGGAATGGTACTTCTGTGAGATTCTGCTTAACAAAAAGTTTAGCAGAAATAAAAAATTTTAAAGAAAGGGAAAAAAAAGGAAAAATGTTATTGACATTGGCATCCCATGCTTTAATTGCAATGTTGCATTCAGTGCAGCAACACTCCGTGTCTGATCTTGTACTCTTCAGTGGTTTGGTGGGTTAACTCCCAAACTGCACTTCCCCATCCAGCTTATACAATCTTCAACTTTTTCCCTTTTTGAAAACAAAGCCACACCTAGCTCCTATGGTACCTGATTTTGATGCTGGCTTTATGACCAAGTCTGCCTCTCCACAATTTGTCTACAAAAAGGATCATGTGAAAATGCAGATGAAGGAAAGAGAATAATCGATGGGCAATTGTAAATCACAACAAAGAAGAGATATCCTGTGAATATTTGTAATAGTTAACAGGATCATAGGCATTCAGAAACACGTGAAAGAGAGCATACATTTAAAAACTATTCCATGAGAGAACACTGCTCATCTCATTGTGTTAGCAATTTAATACACTTAGAAAAATAGTGTGAGAGATTGTTCTTTTTTTTTCATTGTACAGCAGGCTGATGATGTGGAGCATGATTATGTAGAGCATGTAGAACATCATGGTACTGATGGTTTGTGGCTTCAAAGGCATTTTTGAAAATTGACCAAACATCTATACTAGTTCTGTAAAAGTGACCACACATCTGTCGAAAAGCACGATCGGGAAAAAAAAGACATTAAAGAAATTGGAAGGAAAGATAGTGGTAGCTATTATATGCAATGGCCCACTTGTAACCTGTTAGATGCAAGTCCCTCCACTGGAAGAAGGTGGGAGGGAGTCCCAGAGGAATGGGTACTCTGCCCATCTATGCCCTCTGTCCTCATCTATGTTCTTCTGCAAGGGCCTCTTCATGTCAAGCTCGGAGGTAGAAACTCAGTCCATAGACCTTTGAATTGATCCTCAAGGGGCGTGTATGTAATTTCTGGTTTGCATTTTAAAGGTTTTTCTGAGATGATTCTCTTGGATTTCCACATGACGTTCAAGGAGGCAGGGAGCTGTGTTTTCCTGAGTTGTGCTTGCCTCATAGGGTTTTGTAAGACCCCAGGAGAAGTATTTCTCTTCTGCACTTTTATTTACAGTGTAAAAATCAATTTTCTCTTTCTGCTCCATAGAGGACTCATCTACTCCGTGTACCTCGAAATATAAAACCTCTGGTAAATGACCACAGAAATCCAGTACCATAAACAGTCAACTCAGTAATTATTTTGCCAGTGTTCTTGCACCTCACTGGCATGTTAAAAAGCTGGCAGCTCCATGGGTCATGGGATGAATTTAGTTTGGTTTCCTATGACTTTTTGTGCCAGTGTTGGCTTCTCAGAGGCTGATGCGGGTGACTTGTCCCCATCTGTTCCTTCCATCAGAGGCTGCTAACACATCTCTCAATTAGCTTTCCCAGTTCTGTGAAACTTTTTAGGAATTTACTGTCTGAAAATCTCTGCCTTTTTGCCAAAGTTTATGGAAATATTTGCATTTACTGCAAATAAGATGGAGGCGTAGATGTAGGCACACATGCAGCACAATTACCTAGCCTTTGTTTCCTTAGGGAAGCTGGATACAAAGTGTCCATTGCATCCCCAGTCCCCCTCAGTGCACACGAGTGAAGTGGTCTTTCTTGAAATGCATTTAATCATGGCACAATTTTAACAGGGAGTGGGTGATGTGTGTAGTAAATGGGCTGGGACTTTTTTTCAGTCCTCAGAATCCTTGACATATAACCTTTTGCTTATATAAAACACTTCAGCTGTTCTTTCATAGGTTTAACTATGCTGAAGACTATCCAGTGGAAAGAAATCTTATTATCTCCAGCTTAATATTTCATTATCTGGCACAATATGAGGATATTAGACTTTGATTGCTGGTTCTCTTCAGAGATTACAGCATTTAAGTTCTTGTTCCCATCTGCATTTTAAACTTTATCTTTTTTTATTTTTTTTAAACTGGTCACAATTATGTTGCATTTAAATCTTGTCTTTCAAGTTTTCAGGGTAAGAAGTTTAGGTGAGAAATATTCTAATTAGGTTTGTCTTGAATTTCCCAAACTGTTCTGGTGTTCGCCCATTCATTTTGTATCCTAACAATATGTAGGCAAAATAATGGATATCGAGGAATTACATTCACTACACACCAACATCACACATCTGACCCAAAAAAAATCCCTTTGAGAACAATATGATGACCTGATGCACCTAAACCTTTTACAAAACTAATAATCTGTGACAATGTCACCCGAAGTTACAGTAAATAAGTTATTGAAGTAGTTTTATGGGTCACAGTAATGTATCTGTTTGGAATCTGTTGTACTCAAACGGGCATATACTTTTGCTGTAAATGGATTTTCAGCCTTTGTGAATCATTTTATTCTTTTTATACACACTATAAAATTGCCATTTTTATGGCCAGGCTTGATGTACGATATGGCTGAAGAACTGTGCAAGTTAATTAAAGAATAGAGGGCTGTCCCTTCTGCTGTATATTTCTGTTCATGATATTAGTGTCTTAGAACCAGTGTTTTGTACCATGTAGAGATTTGCCTTTAGGAGGATCATATAGGCTGAGGCATGTGTACTCTCATACTGTGCAGGAGCATGAAATTTGGTCCAGAATCCAGAGGCTTTGTATCACCAAGGTAAGTATCTGCCCTACTAGGACATCCTTACATGTCTTTGAAAGCATCAAGAACATCCCAGACTGCAAAGCAGAGTAGTTGCTGTAAATGCTAATCCCACCAAGAAAATTATTGTGGAAAAGTAGGGCAGGAAAGGATCACTTAAATTCTATCTGCTGCTGTCACAGATGGCCATGCTGTCTCATTCCAGTTAGGCATGCATCAGAGCTCAGTCAGATCTCTCTTGACCTCTGTTTTGCTAAGCTAAGTAAGACAAACACTCTTAGTTCACTCTCAAAAGATAAACCTGTCATTTCTTTGATCACCCTTCGCCTATGCCTTCTTGGGTTTTTATTTTTGCACGGAGCTGGCAAGAACTGTCCCCTGAATTTCAGTCAAGGTCTCCCCAGGTTGTCTTCTGCAGAAGATGATACTCTTGTCTCCTGGAGGGAGGGAATCAGCATCACCAAAATGGCTTATATTGCATGAGCTTTCAGAAGTGAATGTGTGTACCCAAACACCTGACTCTGAACTTTACGCTAGCCATGTATTTCCAGTCAGTAGCTCTTATCTCATACCAGACCAAATATGAGCAAAACTCCCATAGCCAGGGAGCATATTCAATTTTAATTCTTTCCCTTTGAATCCTGGCTGTTGTGCGTTAAATAAGTTATTTTCTTCCTTTGTAATCATGTGATGGAAGTTCCCATGAGCACTTTTCCTTTTCATCAAGAGAATATTATTTAGACAGCCAAAAGAAAGGTAATTGTAGCACAGGGTAGTCATGGAAAGAGAAGAGAAGAGAATGCCTCCTTATATTTACATTTTAGAAAGCATGACATTCTGTTTCACTTGCTCGTCATTATCCAGTATGAGCTAAGACATTTGCAGAATATGCGCTCTCCAAAGCAATTTTAAAACATAAAATATTCTAATTGCTCTGAAGTGTAGAACAATTTTTTTTCTCCTTATTAGTCTTAGAAAAACAGCATGAAAGTGTCAGGAACTGTAACTCGTTGTTTTTTCACATAACTTAACCAAACGCCTTCATTTTGAAGCTCACATCCAATAATGCAAGTTCACTTTGAACAACATCTTTAAGAAATCATCCTTCTTCTGCATGGTCTATATTAGTGCTGGGCTGTTTCTGTAATTTTTTTCTTCATGTGAATGCTATTGTACGTGCAGATCTTTAATATCACATTGATAACTAAGTTTTATCCTTGAGATAATTTTGTTCTAAGAGCTATAGTCCATAGTTTCAGTTACAGGCAGATCATCTCACCTACATGAGGCACTGGTTTGCTGACAACAGGCTAGAAAAACTGGAAGCACAGTTAGAAAAATGAACAACTGAGACGGCAAAACACTGCAAGAAAGGTTTCAAATGCCATGCAGGTTATAGGGTTTTAAAAGGTACATGGCTCTGTCATATTCCTTCCTACAACCCAATTTTGGCTTCAAAAATACGACATATTACTATCATTCCTCTTACACATTAGGCTTATCATCTCCTTGCCCTTTACAGCTTTCCTCATGTCCTCTGTTAGCTCTAATAAAAGTTAATCCATAAGAAAAGGCTCAAAAGACCAAGCAGACCAAGCTCAATTAGTTCTTTGATTAACTTTATAATTGAGCAATAAGCCACAGAGCCAGACCTTCCTCATCTGAAAGGGACAGCACTTGCAGTGGCAACATGTAGAGCCTGCTCCACGTGCATTTCAGCATAATTTCATTTATATCACAGTCTCCTATAACTTAAATCCTTTGTTCTTCTTACCTGAGTCTTCATGCATTTTTCTTTTCATTCTCACCCTGTCTGTAAGCCAACCGGAAGGGCACTCTCATACCCTCTCTGTATCTCATCACATGTGGACTTCAGTAAACGAGTATGCCAGACCCATCTACATGGCATGAGATGCTTAGAGCCTATAAATATAGCTTAGCAGAAGTAAAAACCATTTGGGAAAGAAGCCTGAAGTTTCTCCTCGCACTTTTCAGAACAGTGGGAGGGCTTTGTGTTCTAATGAATGCATACAGTGGTTAGGGGTGTACACCTTAGTTAACAAAAGGTAGATAGGTGTTAAGACCAAATAACACTACATTTTGTTTCTCTTGCTGTGCTTGGAATTGGGCAGATGTGTGGCAACTGTAGTCTGCAAGATACAGATCTTTTAAGCAGAGTGTACTTGCCTGGGTGTATGTGCTATTGCTGTTATGGGTTTTCTGCTCTAGAAAGGTTTTGGGTTTAACTTTGGATTGTATGATGAGCCTTGCCTTCTACCATGTAGATACACCTGCTGAGTCAGTCCTAAGTCATATGCAATCACTTTGTCATTATGTTCTTCCTCTGTCCTCCTTTCTGGGTGCTTTTGAAAACAAAATGCCAGATTAAATGGACCTTTCATGTGATGCAGGGTGGCCTCTCTGTAAAGAAGCATTGTGAGAAACTCAAGGGTTTGGGCTGGTCCAGGGAGGGTGCTGATACACCAGTATTTAGGAATAAAATTCAAGTGTTTGTTCCTGCAGGGGGGTAATACGTCTTTCTCGGAAATGTGTGGGGTTTTCCATGTGTGATTCTATACTGAGATATCCACACATACAAGGCACTACAGGTGTTTGGAGGTGAGAGAGAGTAATACATTTTTAAGGACTCTACAAACAACTCAGATTGGTTTTCAGAAGGTTCCCTGCAACTGAATATTCAAAGAATTCTCTTGCAATAAATGTATGCCCATCTTGTGATATTCACAGCTTGTTTTAACTTTATGATGCTGGAGGCAGACCTCTAATCTCAGCGGGTGCATTCTCACTGAAGAAATGGTCCTATAAAAGATAATGGGTAATTAATATAATAAAAAAATTCCTCAGTAATGACTGGGGATATCAGCACTTGGTTCATATTTCCTTTTGGGACCCTGGAAATTAAATGTTATACTCTCCGGCAAAAAGGCTGATCTTTCTATTTTGAGTACTTGTATCTCAAAGTGTATATGCAACAGCAAATAGTAGACTTCCACAGTTATATAACACTCTTACTGGAATTTGATTTCTTCCTTTACAAGTTAAGGAAGGAAGATCTGAAACATCCTCAAAGTCTAACAAGATGCTAATGTGCTAAAAAGAGCCTTTGAATGAGCTTGTTTTAGTCAAAATATTGCAAGTGTGTTAATTCTAAGACCTTTAATGATACTAAAAACACTCATTGACAAATGCCTCATTTTCTATTAATAACACTTGCTTTAATGTTGCTGTAAAATGGCATCAACTTCACCATAATGATACAGCACTAGCACTTAAAATCTACCTTCAGTGGTTATTTGTATTTTAAATTTTGCATTTTCATTTGATCCCATATGCTTTTGACAATGCTGGATTGATTTAAACCCAGGTGATTACAGAACATTGAATTAAAGCAGAATCTCAGGTACATTACAAAGGCGAAGGAGCAGCTAGAGTTTAAGCAACACCTGAGCTAATGTCTCTTTTCTAATTGAGTGATAGTCAGGCAGTTTGCAGTGCCAGCAAGTATGGTTAAATCAAATTGACTTTTAGTGTTAGACCAATGGTGCTAATAGACTGGGTTCACTGTCTTTAATAGATATGGAAAGACAAATACATTAAAAGCAAAGGTCATTCTTACCTTTTGCTTTTGACAGCAAAGACTTAACTGTACAAAGTTCGTTTCCCCTCCAAGAAAATATCGTTCCTACAGTTTATCTCAAATGAGTTTGGTAATGAAAATCTAGAAGAATTTTTTCTTTCCATGTTATCCTCCATAACTGAAGATTTATCACCCTCATACCTGGTTGCATTATTTGGCTCTTTTCCTCATGCTCAGATGGGAGTAAGGGATTGTTATCCTTTTTATTTTTGCTTACAGAGCCTAGCATAATGATGTCTTGAACTTTGCTTCAGGTGCTAATGTAGCAACTAATAAGCAACAGCGGGTTTAAGTATGGGAAACAGGAGGAGGCTTTGAGGTGTCTGGAGGAATAGAGCATGTGGTAGAAAATATGGATCATTGCTTCCTTCAGCAGCCAACAGAAAGAGAAATAGGCATCTTGGTGAACTTGAAACACTGTTCCCCTGCTGAGCTCAAGAACGTTTTGCCAGCGCTAGAAGAATGTCCTTTCCACATAGCTGAGTACTGTGGGCAGGGCAGTTTTAATACTGCTTTCAGTGTAAAATGTCAGATCCTGAGGGCTGCAGAAGTCTTAGCCCATTGATTTGTGTAGGGCTTGCAGGCTGCTTGGGGTTAAATATGTGTGTTACTGTGTCTTGGCTCAGGGTGGCAACCAGAGTGTTCTGAATGCCCGTGTAATGCACATTAATAACAATGTTGGTAGCAGGGTACAGAATAACTACCTTCAGCACAGTGAAAATGATGCATGTTTACAGCTGAAAGTTTCTGGCTGATGATGGAGTTGCATTTCAGTAAGGACCTCAGCAAAAGACAGCAAGAACATCTTATGCTAACAAGTAAGAGAAAGATTTTGCCAGTAGGATCCTCTACCTGTTCATCATGTCTGAAAGTCCTGCCAGCATTTTAGCCATGTCTAATTTGTGGTGTTATGTATCTAGGGCTTCATGCCCCATAACAGCTTCTGAGTGTCATCTGGGCAGTGCATCCCCCATAACAAGTTGCAAATGCAGGAGAAATTCTCCCAGGAGCCTGATCTGAACATATGGGATGCCTTCAAATCCTGCATCCCCACAGGATGGGGCAGAAAAGAGTTCTCTTACTTCTCTCATAGAGCTATCTATCTGATGTGATGAAAGTGATGGCCATGATTCAATGGCAATGCGTCCCTAAGTGCTGACTTAACTAAGTGCTTCTTTCCAAAGTCGAACTGCAGGGTTTGTGGTACTGCAGGGTGCACATGGAGGGAGCAGCTTCTGCACACTCGGGTTCAGTGAGCTGAGAACTAGCAGTGCTCTGTGCAGTGCTGCTGCATCCAGGAGAGGCTCCTTCATCCTACCTGTCCCTGTGACTTTGGACAGTATAGAAATATAAGTACTGGGGAGAACAGATGCAAGAAGTCTGATGCTTGAGAGCACATAGGGCCAGAAGTTCACGTACTTTTTACCTTCAGCTATCATCACTTTCCTTGGAACTGGCCAAAGCCATTTTCTGGAACCATTTTTATTGGAAAATGCTCTTTTATTGACATCTGAAAATTCTGTAGAAAGATATCCAACAGATGAACTCAGTCAGAGCACTTTTTTTTTAAATAGTTTCATTTTACCCATCAGTAGTACTGCCTATATGTATTAGTTTGTAAGATTAGTGATTTTTAAAGGCAAATGTCATACTCTGCAGCCCTGTGAGTTGCAGTGATTTTACCGTGTTGCAAGGAAACATTTTGACACTATGAAAACTAAAATTTTAGTCAAATATTTTTGACATTCACAGAAGTAAAATTTTAGTATAGTTTTCGTGGTTTCAATAGACCAGGTACAAAATTCTGCTCCGCAATACATTCCTCAGTGAGCAACAAATGTTTCTTACCTGATTTAGGGAGAGCACAGTGACAAGCCAACTAAATACCAAAAATCTAGAGTTTCTTGCAAGGTGAAAGTACCATGGTTTGTTTTCCACTAATACCAAGTGAGATAAGGTTTATCTGAAAGTACACAGAAATTCACTTTGACAAAATCTGTTCTCCACAAGGCCATGAAACCCTTAATTTGTTTATTTCTCTCAGAAGAATATAAATCACTGTTGCATCACCCAAATGTTTGTAAGTTTATCAAAAGCAGCATTTATTCAGCATTCGTTCCACTCTGTCATTAAATCCTCTGGATTATATGGCTGTTGTTTTCTTTTAAATTCCTGATAAATATGTTGCCGACAACCAGCTGTTCTTTTCAATGCATCATAACCAACCTTCCTAGAGCAGATCATTAGTCTGCTTGCATTCATCTATTTTATTTATGTCACTCAGGGAGATTACAACGGCCATCTGCACCATGGACAGCTTTTGTTCTGGAGAAATGCACCATCGATGGCAGGGGAACATGAGGGACTGGGCAGTTTCCAGGATATTAGCTCACTTGGAGCGATAAGCTTTGCTTGCTTGGTAAAGGGACACTTTGGAGTCTCTGCTGCATTCGGCCCTTCTTGCCCTGAGGTTGGTCTGGAGCCATGCAGACTGGTGACAGAATGAGAAGCCTCTTGGGGCTGGATGCCCAAGTAAGACCCATCACACCACCAAGTTATCTATCCCTGGGAGTCAGCAGGTCTCAGAGACCCTCTGCTCCATCAGACTCTCTGCTTTTTCCTGGCCCCTGGCTTGGGTTAAGGAGAGAGGCAGCCTGTTTCTCACCTGTTTCTCTTGCATCCATGCCACAGATGGGACAACCTGGACACTGGCCCCATGTCTACAGTCCCATTTTGAGTATAGGGTAGCCCATTCTCAGAGCAAAAATTTGGGTGTATGGTAAGTCTCAGTTATGGCATACTCTTTTGCCCCTCATAGTCTTATGCCATATTACATTTGTTAAATAAAAGGTCAGAGCTTTCCAGCTACTTTTGTTTCCCCCTTGGCAGCATGCTGAATCTTCCTGCTGCTGCTTTTGACTTTCCAGTGGTCTGAAGCATCAGGTTTGGTTCACTCGCAGTTCAAGCTATGTCAAACTCTCATGTCCAGATCAGTCAGAGTATGTTTCTAATGGGGAAATCAAACACTGTGTTTTCCAGTTTGCAGCGTTCAGCCCACATGGTTCTTTCTCAGAAAACAAGAGAATGCTGCCCCTTACACTTGTAATTTGCAGTAATTAGCAAGGAAACGATGCTTGGTTTAAGAGAAAGAAGCTCTGTGAGCAACTCATTCCTAAAAACGAGATTTGTAAAGGAGGCTCCCAGTGGGAAGCAGTACATTTTGATTCCTGGTATAAACATAAATATTCAACACTTTGTAAATGAAAAATCGAAAGGGAGAAAAGCATGCGAAGAGAAAAGTGATTTTTTGATTGATTGAACTTTTCTCTCCTAGCTTACACTGAAATGCTTAGTACTTCAGCTATGTGTGAAATGCACACAAGCTGATAGATTAGTTGTATTAATTAGAAAAAAGGAAAAAAAACCCTAACCCAAAAAAATCCTAGCTGAGACACTTTATTTTCAAAGAACAGATGGCTTTCTTTACTTACATCTGTAGAATATTTTGCTGCAACATAAAGACATATAGTATATCCTCTGGGGATGAAGGAAAATGAGATTGAGAGAAAATGTGTTGCAGGGAAAATCATTAGAAGCTCTAGAAGTAATAGAAATACCAGGCGTGACTTTTGGTGCCACTAACCTCCACTGGCTTCAAACGACAAGTCCGACAGGGCTTGCCTGAGATCAAAGCATCAGCAGGACCCCTACTCGCCCTGAGTTTTCCATCCTCCTCCCCATAAGGACAGCAGCAGGAGAAGCCTCATCTGCAGACACTTCTTGTGGCAAAGGACATTTTTTATGTTTTCTCTACTGGTCTGCCTGGGTTAACCTTCTGACCATCCTTCAGCCTGCCTCTTAATGTGACTGTTTTATCAACAACTGCAGTTAAAATGGCAGTCAGTTTAGCCAGCTCTGTCTGCTGCTGCTTGAAATTTTTATGTATTGTGACCTTGTTTTTGCCCTTAATTTCTGCTGGAGATGCTCATCTCCTTGCACTGTAACCAATGAATCAATTTTATTTTCTCTGCTGAAAGTAGGGGGGGAGCAGAAAGCAAAGTTTCTCCCCCCGCTCCTTATCTCGAATAAGAAAACTCCTGCAGTTTTTCTCTCTTTGTAACTGCCTATTGATTGTGTATGTCAACCATATATTTGTGGGCCCTGAAGGATTTGCTTTTATTTCTGTTTGCTCAATGATATCTAAAAAGTGAACGGCTTGAAGGGCTGCTGAGAAGTGGGGATCTTGCTCACATGTTCTATAATGTGTTATTTGCATATAATTACAATGTAACAATGTGATTACACACATTTTCTTTTACTTGCTTAGATATCCTTTCTGAATGATATATGCAGCTGCAGTCCCAAAGCCCCGGAACTGCCATAGGCAAGACTACCCCATATTGCCTTATACATGCCCAGATTTAGTGCTCTTATATGAATTGTTTGCCAGTAAATAAAAGTGGTCGTTTTTCTAAGTGTTTGATAGCAATGGATGCTGTGCTCACTTCTGTTGGTCTGGGCAGTCCTCTGCCACTGAGAGCAAGTCAGATGTGACCCTAAATGAAACACAGGCTAGGAAGGACCACAAGAATTGCCTAAGGGATAAGAAGTAAACATCAATTACTTGCTCAAGGTAAAAAGATGTTTGGTGGGCTACTTATTTATATGGCTAAAGCCATTTTGCATTTGGCTTCAGCATCCTGGCCTTGCATCTGCAGCACATCTCCTAGCACACCTGTGACACTTCAGCTCTCAAACAGTTCAAAGAGGATGTATGCACTGAAACTTCCTGCAGGGCCAGGGCTGTCAGCAAAGGAACTTGGAGAGGTGGAAGAAGGGGCTGAGGTAGGCTTTCATCCTTCATGGGCTCAGGACCAGCAGCACTGGAGTAGGGCAGTCTGTGGGGACTCTTTTCTCCTATCTGTGACTCCTGAACTCCCTCTGTGAAGCTCACACACACACTGACGCCCTCAGTCAAAGTCTTGTGTCTTCCCTAAGGATTTGGTATTGCAGTTCAGAAGGGCAGGAAAATTTGACACCACTTCACTGGTAGGAAAAGTACTTAATTTCCCTGAGAAACAATGAAGTGAAGTATATATAATAACAGAGCACGCAGTAATTCCCCGTGTAACTTGCATTACTCTGTTGTTACAAGCTGCCCCTGAATGTGAGGGTAACTGAGATTCTTGTTAATAGATCTCTTGGGGCATATTAGAGTAAAATGACACTGAATGGCCAGTGTTTATATATTTTTATATATGTGTGTGTGTGTGCATATATATGGCAGGTTTATTTTAGAGCAATTTGGTTGCAATTGAGAGGATGTATGTAGCCATTTCTGGTTATTATCTGGAGAAACATAGCAATAAAAAAAGGATAAAGATGTCACTTCAGAAAATACATAAGGAAAAGAAAGAAAGAAAGAAAGAAAGAAAGAAAGAAAGAAAGAAAGAAAGAAAGAAAGAAAGAAAGAAAGAAAGAAA
>JAWMRA010000130.1:18684946-18708695 GCA_035584735.1 Pseudotriccus pelzelni
CACCACCTTCTCTTCTGTTTCTTCTTGAAGATGTAATTGGCAAAGGCGTCACCTGAACTCCTGATTGGCTCTTGTCCAGAAATTCATCTGGACAAACTATTTTCAATCCCCAAGGAGGGGGACTTTTGCAAACCCATGACAGTTAGAAAAGCCTATATGCAGTTTTTGGAAGTGTCCAAAGGTACTCTCTATCCACCTGACTCAAATTGACCTTATTGTGTGCTCCACCACTTTAATATTGCAAGATGTTTTGAAAATTTAGCAACTAAGAAATCCAAGTTCGGGGTACTTTCCACTAGTTATGAAATTGAAGGAATCAGCCTCATTTTTATTGTTTTATAACGAATCTTCTAAAAAAAATTAGGCCACTAGTAGTTCAGTAAATTACACACTAAAATGCCTATTTGTCACAATGTATTTATGAAATTATGTGAACATGTATGAAAGCAAAGGTTTAACATGATGAAAATCTCTCTTGATGGGGAATTCGGTCTGTTCCTTAGAATGCAGACCTGCAAAAGCTTTTCACTGGGGAGCAAGGAGTCTAAGAAATGCAAAACAGAACTGACAGACACAATTTGGAGATAATTAGCAGATTGACTTTCCATGATCAGCTAATTTTATTACCAGTTAAATTGTTTGCTTCTCATTGTATTTCACCGCCCATGCATCTCTAATAACAAATAGCCTTAATAATTACAAGCAATACCTGCTGTGATATGAATAGGATGATATGAACAACAAAATTACTATAATCAATCATCAGCAGTATGTTGTTTAAATTTGCAGAAATAGAGGAAATTCCAAGGAACCACTGCAGCAGAGAACTCCCTTATCTGATCACAAAATGTTACACATGAGCTGAGAAATGTAACAGCACTTGCTTATGTGAACTGAGCACGGCTGAAATGCATTCACCACCTTAACCAGATGGCAGTTTTGATATCTATGTAGCAAAAAGAAGAGGTTGCTAGAAAGATTCACGTAGATGTGTGGGGATGGTGGGTTTGTGCGTAATATATACAGACAGATTGTCTGAAAACTTGTTGAGGTCTTTCCTTGACAAGCAAATGCTGAACAAATACAGCTGCTCCATGTCCATGACCTTAAACAGACAGTGGTCATAGTGTTGTTTCTCTTGGTTGCAGCCAGCGTGTCTGAGTGTTCTCAGGAACACTTCTGAGAAAACTGGGATAGAGATATCACCATGCTAACAATTCAGCCTGGGCTGAAGTTTGCGTACCCTTGCTCGGCTGAGCCGCCAGCAGGAAAGCGGGATGCTGAAATGACTAGAAGCTACTGCTTTCTTGCTTTTATTTGGAAGAAAAGGCTGTGAGATTTATTGTGCTAACACTGCACTCGAGTGATTCCCGAGGATGATGGCAGAAAGCAAAGCACACCTAAGAAACCACAATAAAACTAAGCTTGGCCAAAAGATCAAGAGAGAAAGTATCTGAAGTGATTATTTACTGTGCTTGCCCCCACTGTAATAAATGGCAGCTGCTGAGTACTGCAATCTGAACAACCGGCCCACTTGAAGAATTGCAGCTCTCAGCAGCAAGTCTGGGGCACTCAGGGCACTGGCATCTCTTCACATGGCCCCACTCGAAAGACCCTCTTTGGCTGCAGACCAAACGATGTTCTGTTGCTTTGACCCGCTAAATGCCAACACAATCACCTGGGTCTATTTTTCAGGGCTAGTGCAAAGACCAGCTCTAGCCAGGCCCCCTCCAGGTACCCTCAGCTATACTGGCCCAGCACTGCACTGAGCTCCTGAGCCCAGCTGGGCTCGCAAGGGTCAGGCTACCAATTGTATGCTGCTTCCATCACTTTCTTAATCTTTAAGGCAAAGGGCTGACCTTGGGAAGGCGGTTGCTGGATCCAGAATCATTCAGCTAGGCTGTGTTTTCTTGTAGAAGGACTGTTGAGAGGGTGTATCAGAATATTTAAAGAGCATTAGCAAGATCTTGAACCAGATCCATGTTTTTAGGGGAAATTAGTGCAAAGAGCAGATCCAGTGTGTCCTGTTAAGTAAAATCTCATCAGAGTACCAAATTCAGTGTTGTTTTTAACGGCTCTGTAGCCAGGGATAAATTCCTTTTCTTTGTCAGCTTTTTTCTCTGAGTATTTTCTCTGATTTGTAAGCTTTCCAGGGAAGATCTCTGGCCATGTGTTTTACAAAGGCACCTTGAACTCTAGTTGCCATGGGGACACAAAAAAGCACTTTCCTAATGGCATGTGGAATTTGAAAAATGAGCTATTTGATCATAAGCATCCATTTCTTTCTTCTGGCTTTTGCAGTACCTGAATTCATCTACCTACAGCCATAGTGCTTTGAGAGGGAGAGCAAGCAGTGAGCTGGCTGAACTGATGTCTCCAGACATTGGCTAAGACCACCAGTGTTAAGGATAGGATCTGGCCTAGAAGCAGGCCAACACACACTTCCCACAGACTACTAAGCAAGTAAGCCCCAGCCTGGTTAAATGTCTGGCTAAATGCTTCTGCTTTAGCTCTTCATTTGATTGTTCTCATTGGCCTTAAACACTTAAAATCTGAGACCATCCATTTTTCCTACATAAGACATGTAACTGGCCCCCTGGCACCTCCACTGAAGCCCCACAGAGCCCGCTCCAGCAGGTTTCTCACAGTACAACTAATCTTTCTATAGCACATTGCATACAATGCCTGCACCCCCTCCCTTTAAAAAAAGTGTCAGATTTTTGCTTTCCTTGCCTAGGATCTGGCAAAAAGCATAGCCCTGTCCATATGGTTCTTGGGAGCAGTTAAGCTGCTGTGACTGTGCCCAGATGTGAAACTCCAGCACTGTGTGAGACTGCACTGCACCTTGAGTAACAAATTTACATGGTTGCATTTGCATTTTAAAAAGATTACATAAATGCCTGAACTCCTTGAAAAATAGAACATTCCTCTCCCTATGCCTTTATTTCCCATTGGAAAAGCAAAACAAAACAAAACAAAAAAAGCCTTCATACTTCAGCTATATTCTGCTCAGGCAATAATGGACAAATTTCTTAAGAGTCAGCATAGTTTTTCTTAATTAAGATTGATTCTTATTAGTGGAAAACAGAATATTATTTGTCATTTACAGGTCAATTTATGTCACTAGCAGATTAACCTTTCAATATTCCTCCTGAAACAGCCTGCAACTGAAAGCAGCTGTAGAAATTCAGACAAGCAAACAGCATGAGAAAATAAAAGCAGGCAAGCATTCAACATTTACATGCATATTTCAGTATTTTTGCTACATTGTTTTTCCTTTGCAGTTCCAAAAAATAAATAAAAATTAAAAAAAAAAAATGGAAATGCCAGCCCTGTGCATTTCAATTTTCCATGTAGCCTGCTGCAGAAAGTATAATTAATTTTGATCTTTCTGTGTGAATTTGCATTTAAATTAATGTGCGTGGGCAAAGGAAGGGAAAGGGAATAAGGCTCACCTCTTATTTCATTAATAACAACCACAGAGCAGAATACAGAGAAACAAGAAAATAGATACTCTGACAGGCCTGGAGCTTGAAGGAGCTTTCCCTTAGGGGACTGCCCTTTGTCAGTGCCAGGGGGTGAGGAGGTGCTGAACGTCCAGCCTTTGCTGCCCCCGGGACACACAGTCACAGCACTCAGGGTAGCCGTGGGCAGCATGGTCGGTGCAGCTGGGAGGGTTTGGGGAGTCTTTTGACCAGGGTCTCCCAGGGAGGGCCATGTCCTGTCATCCATGCGCTAAAACAGCGCGCAGTTTGCTTCTGTATTCGCAGGCAGTTGTGTTCTGGCTCTGAAATGCCAACCCCAATTAAGAGAGAGACAGTTAATGCCAACTAAGTATCTGTATTCTGGTAGTTATCTTTGCCTTTGATTCTCCTGTCTCTACAAGTTTGGAAAGGGTAACAAAGATAATGGTTGAGGTATCTGGGGAAATGTGAGAACTCCAGCAGGTTTCTCTTCCCAAATATTAACTCTATCAATGAAGCTTTCATACAAAGGGCAACCCAAACCTGGGAAATTGCATATTAAGGAACATACATTTGCTAAACTAAATATTCAGGGACTAAGAAAATATCCTTCCTTCTTTTTGTGCTTGTACATATTCTAACATAGCATTTTTAAAACGCAGCTTAATGTTTGGTGGCTTATGAAATCATTTGCTGTCAATCGCAATCCATAACAGCTTAAATATCTTTACTGCTATGGAGTAGCCAACCCAGACAAGGTTTCCATAGGCAGCAAAGCAGAGCATCTAAACAGAAGTATCTGTCCATCCTCATGATCTCAGAAAACACAAGGAGTAAGATATAAAGGCCTGTTTTAAAATGTTGTTTCTTTTAAAACCTTTGTTCATGTTCATCCTGTACCACGTTCTAAGAGAACAAACAGTGCTGCGCCTTGCAGTGTTGAGATATGCTGTGTTTCAGGACACTGATAGCACAGATCATTGCTTCCTCACTTCAGAAAGCTCTACTGTGGGTACTGCCGCAATCAGCACGACTGCTAAGTACATTTAGGTAGCAGGTCTCCAAAGAGCTGCGAGAGGGACAGAGAGCAGAGAACTGGCGAGGTCACTGCTTCAACCCTGTGTTGTTTGCATGCTGCCTGAATGGAGTACGGTGCCAACACACGTCACAACAGCATCGGGGCCCTGATGATTTACATTCCAGCATCAGGAAGTACATGGTGGCCCAACAATCACAGCTGATATAGCAATGACAGCTCAAAAGCTCATTTGTGCCTCCCCCTCAGATGTACTGGTCAGAGGAGAGTCCTGTCACAGGCTCTAGCTGTGTTTCCTTAAAAGTATCCCATAGTCAATTAGCTATTAAAATATGCTAATTAAGTATACTTTTCTTTCAATATTTGACTATCCAGGGGTGGTGATCTCTCCAGCCACTAATCTAATCAGGATGTGTTCTCTTGGTAACCCCAAAAGCAATGTGGTGTTTGTATCTAATGGCCACACCAATGCCATCAACAATTTTAATTGAACACATTTGAACTGACATGATTTCTTCCTAAGTACAAATTAACTTCTCATAAATTCATTGGTAAATTCATCACACTGAAAATTAATCCCCACTAAGAACAGGGCTAAATTGTAATTTCTCCAGGAGCAATGAGGAAAAGGCATCAGAGATCTGCCCTGCTCTGGCAGCACATCAGACACTAGCATGTGAGCCAGAGGCTGTCATGTTCCCATGTCCTTCCTGCGAGAAGTTTGTTTCAGCTGGTTCAGTTCTCTTATCCCACCTTATTTAGGTTAATCAAAGGTTTCTGTGCCTCAGAAGCACTGCTACGACGCTTGGGAAACTGCTCTTCCCATCTCAGATCTGTGACAGAGGACAAATAATTTTCCCTCTGCATACTGCAGTTCTTCTGCTGTGAAACAAGGCTCTAGGTCCTTTCCAGTGAAGAGGCTCTGGCCAGGTTGGATCAATGAACTGAGATCAGTGGTGTGCGGTTGAACAAGGCGAGGTGCCAGGTCCTGCACTTTGGCCACAACTATCCCAGGCAGTGCTACAGGCTAGAGGAGAGGGACTGTACAGCTGCCTGTCGGAAAAGGACCTGGGAGTGCTGGTTGGCAGCAGCTGAACATATGCCAGCAGTGTGCCCAGGTGGCCAAGAAGGCCGATGACTTCCAGGCCTGTATTAGAAAATATTGCAGCCAGCAGGACCAGGGCAGTGATCGTCCCCTTTAACTCTGCACTGGTGAGGCCACACCTTGAGTCCTGTGTCCAGTTCTGGGCCCCTCACTACAATAAGGACATTGAGGTGCTGGAGGAAAGAGCAATGAAGCTGGTGAAGGGTCTAGAGGGTAAGTCCTATGGGGAGTGGCTGAGAGAGCTGGGGTTGTTCATTCTGGAGAAGAAGACACTCAGGGTGACTCTTATCACTCTCCACAACTACCCGAAAGGAGGCTGTAGCAAGGTGGGGACCAGCCTCTTCTCTCAGGCAACTAGCAACAGGACAAGAGGTCATAGCTCAAGCTGCACTAGAGGAGGCACAGGCAGGACATCAGGAGAAATTTCTTCATGGAAAGGGTTGTTAAACATTGGAGTGGGCTGCTCAGGAAGATGGTGGAGTTATTATCCCTGGAGGTGTTCAAGAAACACCTGGACATGGCACTTAGTGCCATAGCCTAGTTGACGAGGTGGTGATCAGTCAAAGGTTGAACTTGATGATCTCAGAGGTCTTTTACAACCTGAATGATTCTGTGATTCTGTGAGAGTGCAAGACCCACCATCCTAAGCTCTTCCAGCAGGAAATGAGCCCGGGTAGGCTGGCTGCACATCAGCCATGAGGCAGCCACATAAAAAGGAGCATAACATCCTTAAAGCTGATCAGCACAGTGCTTTTCCACAGTTATACACAGACTGTGAGGGACAGGACAATGGCCACACTGTTTGGTGAGAATTCATTCTGATACTTGAGGGATAATATTTCATCCCAATCTATATGGTAAACACTACATGGCCTTTCAACACCTCTACTGCTTTCCCTCTGTAAATCTTATAGCCACAGCTCATCTAGACTGTACGTTCTGAACTTGCACTCTAATGGCAGAATATAAAATAATATTGCCTCCCCATCAGTGTGTATTTAAACTAGAGCAACATACATTGTTCCAGTATAACTCACACATCATTTATTTCAATGGTGAATAATTTTCAACAGCAAATATATTCAATATCATTGCAATTTGGGGACAATTTAGAAATAGGCAGAACACCACTCTACTACATTATTTTTATTGAGAATCATTTGTTCAGCTTCTTGTCTTTGATGCATTGCTTTCATTAACTTGAAACTCGCAAATACCAAGTTTTGTTCAAAAGCTTTCTTATATTGGTTGTTCTGAGTGTTTCTTTCCCTCCATGTCCAAATAGAAAGATAAATAAACAGGCTACAAATGTAAGAAAGGTTTCACGTGTAAACAGCCGGGAAGGAATGAAGCAGGGAAGACCTGGGGGAAAGTCTGAACTTAGAAGCTGAAGCTGCTGCCTCTTCCCTAACCTGTCTAGCAGAAGTGACACCATGGGCCTTGTAATTTTTTTTTCTCAAGTTCTCCCAGGGTTTTTCAAGAAGGAAGTAGGTTCCTCTTATTTTGGCAAGGGAGACTTACTTCCTCTTCAGTTATTCAATGCCTGTTGTCTGTCTTTCACAAGAAGTCCTGGGAAATTTCATGCAGACCCATTCCATGCATCTCCTCCTAAGAGAAGCTGTTGGACCTTTCAGTAAAGCCATCTGCCCGACTCAGGTGTTCGAAAGCACAGGGACTCCTGTGAAAAACCTGATGTAGACGCAGGGCACGTTTAAAGCCTGATGTGATCTTGACACTGCCATAATCAACAGACACCTGTCTTATTAATGGACATGAGATTCTTTTCACACTAATGAAGGCCCACGGGGGCTTTTACTATCTTGAGTTCATTGAATGAACATTAGGCGCACATGAATCTGGTGGTGAACACTTGGTTAACACTGGAACTCAATCTGTTCTTCAGACAAAAAAATATAATACATGAGTTTCAATTGATGTAGGAGCTGTTTAAAAACCAAAACAACCTTGACATCTTCTAATAAAAGTTCAGTAAGCTTTAATTCTTCATTTAATTCCTGAGTCTGGATATTCTCTAGGGCCCGGATTACTTCTATAGGGTCTTCTACAATAGTTTTCTCAGTTGAGCCATAGGCACTAATCTAAGACACATTATAAATAATAATAGTCAATTCTGGTAAACAAACTTTGCTGTTTTTCATCTAGATCTGTCAATTAATTCTACTGCAAAGGCAAGAAAAGCAAAGAATCTAGCTATGAAATTTCCTTTTCTTAATGAGGCATTTAAATAGCATTTCACATTTGTTCTCCAGTTGTTTACATAGGATGTCATTTGTGATGCATTGTTAGAGCCCTGTAAATCTCAGCTGGGGACAATATCCCAGAGAGCAGAAAGGGACAGTTCTGCTTCAAGCTACATCTCAATAGATTTGCTGCCTTTTCTTTTATTATGTTAGTCATCTGAAATGATATCTGTAATCCTGTTAATGAAATGCAATAACATCAGATGCAGAAGCTGCCAAAAAAAGAGAAATAATGTGAATTTCCAATTAATTTTTTTAGGTGATCTTAACTTTTTCCATTGCTGTTTTAAATGTGGCTGTTTTTCTGAAGGTCATCTTATACACACTTAATGGATAGGCTTTTGTGGTTTAGACACCTTACTCCCTCTAGTTCAATAGGTCATTAAACACATATTTAAGTCATTCTTTGTCCCAAATGTTTCTTACAGGATCACAGGCAGAACAGACAAAAGATCCCAAGGTGGATGAAAGGAAGGTTAATTATTCTAATTTTATAGATGAGAAAATGAAGCTCGAAAGGGAGAAAGTGTCTAGCACACAACTCACCCCAGTCAATAGCGTGACTCTCATTGGTCAAGTCTTAAAGACCTAAGTCTTAAACATCACATTCATTTCAGTGTGAATCAGGAGACTTCAGAAGTCCCAGGTGGCCTTTTGGCTTTTACTGTTATCTTTAGATGACCAGAATGCTTTTAAAATCTGACTCTAAAAGTCTTGCTTAAGGTCCTATGTGCCCTACTTCTAAACCAGCTGGGTAAGCCAAACCTCAACCATAGTTTCCTAATTCAATACATAATGAAAATATTATTTGTAACCATGAGTAAATTTCAAAGGGCAAAACTTCAGGGATATCTGATCAGATGCTTTTCAGACTGCTTTAATATCTCTAATGAGATTCAAGTGCTCAGCAGAGAAGCGAACTGCAGGTGCCTAGTCTGGTGCCTGCTCTCACTATTATTATCTCAGCACCCCAGGTAGAAATGTCCAAATGAAAATTCTGGACACTGACACTGTCCTTAGCAGTGTGAACAAGATAGGCATGGCTTGAATTGGAGGGTTGTGACCACAGTTCAGGACGCAAAACAGTGTCTGTGAAGTACACAGAACCTTCTGGAGGGCATATCCATGCATTGTCTTTCCCTTTTGAAAATTGGCCAGAATTGTTTTTCTGTAATTCCAAATCAGAATGGGGTGGGGTGTGGTGTCTAAGGTAAATTTTCATTCACTTTGAAGATGAAAATCATGAGGCTAACTCAGTTTGGCTTCTCCTTCCTTTTAACAGTGTTAGGTCAATGATGCCATTCTCATTTCCTGACCGGCTGTTAAAAAAGAAGTGAAAGTATTCCCAGCTTTCACAGGAGTGCTTTGGTTATTTTGACAGCTAAGCCGTAAATTCAAGTCACACGAATCTGTACCAACAGACAGACTGCTATATTTTGTATCGAAAGATTTGCACAGATCTGTCACAAATAGGCTGAGAGGAGGTCATCCTCCTGATGCTTCTTCCTGCACAGATCAGAAATGAAGGCTACCAGACAGGCTGGCCCTGTGGGTAAAGCACCATGCCAAGGCAAGAATTTAGTGTCTGTTCTGACAGGCACGTGCTGCAGAGGCAGGAAGCAATTTACTCACGGGTTAGATCTCTGACTGTGAGCTGGGCAGGAAGATGGCAGCAACTGGTTTGAGTTTTGTGGAAGGATCCATTGCTTACTTTGTGCTTTGTGAAGCAAAAAGTAAAGAATTTAAGTAAGTATATACAAGCCTCACTGTGGCAGTAACAAGAGGTTCAATGAGTTTCTAATAAACTGAGTTGCGTTGACAGACACAGAGAGGTAAAAAGATCTTAGAATTGCATCATTTGAGGAATACTGAAATTCATCATAAAGTGATTTTCTACTGATATCTGCTGTGTGACTAAGACCAAAGAAAAGGAAGTTATAAATACAAGATGAAACAAATACCGTGTTTCCTCCTAATCTAGTAATTTCCATTTACAAAGCCAACGCAGATGAATGAGCAATTTACCCTGATGAAATCACTGTACTTCTTCGTGCCCATTTGTAATAACTGCCCATCCCCAGTGATTCGCCTTCATTGTAATTTCCAATTGAGTTGTTATGAATGCAGAGAGGAGAGAATTTAATAAGAACAATAGTTGGATGTTACTGCCAGCCCAATGTGCTTGTGAATCTGCACTGGAAACATTATGCTGGGCCTTTGAGCTCTGCAGTCAGACGCCTGCACAGTGGGATATTGTCTATCCCTGCAAAAACTCATTCGTATATGGATTCTAGGCAAGTGTGAACTACTTAGGACACAATCAGGGAGGAAGGAGTTTAAGATCTGATAAAAGCCATAGACTTTGTAGCTGCCTTTCTGTCCAGGGAGTGCATCCAGCTCAAGGCGACTCATGGTGGGATCAGATTGTGGCCCTTTTAAAAAAAAATTGGCTTTTTCAAAGCCTGATCTCCTAATTTAGGGCAGAAGAAAGATCCCTCTGAAAGGTTCTATGCCCTAGATATAACTTATTTGGGTCTCTTTGGTTTGTGAGACACATGGTTGATTGACAGGCCAAGACTATGAAGTCAACTTTGTAGAGCTATAAATAGCATAATTCAGCTTCTCTGAGTCCCCAGCAGATGTATTCACCAGGCACATGAGTCTCTCCACGCATCAAAATTGACAGATTTCATTAACTTTCTGCAACCTGAGAATCCAGCTGTAATAGACAGTGTGGAGAAATCAGAGGAACTGCAGGTTCTCAGCAAGACTGTGTTATCAGACAGTCCTGATTATATAGAGCCGGCAGGCAAGGCACTGGCTTAGCAGTCACCGTTCGCCCTGGTACTGCTCTTAATGACTAATCCCCACAGCATCCTTTCTCACCTCTCTGAGCCTTGCAGTTTAACATCACAGCCAGCCTCCAGAAGGGAATTATGTGATGCAGTACAAATAGTTATCCTTTCCAGCAACAGCTCTGCATCCCACTCTTGTGTTTTATCACAGGCAATATACAGAGTTATTCCTTACTTATGCTACTAGCTCTCAGATGTCATTAAAAGCAGGCAAGTTGCAGATTCAGAGCATGAAAACCCTTAGCAGACTTTCTGAAAAGGAGAAAAGAAAGAGGACCTCCTCCACTAAATGATTAATTTTAGTACCTCATGTGCCTTAAGCTCCACTCACAAGGCTTGCCTTGTGATATGTAAGCAATGAGAGATTCTTCTCCTTGCTCTTCACCATGTCAGCTTGATTTCTGCTGTTCTGTGTTTTGAAGATCTGCTTCAGGGTTTTGTGTGAACAAGAACCTGTTGGTTTTAAAATACTACTCTCCCTCCAGCTGCTGAGCACTGCCTGAGCTGAACACTACTGACAGGCAACTGGGGGCAGAAGCAAGCTCAAGGCAGTAACAGGTCATTTTCGAAAGGGAAGGAGGGAGAATATGCCCAGACCTCCCATGCAGCTGGAGAAGAATTGTGTAATGTGGTACTCCTGCTCATGTTTGCCCTCTGACATGGTATCTCCTTGCATTAGGCAATAAACATCTTATTCAAGCATTTGGAAGTCATGGGAGTATTTGATGCATTTGGTGAAATGGCATGTTGAAAGGATCTGCACAGGAGGCTCTGATCCTGCTTTTGTGCAGGCAGTCAGATGGGAAATGCTCTGAACAGGATGTCTGCAGTGAAGAAATTTGTGAGGCTGCCCGTTCTCCTACAGCTTCTGGGGAACATGCAGGATGAGACCAAGAGGTAAAACCTGGCAGATGAATCCTAACACACTGCCCTGCAGCCTACAAGGAGGAGGCTAAAAGAGAGATTGGTCCCATAATGAAGGAATTGTGGTTTTTTAACTTGTCCTCTCTCTAGAGAAAAGCAACAGAAAATACCTCAGCAGCTTTCCCAGGAACACAGCTCCTAAGATCACTGTAGAAATACCGACAAGGAGCAGTTGTAAGATGGTGTAGCAAGATTCTAAAATTTCATATTTTCCAGAAATTATGCTGTTTATTCTTGAGTGCCATCTACTGACAATTTCTGTCTTAGTGATTTACTTTCATTGATATTGCTTATTTTAAATGCTCTGTGCAACATCTGTTATCTTAGACAGAGGTGCCTGCAATTTTGGAGCTGAATGATTAGGAGTTAGTATTTTATTGGGACAGCTGGTGGTTTGAATTGTTCCTTATTCCCTGAGCACCTCATTCCCCGCTGCAGGCCAGGATACTCATGATGTTTTCAGTTCTCTCTTTGATTTCCCTTTTTCCTTTCACCTATCACCAGGCTTCCACCATTCCCTGTCTGCTCCTTCTGCCTAGAAGGCAATTTTGGGTTCCCTACGCTCACTCTTCTGGCTTCAAAATATAGTTCTAGTTGTGCTGTTGCCTTTGTGCAGGAGGTTGCCTCCATGAGTTTGTTACAGTATTGCTGAGGTCTTATTTCTCCCTCTCCTTTCTGCTCTTCCTCTTCTTTCAAGAGATTTTTCAGCAAGTTCCATGCAGTAACCTTGAAAATATTTAATGATCACTGACTCCACTATATTACCTGTTCTAGAGGTATTTTATTTTAGTTATGTGATACATGAATTAGCCTTATTATTACAGTTTTTCATTTTCTATCTGTAAGATTTCCTCCCACAGCAGTCCAATACATTTTGCAAAGATAAAAATAAATTAAAGGTGAAAAGTTATTGCCAAGGACAAGAGCTCAGGAAGTTTAGCCTACAAGATATTTCTTTCTCCACTGAAAATATAATCTGTATAGATAAAGAAAATGCCAGGTACCTAACTCATTATAAGCAACTGAGAAAATGGGTCAAGAGACTTCCTTCTTATACAGTTAGTTTTTGGCTTAGTTCCACCTCTGCCAGCTAGACAAAGGAACAAGGAAAATACTAGTAAAGTCACCTACAGCACAGCACCAGTTTGATTGAGGTTTCTTTGACCATGCCTTAGACAATATGGCATGATGGCCAGTGGCACACAGACACTCAGCTGCCACTCAATTTTGGGCAGAAAATATCAAGTTGTAGAAGTGTAGACATTTGGCCGCAACATACTTATGCTGTGGAACTCCCTCCCAGAGGATTTTGCTAGGGTCAAAACTGTAAACATGTTTTAAAAGGATTAGACAGATTCATGGTGGGCAGGTGTGATGTTTGCTATTAAGTGTGACAGCCCGGCTCTAACATCTGTTACAGAAAGCCCCTGTAGAGCTGATGGCTGGAGGGCTGCAACAGAGAAAATGCTGTTCTGGGCTGTCCCCTGTTGGTGCTGCCAGTCCCTCCCTGGGGCAGTGGCTATAGCAACCAGGGGATGATTCAAAGCAGCCATCTTCAGTCTGGGCAAAGCCTTTGAATTCCCATGGAAATGGCAGTTCGTCTTAAATGGCTATTCTCCACTAAGATCCCTGAATCTCCAGTAATAAAACTGGGATTGCCCCTCTGAACTCAATGCTACAGAAAACACAGGGTTAGGCTTTGGTGGGGTTGTTTCAGTGGAGATGGTTCTGCTGAAGCGAGGGCTGAGGAGTATTTCAGTATTTGTTCCTGGATTTCTAAATCCATTCATTCTGCCTTCTGTATAGACACAGATCCAAACTAATATTTGACTGACTTAGACATTACTTAGCAGTAAGATGGCACGTGTCACTTGCATCCCATTTCTTTTATTTTAATGTTTAATAGCCTCCTGTGCTGCAATTCATAATTCAGTCTTTATCCTCCTTTCTTGAAGCAGGCAGCAAAACCTGCTCTGTGACAGAGAGGATGCTTGTGAAATTGCTGCACAGGGGTTCCTCTCGCTGAAGGGATGACAAGACACCAGCTGAGGAAAAAGCTTAATTGCATGGGTGATCAAAGGAGAATGTACGAAGACAGGGAGACTGTAAGGGGATGTGCGTAGGAGTGTGTTTTAACGAGGGATTATACGGGAACATGCGAGTCTGGCACACACAAAATGACAGAAATGAATGCGTGAGCTAGTACAAAATAGCATGGTAACCAAAGGCATCTACAGATCAGCTTCAGCCCCTTCTCAGCTCTTGCCTAAAAGAACTGTATTCTATTAGCTGTCGTCCTCCAGACTATGAAAAGAGAAAAATGTGAAGGTTTGGTCTTTGCAATTGGGAAAGGAGGAAGGGTGGGGAAGGGGAGGCGGGGAGGGGGGGAACCTTATGAGACAACAACATTCCTAAGTCACGAACTGGAAAAGAGAGATCAAAGCAATAAGCTGAAATAGGAAGAAAGGACACAGGACACTGTTATGGTTTACTCCTGGGAATGGGAAGAATTGACATAAAAAACTGAGGCCTGGAAAAGCATTGAAGGCACGTGCCAGCCTTTCCGTGTGCTGTAAAATGCTGTATTGTCAGAGGTTTGGTTCACGATGAGTACTATGCTTTGTTGTATGCTGTCTTCCTTGATAGCAGCTCCAGTTACACCACCGGAGGTACTTCAGAAGTAAGATACCTCTTGATATCAAAATGGGCACCATTAAAATGGCTTATACACAGACTTGCACCATTTTAGCCCAAATCCATTAAAAACCTCATTGCAGTTATATTGGCATAAACCTCTGTGCCAGTGTTCTTCAACTGATTTAAACTGCATCAATATAAATCCAGTTTCAATTGATTTAAGAAATTCTAGGCAGAAATGCACTGCATTTCACAATCTGATGAGAGGACATATCCTTATTGAAATATTAAAACATATGCATTCCATCTTTTTGTACTGAGCAATGCGGTTTTTGAACTTTTGCTATTCTGTGTTTTACAAGCCCTTACAGGCAGTGAAAATAAGTAATTTTAAAACAGTCAGGTCAACACCATTTTGCTTCTTTGACTGAACCTGTGTGCAACCACAGAAGCGTTAAGCTTTACTGTTTTACAAAATTCTAGGGACAGAGTAGAAGCACAATTCTTCTTCTACTTACACTACTCTGAACTCAAGATCTTAGTGACTGACCACCTTTTTTTTTTCTTTTTTAAAAAAGGCATCTAGCCTTTAGTTTAATAAACACGTTTTCGTAAAAATAATTAAAGCTCAGCATCTAAGATGCCACCCATTAGACCAGGATGCTCAGGGCCCCATCCAACCTGGCCTTGAATACTTCCAGGGATGCAACATCCTCACAGTAAATAATTTCTTCCATATCTCTAACTGAAATACCTACTCTTTTAGTTTAAAATTGTTTCCCCATGTCCTATCGCTATCTGCCCAAGTAAAAAGTCAGTCTCCCTCTTCTTTATAAGTCCCCTTTAGGTACTGGAAGGCTGCAATGAGGTCTCCTAGAGCCTTCTCTTCTCCAGGCTGAACAAACCCAGCTCTCTCAACCTGTCTTCACAGCAGAGGTGCTCTTGCCCTCAGATAATTTTCTGCTCCGGCAGGTCCACATCTTTCTTGTACTCCAGGTGCGGTCTCTTGAGGGCAGACTAGAGGTGCAGAATCCCCTTCTTTGACCTGTTGGCCACTCCTCTTTTGATGCAGCCTAGGATACAATTGGCCTTCTGGGCTGCGAACACGCATTGCCAGATCTTTTTCAGCTTTTCATTCATGAGAATCCCCAAGTTCTTCTCCACAGGGCTGCTCTCAGTGACTTCTTCTCCCAGCCTGTACCCATTTCTGGGATTGCCCTGACCCAGAAGCATCATCTTGCACTTGAACTTGTTGAACCTCATGAGATTCTCTTGGGCCCACCTGTCAAGTTTGTCCAAGTTCCTCTGGATGGCATCCTGTCCTTGTGTTGTGTCAACTGCACTGCCCAACTTCATGCTATCAGCAAACTTGCAGAGGGTGCATTCAACTTGTGCCACTGATAAAGACACTGAAGAGCACAGGTCCCAGGACAGGGCCTTGAGTGAGGGACATCACTCCTCACCAGCCTCCACCTGCACATAGACCCATTGGCCACAGCTCTGACTGTATTTATTCAGCCAATTCCTTATGCACCAAATAGTCCACCCTTCAAATCCATCTCTCCAGTTTTGAGATAAGGATGTTGTGTCGGATCACATCAAAGGCCTTACAGAACTCTAGACTATCCCAGATGCCATTTAATCACTCCAAGCTCAGGTTCCCAACTATGGTAGTTTTTTGGTCTACGTGGTCTGTTTATGGCCAGCTTGAAGCAGTCTAATGTTACTGAAGTTTATCTAACATAACACTGGGAGAACAAATACATTTATGGCCTTGGATTGGCACTGTGTAATGTTAAAAGGAAGATAGAAAACAACTGCCCCTCATGTGCTGGCAGTGATAAATTATGCAGTTCTCTCCTTCCGCTCTCACATCTGTGATAGCTACAGTAGAACCTTAGTTCACACACTGTTCTTATTTAGCACTGGAGCTGTCAAGCCAGTCTCAGCTTTTGTGTGAGATTTCATGAAAAATAAATTTGACAATTTCTCCAAGCTGAAAGGCTTCTAACCATGCCTCCAGCCTGTTAGCCATAGTACTTACATGCTTTGTGAAATTTGTGTTTCACGTCAAGAACGGTAGATGCTGGAGGTACCTGGGAAAGAAAGCAAAATGCATGCAGATTAATTGTCTTGTCTTCTTCACTCTTCCATTCCTCTAATGAAGAGATGATTCTATTTGTCTGCAAGTTCTTTAGGCAAAATTGAAACAAATTAGGGAATTTGTTTTCACAGGTTGCTATGTTATTAAGGATTGTCCACATTTGACTTACACATTACCTGGACCAACACTGCTTGACCAATGGAAGGGTAAAATCACGAGGGTCAAGGGAAAGTTCTGGCCCTGCTTGTTGCAGTATTTCCCCCCAAGATCAAACCAATGGGAAAACTTGAAGGGTTTAGCTTTAAAGTTAGGTTCAAGCATGCTGAGGCCCATCTCCTAGATACATGAAATGGATTTCCTGAGAGGCCAGTAGCAAGGTGTCAGGTTCTGTCCTTTCTGCCTGAAATGAGTTTGCTGCTGTATGCTGTTGTTCGTGTGCACTGATGCAATTCAGGTGTCACAGTGTTAGATGGCAGTCTGGAAGCCTTTTAGGCTCTATTTTATTATGTATATTGATTTCTTAATATACTTTGTACAAAGTACCTGAGAAACACAGTTAGAACTTACTAGAGTGAAAGAGTTAGATTTACAAGGAAAGGCAGTGGGACACTTCAAGAAGTAGTACATTGAGCTTGAGATCAAGGTGACATCAAGGTTTTAACAACACCATCCCCTTGTGGTTGACACTGATTTAATATTGTATATTGTTCATTTAAGCACAGAGGCTGAGAAGTAAATTGGACTGTGTCTTAACTATGGGAATCTGCTTTGGTTCTAGCAAGAGACCTCATCGCTGCAGTCACACAGCAACATGCAGAAAACCCCCTCCCCTAAAGACTTTGGGCCCCAGTGCAGCATAGACTGATACCACTATGAAGTGGTGGTGACATATACCAAAACCTTGAGCAGTACCAGAATTTCTTTGGGTTGAGGTAGACAAACAGCCATAGCACCGTTTTCCCTGTCTGGGCACTCAGCACCTGGCTCACCCCATCCCCAGCTTCCCTCAGTTTAACCAGAATGCAGCAGTTTGCCTGGCGTAGCCTCCTCAGCAGTTATACAGGAACCCAACAGTCCTGCTCTGCAGAAGCTTGTCTGTCTCTGCCCACCTAAAGATCTCTATGGGATTTGCAGTTCCTGTTCCACTGTATTTGTTAGAACTCATACACTTAAGCATTAACTGACTTACTGAGCCTTGCTTGGATCTTGGCACCATCTAGCCTACAGCTCCACTTCTTCCAAATGTGCTTACATCTGTCTGTTTTACTTACTAGTGATTTGTGACAATAACCATTCAAAAGAATAGAGAAGAACATAAGAAATTCTGCCAGTAGAGATCAGTCAGCACCTTAACATAGGTTGTTTTGTTGAAGAGACTGAGTCTGGAGAAATACTGATGTAAGAAAATAAAATTGCTCACTCCAAAGCAACAAATCATTATAGGAAGAAAAGTTTACTCTTATATGTTTTGACACCCCACACAAATATAGAATATATGTGCCATTAGTACTTATGAGAAAGGCAACTTGTTTCCAGTGATAATATGAACAGGCAGGGAGCTCAATACAGATTTCAATTATCTAAAGCTGTAAAATGACACCTGTGCTAAAAGGTTGTAAAGTATGGATTTTTCCTAGCTTTTCCTTTGGGTTTAGACGAGAACACTTTCTTTTCAACGGTTACAGAGGGTTTTACTGGGCATTGGACAAGTCCTTACTTGCAGAAACTGCTGTAAGTGAACCTTACTTAAACCTTGACTTGTCTCTCTGATGTGCCTGCCAAGCAATGCCAACTCCACCCAAATCAAGGGCTGGGCTCCTTGAAACCAAGAATTGCCCTTTCCCTGGCCCTGACATTTGTGTTGACCCAAACCATGTTGAATAGTACTGTGTCAGGAAGGAGACATTTCCCTTGGAGTTCCTGATGCCAGCTTGGTCCCTTTTCTTCCTAGCTAAAGGGAACAACAGAAGAAGCTATCTTATCTTTCTTGGTTCAAAATGGAAAGAAAAAATTTTATCTGTATTCATTGCACTTAAGCAGTTCCATGCAACATCCTTTTGAACAGCACATCTCCCATAGTCTACATGTACTTTTTCTAGTCATGTGTACAGCCTCTGTGGACTTGAATACTAGAGACGTGGGGGTTATGCTCTCAAAATCTCTAAAAATGTCTGAAATTGCATTCTCACACCTTGTAATCTCACGCCTGTGAGGCTTGGATCCCAGAATCTGTCAGATATGGATACAAGCGCTGTTAGCTGGCAACAGCTATACGGCACACAGGACTGCAGACCAGAATCTGTCATGTGTCCTAGCACAGGGCAGGTTTGCAGGTATTCAGAGCTGGCATTGCCAGATGAAGGACAGGGATAGTCTTTTCCGATGTGATGGAGGATGAGCCAGCTTTCCAAATACAGTAGAATCCTCATTACTGCAGGGCCTGCATCTCTACAGGAGATCAGCATCTCACCATGATGGGTTCTGGAAAAGAGTAGCCAGGGCCAACCCATGCTCTGGAGAGTTGATCATCTGATTAAGCCAAAGAAAGCTGGAAAAACTGTTAAGCTTAGCACACTTGCAGAACAGTGCTTGCTTAAAACAGAGCCCAGGGTCTCCATCTCCTGTACTCCTGAGAACATGTTGACTTCACGGCAGAGCTGCTCTCGGTCAGTTCAAAATATCTAGTCCAGCCCTTCTTAGCAAATCTACTTTTACATCCCTCTCCTTTTCTTCATCCTGAGACATTCAGTGCTTTCTCCCCTCCAAATGGCTCCCTATGGCAGCCATGGGTTTCATATCACCTAACTTCAGCTGCTAAAAAAACTTCCCTTAGATAGTGTTTTAGGTGCACCTATAAAACCATTCACATGCCTTAGGTATTTAAAAGTGACAAAGTGTCTGCCAGGATCTGTGCTTACAATGGCTTGCTGCAGCAGAGGAACCAGTGAGTGTGTCCATAGCCTCGCACATCACACACCACCTCCCCTACCTCCAAAGCTGGTGCTTGAACCACGTAGCTGCAGCTGGGAGGACTGCGCTCTGTATGACACCTATGAGAGAGGCAGAGCCCATTAGCAGGAGCACTGCTGTGCCTGAGTACATCCAAGCTGCTTTAGGCTAGAGCTGGCTTAAATCCTGCCAGCTCGGGCCCAGAGCATGTGCTTGTTTGGTTGGTGGCAGGCTGGTGGCTCCACGTGGCACCACACTGTTCATGGGCTGAGGGTGCCCAGGGAAGAAGGCACGGAGCACACCTCCAGCCAGGAGGGCAGGAACGCGTTTGTCTTACGAGCCAGCTGGCTTAGAGAAGGACCCTTCCACTTGAGATAAACTACACAGATCATGAGTTGAAAAATAACACAAATACTTTCCGCTTCTGAATGGGCTATGGCATAGAAGAATCGCAGTGTCCTTTTCCAGGCAGAATAATGAGGCTGCAGGCCACAAAAGAATGAAATACATTTTTTTATGATCTTGACAATTCTGTGTCCCTTTTTAAAGATCTCATAAAACAAGCAGTGAAGTTATAGTTTCTAATATTGATCAATGTGAAGATGGATGCTGAGACATCAGCTTACAACCAAGACTGTCCTCTTCATAGACTATTAATTATCTTTTGTTCTTTTCATTGTACATCAAGACAAGCTAAAGAATTGAAAGGACTGGAAAAGCATCTGCTCTTATTACCCTTTGTGCTAACTGAATAAAACACCCTGGAATATTTCACTCTAATTATTAGTCTTACTCTCCTTTCATTCTTTTTGAATTATTTGTGAAAGTGTTATAACCTTTCCTTTCCTCTATTTCAGCACTTTTCAAATATGCAAAGGGAAAACAGAGTGAAAGACCATCCTTAGTTTATTTAAAGCAAGACGCATTTCACTGTAAAAATGCTTCTTACTTGGCATATATCTTCTATAGTCTAATGGTCAAGCCTGCTTTCCCTACTTCTTAACTTATAGTCTAACACCAGATTTTAAATATAGGTAATTTCTAGAAAGTTTACTTTCATACGTAAGGTTCAAAACTACTTTTTCTTCAAAAGAAAATGTTATGAAGAAATGCAGATTTTACATCTGTGTGTTGCATTGATTACACTTTTTATTCAGAAAAGGATGATTTAAAAACCTGAAATCCTCTTTTTCCTGTAACTTCGTAGCAAAAATACTTACACTTTCCCATTTGAGGCAACTTTTCATTTTATAGGCATTCAAGAATGAAAGGACCTTCTGGGTCATCCATACCAGTTCTATTCTTCCTTTATGCACCAGTGCACAAAGCATCACATTTCTTTTTAAGATTTAAAATACCAAATTAGTATCTTGGGCTATGACCCAAGGAAGAGCACTAAGTAGAAGATATTAAGGGAACTTAATACTGCCTTTTGTGAGTGCAAGCTAGTCAGATAGTTATCCACTTTCCTACCTCTTTCACATTTATAAGTCAAGGAATTATGCCAAATCTGGTGATCTCCTTGCAATTGTATCACACAGTTCTTGCACTAAAGAATTATTGCAGGGGTTAGAGGTCAGCAGAATATCAATAAGAATTTGAATAATAGAATTTCAGCAAATAGGTGATTTTTCATTCGATATTTCCCTTTGAATATTTTTTTTCCTTGTGATATGTCAGTACTACTGCACTGCTGAGTCACCTACTTTGCAACAGGCAGTCATTTTCCATAATTTCAGAAATTCAGAAATTCTGCCACTACAGCTGCTCATTAACCACAGCCCCATCTTCAGCCAGGGTACATTTGTTTAAAAGGGTGACATCAGCTTATTGCAGCTGAGGATCTGGCTGCAAACAGATAACCAGCTAATGGGAGAGTCAGGTACTTTCTAAATTCAGCACTGAACAAATCCTTCCTGCTTTTGCAGTCTGTCCTTGTCTTGGGACCATGCTGTATCACTAGAAATCAGCAGCATTTCACAGAGAGTTCATGAGGAAAACACCTAATAGATCTCCGTGTTTTGTGAACTTGACTTTTAGGTCAGATTATTTTTTCTTCTTGTCAGTTTTCAAAGACAGTATTAAAAAATGGGTATTGTTTTACCGTAACCTTCCTCAGTATGTCCCACACTGCTCCCTTGTTACCTTGGTGAACCAGTGTGCCAGTCATGCCCAAAGAGATATAAATAAATGAGCTCATCATGGAATGACATAGAAATAACTACATATAGACAAGTGTTGTCAGCAGCCACACAAATGCTTTATATAGAATTCAGTATTTTACTTCGTAGACTGCAGTGAAATGCCTACCAAACAGCTGGCTCTGATGTCAAGCCAGTCTTTGCAAAAAATGGGGATATGCAGAACTATCATTTTAGCTCCAGTAATTTCCAGTACACGTACGTAAGTAGAGGACTGTATTACTTAGCAATCTTCTAGATTATTATCTGGTCACATGAACTTTGGCATATGAGATAATCCAACTGACTAATTTTTCCAGTGATTATGGGCCAAATTATCTAAGAATACACATAGCCACATGCTTGTGGGGTGCTGTCATGTCAATTTACACTAGCCAAGTTTGTCTCTAAACATGATTAATTGCCTTTGTACTGCTAGCTGGGTACTGACATTAAAAAAACCTCTTTCTTTGCAAGAAATTTCCTGGAAAAGTATCAGACACCAGAAAGAGCTTTTTTCTCCCTGCTGAAAATGAGAGTGGAAGTAAAGAGAATGTAACCCACTAGCAGACAGAAGGTGTGCAGGCCACCCCTCAAGTTTAGAAAATTCACCATGGTTGCCTGTTTCCGAACAAATCTGACTAGAATGGCTTCTCCCCCGTGCCTTCCGACCTTTCGTTAAGGGGAGCTGAGTAAGGTTGCTGTATTCACCTCGACAGCTTAACGGCAGAACCAGTCAGGAAGCTGCTGTCACAGTACTTTTCTACAAGGGAAATGGAATTGTTCTGGCAACACTCGGTATGTGTAAATTTGTGTTGACTTCAAATTTTAAAAACGGAATAGGAATTATAAAAAAAAACAACCCTGCTTCAGGGACATGCTGAAAATTAATTTTACTGTGTTATTTTCATTACTTTTTATTTCTCATCTGTATGGAACTTTCATTACTTTTGCATTATTTTCTGACACATGTATCATGACAGTGTAAAATAATATAACACATGGCTCTCATGTCATTGAAAATAATCCAATAGGAAATAATATGCAAATAAATGCACTATTAAGTTGGAAAAGATATTGCACTTGAAATGTTTGTGTCATAACATATTGAAATGCTCCAAAACTTATTTGTAATGCAATATTTCCCAAATTCTACCTCATAAAAATTCAAAACTTTTTTTTTTTCACTGTCATTTTCAAAGAAAACAACATTTGGGATGGGCATTTAGAAAATACTAATTTGACAAAAAATTAATACAAAATCTAAGTAACAAAATTAAAATTAAAATAAGTATATTATTTTATTGTAAATAACGTATTTTACTTTATAAAATGGAATAAAATATAAATAATTAAAATTATAAAGAATAATTTTGACCCATATTTCTCAGGAAGAAAGGGAGGCTTATAGTGAGGTTTAGATTTTTGTTTGTTTGGATTTTGATTGCCAGTTCTAGCACAGATTAAGTATATGGCTTAGCTGTAGAACCTCTTTGAATTTGTCTTCCTTTTTTCCATCAGATGGCTGTAAAGATTTGTGTTTGCTTTTTTATATCTACACAGACTGCTAACACTTAAAATCAAGAAGCGCACCCAAGAAACCAATGCTTACCATAGGATGGTCACAATCTATTTGGGAGACTGCATGAAAACAAAAAACAAAACAAACAAACAAAACCAAAACAAAACAAAAAACCAACAAAAATCTGAGATCAACCAGTAAAAAAAAAAAATCACAGAAGGACCTGCTTTGGCAAACAAGTGGTTTTAATAGTGGCAGAGCTAATAAAGCTTTACTTTCTACTAATAAAGGATCTCAAAGTTTTATCTAGCTGTCTCATACCTCTTCCCCGTCTCCTAAGAGATTTCCACTGGGGAAGAATCTGGGGCTTTTTTGCTGCCATGCACTTGCCAGTTGCCCTGACGGCTGAGCTGCCTGTGCTCCCTGCTACCAGGAACTAAGTCATCTTTTAAAACTTGGCGGTTCCTTTCCTCCATCAGGTGCATTTAAACTTGGCCAGCAGGTCTGACATTGTGCTGGGGAGAGCAGGCAGCGAAAGACAGAGAGATGGCAAACTCCCTGTGGTCCAGGAGGGGAAGGCGGAAGCTGAGAAGCAGCAGAAAGGAATGGGAAGTGAGGGTGATATATGAGAACAACTATGTTGGAGACAAGGACATCTCCCTCTGGAGAGATGCTGGCAGCCCCTGCAGACTGGCTACCTGGGAAATTGCTG
>JAWMRA010000130.1:18708795-18747487 GCA_035584735.1 Pseudotriccus pelzelni
TACACGTGGAGCTACAACTCAGGAAAAGGACCCTCCGTTGGTCTGGAACTGACCCTGTCCCCATAACCGGGACACAACTAGGCATCATTAGGTCAGTTAGAAGTACTTTTCACAATACCAAGTGCAATGTACTAGCTATGCTTCTGATGGTCAGACTGCCACACTTCGTTCTTTTGAGGCACAAGAAGTAGAAGTGTTAAGAAAGAAAAGCTTGCATTTTAAAGACTTTTTAAAATCCAAAATTGTTTAAACTTCGACAGATATGTTACAGAGATAGAATTAATATATACTGCTAGATATTTATAGATCCATGACTACATGGCTGAGGTATTTTGTGAAGAATCAAAGGTCTGATTCAGAAATAACCTGAAGCATGTTCTGATGGACCAATAAATCATATACAGGAGTATTTTAATGCTACAATAATGCCTATATGAGATGCCATTATACACCTAACTTTCCATCATGGGTTGTGCTGTTAACTATTAGACTAATAAAACACCTACAGCTCCCTATAGTCTCACATTGCTCCAGTACTTTCATAATTTGCAATAATCCGTGAATTATCCTTGATGCAATGAGGCAAATGTGCAGCTAGGGTAAAATGTCATAACTGTTGGGAAAGAGGACATTTTCACACTGGCTGGGAATCTGTCTCTACAGACTCAATTTTGGCAATATTCACTGCTCTGGTAACATAGCTGTCTTTTACTGTTCACTAGAACAGCTTACATTTGTGAAGAGCTGGAGCACCACTGATGTCTCAAGAACTGACTCTCCTGTTTTTGATGAACTTTGAATCAAGCTTTAATGTTTTGGAATATTTATTATATTTGCTTCTTTATTTCTTCCCCCAGGCTTAGACCTTTTTCATCTAAAATAAGAGATGTATAAAACTTGTCATTTAAAGGCACTTCTAAACTTCAATTAATATCAGCTGAATCATTAGTCTTCTGTTGCAGTTTCTGTAATTCTTTAAATTATCCCTTTAAAAATGCTAAATGCCCTAAAGTTACCAGCGTCTCCCCTCCCCAGTCTCTCTGCTCTAGAAAAATCAAAGGCCATTTCTCCAGGTATTCCATTTAAAAAGAAATATTGAAACAAGAATGATGACAGCAAAGAGCAGGCAGAAAATAATATGAATAGCTGTCTCTTCTCATCTGAAACTGTCTGTAGCTATATTGACATTAAAATTACGTGAATTTCTAGTAGAGCAGGAAGAAATAAGTGTAATGCATTGCTACTACAGAATTTGAATATGTTTACCTACTTTACCAAGTATAACTGAGGAAGAAAATACTACTGTCATCACCTCCAGCAATGGGGGGTAGGCATAAGATTCGGTTTTTGCAGGCAAAAAAACACACAGAATTTATAACAAGTTTGTAAATGTAATGTATTTTTTTACAGTACCTCCCAGCAGGGACCAGATCCTCCCCCTGTGCGGGATGCTGTGGAAACATACAGTGAAAGGCACAAGACACCATGAAATCCTCCTTCCAAAGAGAAGTAAGACTTCCACAGCAATGAGCCTACGTCCACCTAGCTTTGTGTGTGTGTTCCTTCAGCTGTATTGCTGTGGGACTTGCTAGTACTGGGAATTGCAGCACCTATTTGTGTCTTACTATGGAAGCCCCCTCCTTTGACACAGCTGGTCATTCAGTCCCTTTGGGCACCTCTGACATCACAGGCAGGACATCTGTAATGATAGATCACTTGAATGAGAAAAATTCTAATAAAACTCCTATCTGTGAAATGAGGCTGCTGTAGATGTTCACAGATATATAGTCCTCTGAAGTGAAGTATTATAAAAGTACTAAAAAAAAACCCAATGAAAATATTAATCTCTTTCCTGGGAAAGGCCTTCTTTACTTTGCTTCCTTCGAATGAGGCTAATGAGGAAAGTCTGATGTTAGAGAGTCAATATTCTGGTACTGCAAAGAGTTCCTCTGCAGTTTCATTGCCTACTTTAGTGATTGCATTTGTTCACCTCAAATGAATGTGGTATCTCTAACCTCCAAGTCATGATGTGAGAAGTTATTTTTGTTTGATAGAGCTGACTATGCAAAAGAGAGCTGGCGATGACTGTTCTTCTCGACTGCCTCACTTTCTGTGACAGGGCTGCAAACTGTAGGCCAGAGTAATAGATTTCTGATACTAGAGAAACCATTTCTGCTTTGCTGACGTACCAACGGAAATCCACTGTATTGTTAAACCGTAGTAGGCAGATACAAGGACACTATTGTTTTCGATGCTTTTCAAACAAAAAAAATGCTTGTGAACTCCTTCATAAAAAGACAGGCCTTTCAATCAGAATAAGCTCTAATTCATCTTTGGCAAAGATGTAGTAATACACACGCTGTTTTACTTAACTGAAAGAAGAGTTGTGTATATACAAGTGATGCATAGACTTGTGTCTATGCAATGGTCTTTTAATTTAATAAAAATAACCATGTTCACGTGACTGTCATTGTAGGCATTGCACAGCATGTCTATAAGCACAAACATATAGTTAAATGTTCCTACGGTGTATATCCCTAACCATAAACATTTAACTATCAGTAACTGGATTTTACAAAGAGATTTCAGTGGGAGAAGGCGCTGAGTGGTGCATGGAGAACTGGTTTAAGGAACAGTAGGAAAGTAGTTTCCATCATCTTTGCAGCACTCCAAGAAAGGAGGCTCTTCCTGAACACCTTAGCAAGCAAGCTCTCTTCAGTAGAAATCAGGAAGTTTTCTGAAAAGGAGGGTCACTGCATAGTAGCCAAAACCTGAGTTTGCACCTCTGTTTACATCTTAACTTGCAAAATCAGATAGCACAAAACTACTGAGCTCTGAGGAAAAAGCTTTCTCTGCTGGTTTCCCCAAAGGTGATTTATTCTGTAAAAACTATATTGTGTAACACTTTCTGCCTTAAAAGCAACTCATGCAAAGTTAATTACATGGCACTATGTTTGTGGGAAAATACATTTTACTACAAGTTAATTTGAAGAAAAAAATATTATACAATGAATGCTTTAAAAAACCAGTTATGAGTTGCCTTAACAGCATTTATAAATCAAATCATTGCACATCGATAACTTTAAAACCAACCTACATCAGCCTTTTGGAACAATGCACAAGTAAAACAGTTTTTGAGAAGCTATGTATTTTTCATAAATTGTGGCTGGCAAACAATGTGGATTGCAAAAATACAAAAAGGAATTGTTTTCTTTCATTTATAATACTTGATGAATTTTGCATTGTTGCATTTGTTTTGTGGGGTTTTTTGGAAGCAATACAAAAGCCAAAATCTTTAGACATCTTAGGACTTCTTTTATTGAAAATATTTCTAACGAGACATCACTAATTTTGTGCCCTCTCTTCTTTACACAGAGATAAGAATTTCATCCACAGAAATTCATAAATTGTGAGGAAGGGAAAAAGGGACTTGTGATCATCTAATCTCGCCTGCTGTTTTACACTGGCCAAAGAAGAGACTTATTCCTTGCTAAATACTCCTCTCACTCATTGACCAAGAAGCCTGTATGACTCATGTTTCAACTACAGAATATTTTTTAAAATGCAGTATTGATATGCATGTTGAAGAGGCTGAAGATTGACCACAAGACACCCAGCTGTTCCTTGTCACCCCTTGTCTGACTGTCAAAATATGGGCCAAATTTCTTGGGTAAATTTTTGTAATTGCAGCTTTCAGGCACCAGCTCTTGTAAGGCCTTTGGCTGCTGATTCCTCCTTTCTCTCCCCCTTCCCAAAATCTGAAGCCTCTTCTCCATGGCCTACCACCTCAGAATTAATTTCTATGCCAAGAGCAAATGTGGAGGGAAAGATCATAGAATCGCTGGGTTGGAAAAGACCTCTGAGATCATCAGGTCCAACCCTTGATTCAACACCACCGTGGTTACTAGACCACGGCACTAAGTGCCACATCCAGTCTCATCTTAAAAACCTGCAGGGACAGAGAATCCACCATCTCCCTGGGCAGCCTATTCCAGTGTCTGATTACTCGCTGTGTAAAAAATTTTTTCCTAATATTCAATATAAACCTCCCCTGGCACAACTTAAGACTTGTCCTATTGCTGGTTGCCTGGGAGAAGAGACTAACGCCCAACTGGCTACAGATCTCACATTACTTATTATTCCTCTTTTAAATTCTTTAAGTAACTCCCTGGAAAAAGTTGTGTGCACCAAACTACTTGCATAATGCCATACCCATAGCAGAGAAAGTCCCCAGAGCAGGTTGACAATATTAAATAAAAGAAATTATATTCCTATGAAGAATTTTATGCTCACAGTGTGCATGTGCAAAATTTACTGACAGTGTTGCTGACTCCTGTGAATTTACTTCAAGTTTTGCAAGATTAGGTAGTTTTCTTCAAGACCTAGCTCCTGGAGGGATGCCTATGGGACAAAATGTCTGGGATTTTCCTCTCCTTCTCCTTCCTTTCAGTATTTTTTTTTCTGCCTTTCCTGATTGTGTAAAAGCCTGCAGTGTGATGTGAATTTGTCTTGCAGGCTTAAAAAGCAGACAAATATATATTTATTCTGTTTCTTTATGTTAAAGATGATAAAGACCTCATAGTAACCATTCAGTTCACTTAACATAAGTGACTGATCCTTCCCAAAAGTATAAGACAGGCAAGAAAGCCAAAGGAAATAATGTTGTCTTCATTTTACAGATAGAGAATTAATTCACAAAGTTACTTATGCTGGATTCAAAACCTATTTAAGCCAATTGATTTCTTGAGATCACACAGCTAAACACACCTTTTCTAAATCCCCGACACTGCATTGAGGACAAGAAATGATTTGTTTCTAAATACCAGAACTAGTTAAACATATCACAGTGCTGCAGACTTTACAGAGCTCGCACTAATCTGAATGGGATTTATATGCAAAGTGTCATAGAAACTGAACCTTTGGAAGCAGCCACTGGTATTTAACCACAGAGCACTAATCACTGAATCACTCTGCCTGAGTTTCTATTAGGTAGAGAAAGAAAAGGTTCCTTTCTCTGCCATTATTTGTTTGTCCCTTTAGATTTATTAATCTGAGAATATTAGAAACATATTTGCTAAATCATAATAGTCTGAGCTACTAACAATATGCAATAAGAGTGCAACCATACATTTTAAAATCTATGGTTCCTATTCTTTCTATTATAAATCCTGACATGTAATAATTACGTGCAACCCCAGGAAACAAAATTAATCATAATTATCTTAAAAACAGAAAATGGGCATTAGAAGTGTCATGTTGGGCCTGTATCAGTTACATTTAATTAAACAGAAGATTATGCATAATCCAGTAAAACAGTCTCTTGTTTGCTCTAATAACCAACAGAAATGAAGTTCACCAATACTAAAAGGTGTTCACAGAAGTAAGGAACTCAACTTCTGTACTTTCAGGGTTGTCTTACATAGGGATTATCACAGCAAATTAAGGGACCTAGACAGCCAGGTGAATGAGCATTCAAAAAACAAATTTTTAGGCAGTCTTGGAAATCTCACCCTTGTACTGTACTTGCACCAATCTCTTGGTGTGCTGGCCATGTAAATTGAACACAGATTCCTGTTTCTGAGCAGCGACTTTCAGTTCACAGTTGTTATTGCTCCCCTGTGTGTATTTTACCTCTATATGGAGAGTACTTCTCAATCACCACTCACGTCCCTCTTTGAACCACTGCAGGGGCAGAGTCCATGGTTTGGAGAAGGTATAGAAAAATCTTCAGGCTCATCAAAATTCAGAATGAAAATTAAAACATAGGTCTGCTATCATTCCAACAGCATGCATCATGGAAGGATTCCTGAATTGTGGCTCTTTCTCTAATTCTGTTTCTGTAATATATTGCTTTAATGACACTATAGGAAAGCTCAAGATAAGGAACAGACTCAGTCTTTTTTTTGTATCAAAACCTAATGCAGTATAGTATGTAGATAACCTAACAACTGTGTAAATATCACTCAATAAAATGAGTAATCTGAGTACTATCATTAGAACTGGTATTAATAGTCATCATATTTATTTGACCATTTTGTACATGTTTCCTCTTTGGCTACATTTAAAAAAATATCAAAAAGCATTTTGCCTCATTAAGAATGAACAAATGAGACATTTAACTAGGCACACAAATTGCAAAAACACCCTTTAAATGATCAAGAACAGTAGAAATCTGGTAGTATTCCACCCTACGTATTTCAAAGGCATTAAACATTTGAAGCAAACTTATCTACCAGTTCCAGCTGTTGCCACTAAGGATAAGGGAATTTTTTTTATTTTTATTTTGTTCCCTTCTAGCAAAACAGTAAGTCGCAAAACTCTACTATGTTACTGAAAAATTCTACAATCTAAGTAGATTAGGATTCCCATTTTCATGGCATGCAACAGACCAGTTCTTCTGCTGAGAATCGCAAAATGAATCACAAAAACTGTGATGAAAATATTTGTGAAGCACTTTTTTAGCTCTTTCTTATGGGTTCATTCCCACCCAGTCCTCTCATCCTACTTACACACTTTGGCTGTAGTGTATATTTTTACTCACATTATTAAAACAAACAAACCAAACAAACAAAACCTCACAATACCTCTTTTAAATAAGACTCTTTGCTTAAAAGTTAATTTTTTTTTAAAATGCCAGGTTCCTGCCCAATCTAATAAGTAGGGTGCAGCTGAGTATGTGTAGATACCAGCATTACAAAGATGGTAAGCTTTGCAGATATATTAAAACTGAGTTTCCACTCTGAAGCAAATGTTTCAGTATCATGCTCTGAAATAAACACTGTCAAGAGACAGCCTAAGGACAGATCTAGAGTCCACAGCAGCCAGGAGGTCTAAAACAAACCAATGCTGGATTATTTGTAAAAACTCTAGAAAAAAACAGCCCAGGATTGTGACTAACAAGAAGTTCCGAGTATCTCTCAGAGAAGAGAATGAAAGTACTTCTACTACAGACTAAACCACAACACAATGAAAACAGAGTCCCTGAATTTGCACTTTGTGAACCAAGCACATCCCCAGCGTGCTGGAATAATACACTCACCTTGTCCACAATGCAGATCTGCTTCTTGCTTTGCACATCAAGAATTTCTACTTCAAAGTACGTGACTTTTGAATGTTTGAGCGCTGGCGATGGTTTGATTTGGCCAGCAGAGAGCACAAGCTGAGAGAGGTTGAGAAGAGAGCGTGAGTCATTGTGAGACATGGACAGAGCTCCTCCATCGGCTGCAGGATCGCTCCTGTGTTCTGGAGCGCTGGGCTTCTGCCTCTCATGCATGGCGTGACCCGGCAGTAGCAATCGTCATATCAACAGGGGACAGTTCCAGGGGAAAATGTTTCCTCCCTGCATCAGTTAAATACAGTCACAGGCTGATGAGACACAAAAGGTCAAGTGGCATTCCATTTTAAGTGCACTGTCTTATTTAGCAGGAGTGAAAACAATGACTCTGTAATCCATGTCTATATTTAACCTGCTATCATGATGTGCTGTATTAATGCTGCTAATGATTTTTTATTTATTTATTTTTATTTAAACCAGCATTTGAAACAACACAACTAGAAAGTCTCTATCAGATGATGTCAGGTCCTGAAATTCCAGAGCCCCAGGGGTATTAGGAACGAATGTAGTAAATTCCACTGTTACCTACCAAGACAGATGTTTAATGTGTCCACATATACACATATGTATAGGTATATGTGTGTGTACGTATGCTCCCTTAGTATGCATCTGCAAAATCACATCAAATGTTATTTATTCTACAAATATCTACTAACAAAATACCAGGAGTTCATCAGCAGAATTTTGGGGCTCCTTGCAAATATCTGCTTGTTTAGCACTATGGATTTTCTGTTGTTTGGTGAGATAGAACTTTTCTTAAAGCTTTGCCAGGGAAAAATCAATTGAAGTAAAGGAAATTATAACCATAAAGGCACTGATTTGTGCTTGAATCAATTAACTATTTTCTCATTCTTTCCTGACAATTTTCACAATGGGTGTCTGCAGCAAAACAAAAACAGCTCTAATGGTAAAAATAAAGATTACATAAACCAGCAGATTTTCTCTAAAAGGGCTTCCCCAAGCCTTGTTTAAACTTCATTTTTCCATTTATGGCTTTTTAACAGGATTTAATAGAATCAGCAGCACTTTTCCATCCTGAGATTCTCCCTAAATTTCCCTGGGCTGCTTAGGATTACAGTGGCAGAAGGGCACTACGAATTCCTGCAGACAGCTCTTTCCAGTGGGGACACAGAGTAAGTTCTGAATACATTTCTCCATGGTAAAACCTCAGGGAAACTACAATCACTATTGCAAAAATCATATGCGTTTGTTCCACTGAGGAAATTTAATTAAGAGGAAAAAAAAATTCCACAAGATAAATGTTACCAGACAACTAATACCCCCTATGGGATATAGTGTGGGAATAGAACAGGTCTCTTTTCTTTGATTCTGCTATAACTTACAGAAAATTTAGTGATCACTGCATCTCGTGTACAGACACTTGGCAAGAAGCTCTATGAAAAAACAGAGAAAGTAATTGATATGTTGCTGCAAGAAGTAAAATGAGAGTGAGGGGGACCCCCAAAAGAAGGCGATTTCCACACTATGCTGTTGATAGAATAATTCATGCTTTAGCAAGTTGTATATGTGCCTAAGTTCTTGAAAATCAAGCCTGCATACACGAAACATGTCCTGCTTATAAACATATGGAAAAGACATAGGAGAAGAAAACAGCAAATTAGCAGGGGCTGAATTCATGGACAGCTCTGAGCTCAGTGGTGACAGGACTGGACATCTGAAATAATAAAACACTTGCAATATCAAGAGCTAGTTGAATTTATTTATGATTCTTTAGCCAGTTGTTCTAAGGAGGCTAATTCCAACTCATGGCTAAGATGTTTTGTCCACATGACAAAACAAACTTTGCCTGAGAGACAAAGTCTGAGAGAAAAGTCCCTGTTACTTGTTGATGCAGTCATGCAGCCTTTGAATGCCTTCACTGGCTTTGTTAATGGAAGGCCCTGACTGTGGGAATGCAGATGTATAACAATATCGATCACCTACTACAGAACAAAGATTAAATTTTGGCTGTACTGAAATCAGTCATTATCTTGCCATTGATGCAGAACCAGTCAGTATCTAAGGGAAAAATTGTTAGACTGAACAAGATTATATTGTGATCAATGAAGTACACCATTCCCCAAGTTTAAATGAAAGGTGTGCAAGGAACCACCACCTTGGCGGAGTCAATAGAGCAAGCAGAAATTTTGGTATAAGCTAATCAGAACACGAAGAGAGACAAATTGTTGGCTACCTGTGAGGGGCTTGCTAAAAACAGACAGGTAAAGACCGCAGAACACAAGGGTCCTAAAAATCCAAGTGTGAAATACACTTATTTGAATGGACTACTATAAGGAAACTGTACAAAGTGCTGTCCAAGAGATGAGATAAACTGATACAATATCCCTTTTCAGCCATAAAATCCATGAATCAGTGAGATGTAATAGCATATACTAATAAATTTCTAAATTTATTTCAATTCAAAGACAATAAAGATTAATATTGATCATCATGGCTAATTTCTAGGTATATAAAGGAACTGGTGTTACAGTCATTACTGTGGGTATATTTATAACATTTAAAATTATAACATCTGAGCTGCTGCTTCTGAAAAAAAAAAAGCTTTTGATTTCCTTACTTCAGATATTTAAGTGATCAGAATTTTATTACAGACCAATAAACACTTAAATATCTGTACTAATTCCAGGAAAATGCTTACAAAAATATACTTCTATTTTTTCAATCTAAGGTAATTGCATGCAATATCACTATTTTGATGAATAACAGCCTTTACAGACCCAAAACCTTTGCTGACATAAACTAGGAAGGTTTCTCTAAAGGTGTCTGGTCCTCTCCTCACTTATTACGTGTCTAGGATTAGACTGCAGCACCATGTCTACAGCAAACATACTGCTTGCATATAAGGTGGGTGAGAGCTACTCTACCAAAAATAATCGGGGATAGAGTTACCACTGATAACCTAAGCTCTATAAGGGAGAGGCATAAAAGCTGTGGAGATTTTGCCATTAATGTAACAAGTGCTGCACTTGCTTGTAGTGTCATCAATGGGTTTGAATGTTCTGGCTCAGTGTGAGGTAATCCAGCCCATTCTGTGTAGAAGTGCACGTGGAAGGGAAATATTAATTACTGGAAAAAAGGCACATCTTCCCTTTCCATGCAGCTATTGTGCCTCATCTCAATCCCCAGCACTGGAGATGGCGAGTTCCAGTACACAGATACAAGCAAACAGGCCCATGGTGAGGTTATTGATCTGCATTACACGGACATAAGCTGCTGTTGTCAGAGCTGTGGCGCGGCTGGCAGCCAGCAGTCATCGAGTCCCTGACCTCAGCTTCATTCTGGGAGTCCGAGAGGAGTCAAAGAGCACTCAGCAAGAATTAAATCACCTCTGACAGGTTCAACTTGCACTGAATTTCCTGCCATATAAGGGGCCTATATTTTTAGGGGGCACAAGAATGGGCATCAACTCTTCTCAAACGGTGGCTCTGCCTCCTTTCCTCACTTGGCACTTGTCTGACATGCCTGGCTTTGGAGGCAGGCAGGCACTTTGTTAAGCCATTGTTCTGAAAGGTGCTTTTTCCAGCAGGGAGGGAGTGTCTGCCTCCAAAGCATGCAGCAGGGCCATTATCTCTAGTTAACTGAACTGCTGATATTTTCACAACACAAGTAACATCTGTAGTGGATTTTTGGCACCCTTCTAATCAATATCTGAAAAAAAGCATCAGCCTGTGCAGGTCATGACAAAATAGGTAACAAATCACTGGTCAGGGACTAAGGCTTAGCATTTAGTTTCTGCTTATGACACTGAATTCCTATGAGGTGTTAGGGAGCTGCTGTTTTTCTTGCTTTTCCTTCCCATTCCACACGCCTTCTCTGTGTAAGGCTCTCTTGCACTGTGCATTTTGCACACAGCCTGGTGCAAAGGGATTTCAAAGTATCTCAACTGGGCCCTTAAGGCGCTTCTGAAGTTCCTTTTCATCTTCGGTTATGTTTTGTACTCCTTCCCCAGAGAACTGGTCACCTCCTTTCAGTCTGCAGAATGTCAACCCTTAAGTCAACAGCAGAGGGTCATCTCTGTCAGTCCAAATGCTTGTCAGCAGCCCCTCACACATCACTTTTTATCCCACACACTTCAAATGCTTGTTGGTAGCAGGGTTATTCCTTTCCCACAGGCTTTGCCTCCAAGACACAAAACTCCAGAGCCCAAAGTATGTGCGGTTCAGTACCACAGGTCGTGAAGCCTAAAACAAAGCAGGTTCCCAAGGTCACACACACTCATCTCAGTGTCCTATTTTTGGAGATTCTGCCAATCATTTTTCTGGAAGGAGATGCTGGGATCAAGTGCTCAACTGTGTTGGAAACAAGCAGTGAAATCCCCTTGCTAAAGGAGGTCTGAACCAGTACGTTCAAGTGGCACATGCCATCCTTCACGGCATCAACACCTTGTTTAGCATCTGTGCAGCCCAATACACCTAGTATTGTGCTTGATCCAACCAGCACTGTTCACATCTCCCCATTTCAGTCTTGGATTTCATGTTTTCAGGGCCAGGCAGGAGCATAGCTGTGCTTTCAGACTCTTTTTACTGAGCTGTCCAAGTAAAGATTTAAGAACCTGATCTGAGGTACTCATTTGGAAAAACACTAATAATAATTTGTGTGTCTGGCTCCTGCCTTCATCTGGCTGAGAGTTTAGGAATAGGTTTATCTGATTATTTGGGGGGTTAATGCTTTTAAACGTTTGGTTTGATTCTGTTATGCATATCAATTAAGTAATAAGTACAATGTATTTCTGAAGCATTGCAGAAATTTAAGCATGTGAGCCTGGCTCTTAGATATTAAGAATGTAGATCGAAGATTGCAGTGTATAGTATGTGAAATTTGATAGTGTTTATTCCCAAATGCTGTTTATAAAGGCTGCATGGTAAAAAAACCTAACAACAACAACAACAACAACAAAAGATACCAACCAAACCAAAAAAACCCTGCATGAATCTCTGGCATTTCTTTGCCTGCACGTGCCTACCTTAGCAGCCACAAAATCAATTTTAACATGTGCATGCACACACACAAAAAAAAGAGCTTTGAAGGAGCTCCACAGAATTAAACTACCTGGATAGTTTAAGCGAAAGCTCTTAATAAATAAGTAATGGACAAGGTAAGAAGGCAGAGAAGGTGAGTTCCCTGACTCTAACACTAAACAATCCTAAAGCTAGTTTAAATAATGCTGCAGTCAGGACTAAACCTCACTAGCTAAGGGACAGGGTAAAAGTGATATACACCCACGTTTCTCCCCTTCAGCTAAACTGGCAAGGCCCCTCAGCAAAGGATGTCAGCCTTTCTGACCCTGTGAGCTGTGCAATGGAAACATTACATGGCCAAAAGCCACAAGCCTCAGGCCACATCCTTCAGAGGTTGTAAGAACGGAGAGTCCAGGGAACAGCTTGCAAACAGGGCCCAGAGATCATTAGTGCCCACCTTTTCTCTGCAGGAGTTTTTAGCTCTCACTACAGCAATGATGTTTTGTCAGCTGTTTAAAAACTCACTGCAATAGCCTGGCTTTATCCTTCTGGCTTTGAAAACTGAAAATGTTTGACTTTAAACTTTGTTGTGGGTGGTGCCAGTTAGAAGCAAATTCACAGTGCAAATCAAATCCAAAGCCAGTGTTTATTTTATCCCCCACAAATATCCACAAGAGACACAAGGGAAATAAGCGAAGCTGAAATACAGGCGCAGTAATTCTATCTGCGAGCAGTACAAAGTGAAACCTCCACCTCCAGCTCCTGTAACACACAAACCCACACCTACTTCTCTACAAAAATAAGTACAGCGTGATACAGAACTCAAATCTGATGACAGGCAAGGTATATCGTAACAGACAGCTGGTGGACTGCAGTACAGAAGTCCAAGGAGATGCTTCTGGTAATAAAGAGGCCCAAATGAATCTTCATAGGTGACCAGTCTTTTAAGGTTACTGACAATAAATAGCATATTTACAAGCATGCAGCTGAGAACTTTCAGTTCTTTTTTAAATGAAATCAGTGCGAACTGTGCTATTCCTGATGTTATTAACTCCCATTATTTTAAGTACACAATGTTCTCTTCCCTTAAATATATGGCATCTGGAAGTACATGACTGTGGGAAATGCTACGTGAAATGCCTTTTTTTTTTTTTACCTTATGTATTTTGTTATTCTTTTTCACTCAGGTAAATGTGTAGCCCTTAGAAACATATAAGAATGTCTGAAACTTCACGTCAAAAAGTCTAAGGAAAAGGACTTTCTTTTTTTTTTCTTTTTTTTTCCCAAAACAAAGGCCGTGATTTTTAAGCTATTCTTGGCATTTTGCAGACAGACAGGGAGATCAACACTGTATGTCTTTAAGTCCCTGCACAGGCAATATGCTTTGTACACCCTTGTTTCTTTGAGGCAAAGATTAGAAAGCAGTATTAGAAATCGGACAAAGAAATGTCACACAAACTTGTCCAAGAACTACTTTCAAGGAAATCACCACTGACCTTTACCTGAAGAATTTTCCCTACAGCATTACACTGATCCTTTAGCGTGTCCTCAAGCAGCATCTGCCTTCCAGTGGCAACAAGTGTTTCCATACATTTGCCTTAATGTAGTGTGACTCCCCTTACCGCATCGTCAATTCTGTCTAATAAAATGGCACCTCAGTTAACAAAGGTTAGAAACTGGCTTACAAATGTTTGGCTTTATTTCAGCTTTTCACAACAGGCTTTGTGTACTCTAACGTGCCGCTGCTTACTGGAGGAAAGCCATTGTGATGAGCTCCCTGTCAATCTCAGCCCAGCAGCAACGCTAGAACAAGGCAGCATCTGGGTGCATGAGACTCCTCAAAGCATGGACAGGCAGCAAGTTTCCATGCATTGAATTGTGGGGTTATGTTGTCGTGCCACTTCACAGTGTAAAGAGAAAGGGCTGAGCAGATTAATGAAGGACAGGTGCTGATACCCTGTACTTTGCAGCACTGAAGCTCACTTCATGTCCTCACTTAATTTAAGCTGAGTATAGGTATTACTGACAGCATTTTTTTAAAATCCCCTCTGAGAACATATCCTGATGAGATAATGGATTGTAATTTCGCAGGATAAGATCAAGTAACCACATTATTGGAAGCTGATCAGCCACTAAGTAAGGATAATGAAAAGAAATACAGTAAGGCAAAACCATTTTTCACAAATGGCAGCAGTACAGAACTAGGAAATCCATGCTCTTACAGCTGAGATTAAGTGCATCTTTCTTTTGGGCAAAATATTACGTGCAAGATGAAGCTGGAATCACTTGGAGTAGTTTCAGGAAAACAAAATGTTTTTCAAATACGCAGTTTTCAGTGACACTGAAGCATTTAAAAAGATTTGTTCATTTGAATGCAAAGATTTTGAGTTTCAGAACAATCTGGTCTCAAATAATTTCTGACCAGTAGGAGGGAAGAAGAACCTTTACTGGAACACCTACAGATTCCTAAAGGAGCTATTCAATCATTAAAATATTCAAAAGGTTTTGTTTGCTAATGTAGAATGTACAAAAATCTTGAAAGCTCAGTAATTGTCACGAAATATGATCAGAGTCTTTCAGACAGTTCAGAGATACATTTGAAAGTTCACAATGATGAAAAGAAACCTAACTGCTATTTTACAATCCTTATTTATTGTCTGAAGTTCTTGGGATGATTGGTCTTTTATTACTTTTGAAATGTTATGTGGTATTTCTTCTTATGAAAGAAGTCAAATTGTTCTGTCTTTTTCATTTCAGAGCTTCATTAATTAAGTTTCTGAAACATCTGTCATGCATAACCTCCCTCTTTCACAAACTTTCAAGTTTCCAGAAAAGTTGCCATTTATTATGACATTATTAATACACAAGCTCAACCCAAAAATTTTTCTTGAGCTAAATGAAAAATTATCAGTCTTTTTTTACAATCATTTTGTGACTAAAAAATATTCTTGTGACATTTTTCCCTCAAAGCCAAAAGACTTTGAAAAACAATTCCTGAAAACTTGGAATTAGACAAGTAAACAAAAAAAAGTCTTTATTTATTTCATTAGAACTGTTGTTCAGTGACAGGTTTTTTTCAGCTTAAAATGTTTGGAAGAAATTTTCCATGCAGCAAAGTTGAGGGGGAAAAAAACAAGCATGCTCATCAGATAGAATTAATAATAATAATAATAATTTCATTCTCCTGTTTAGACTCTTCTGCCTATACAGATAAATCATCTGCCCCCAGACTACTACTATTCTCAGTAACAACCCTCATAAAGAAGTGACCCCTCCCCAATTTGGGTATTGTCCTGGGTTAGCTAGTGCCTGGTGGTTTGACCAATATTTCTGACAAGCCTGCGTCAGAGAACAGGGTCTCCTCATTACCATTGTTTGAAACTGTACAGGAAATCTATCATATCCCAGGCACTACAAGAAACCCACTCCTTATTTATACTTCAGAATCAGAGAGAAGCTTTACCTGAGAACAGATCATTTTTCTGCTCGGATGGGGTCTGGTGCAGCATGGGAAGTAGTGCTGAGCCAGGCAGTTCTGCTTGCAGCAGGCTTTGGTGGAAATGCTACTGACTTACTACCACAAATTTATCAGGTTCATGTGCTCTAGATTACCACCTCATCAAACCTGCCATCCTCGCAGCACCTGGAGCCACCATGTGCCCTGAAATACAATCTGCCTTTTCCCAAAAAATTCAGCCAGACTGGGCGATGCTGACAGATCACAACAAGTAGTGGTTCCGTGGGGTGTCCAGTAGCACACCCACATGAGCCATGCTGAAGTGTAAGAGCTGGCTGTCTCACAAACTAGTCGAGCAACCTGGCCCTTTTGCTCATGACTAAACATGATACAGCTCTAGAGCTTAGGCACAGAAAGACCCGCCTCCTGTTCCTTGGAGAACAAGTCCAAGATCAGGCTCTTGACTCTGTGTGTAACTTCCAAGGTCAACATTCAGATGAGTACCCCCTGCTGAGACACCTGCCTCACCTACACACGGTACAGTGTGCCCTGGCAGCTCAATGCTGGACTCTAAATACCTCTCCAGGACCCACCTGCCTCAGAGCAGAGGGCTGCAGCACTTTGATGCCATTCAGTATCCGGCCTGTACGCTCCTGCTCCATGCCACAAGTTTGTACTCCGAGGACAAAGCAGAACTGACCTGTAGGGGAAGTGATCTGCCCACAGACATAATGATAATGAATCTTAATACAGCATCAGGGCATCCTGCCATACACAAGAGGATGGAGCCCTTGTGAGCTCAAGGCCTCACCTTTTTCCCATTGTTAACCACCAGAAAGAAATGCAGACACAAGTGTGCATTTTATCCATCTCAGGATATTATACCACACAACAATCTGGAACAAGTTGAAAAGAATGTGGTTTTAAACTTGAGCTCCAAGCAAAATGGTACTGTTAGCTCCAGAAAAGTTCCTATGGCTTCTTGTGAAACACCTTATCCCTAGTGAAGAAAGCATTTTTCACCTGGCTCTCTGTTGCTGGCACATCCCACTTTATCCTTGCTTTGTTTTATCGCACCTACATCAGCACAGAAGCATTTTAATGTAAAAGAACTTCTTCTGTACAGCACAGTTGGCAGGGAAGAACGCACTACTTTGTGTGAGGCGTGCAAAGCACAGACTTCCCTTGACCTGTAGCAGGTCAAAAGGAGAGGGGCTTGCTGCTGCTTTTATTAGTTAGCATGTGACAAGTCAGTGATAAGTAGTTTGGCTCTATGGACAAGCACAGCCAAAGCAAGAGATTGCCATAGTAGACTCTCAAACCTTGACAGAACTGATATGTAAGCTCAGGCTGCCAAAAGACACCACTTGTTGCTTGACACATTAGGACAACAGCATGTCACTCAACACCTCTTGAGTCTGAGCTCCAGTTTAACAGCTCCTAGTCAGGAATGACTGTGACCAACTTGCAAACAAGGTCAGGACAACCACCATGTGCTTACATCCAGCTGTCAGAATTATCTTTGCTCTTTAAAAAGAGGACAAAAAAAAAAAAAACCAAAACCAAAAACGCTGATGCTGTTCATAGGCTGATAACTGTCTCTGTAAGGCATTCCTGCAATTTCCTTAGCCATTCTGGGGGCAAAGTCATATAGATAAATAAGACAAGGAGAGCCCTGGCATTTAGCAGTCTGGGAAGCAACTCTGGAGGATTACAGGTAAGATAAGAACATGCTTCACCACAAGTTCCTGTTGCAGAAAGCAATGCCGATCCACAGACAGCTTCAAAGATGCTGTAAAACAAAGCCCCTGGATAGAAACAATGCACTCCCTCTATATCCAGCTGTGGGAAGTACTCTAAAAGGCTGAAGGTGCTGCTCATTTATAAGCATGAAATGAAAGAAGATTCAGTATCATATCTGCAATCTTTCAGGGCTAGCAATTAACTGGTGGAAAGAGAAAACCCACAGTTGCCTAGTGGGACTTGATGCAGTTATTGCTGGTTCAACAATCTGATGAGATACATAAATTCTTTTTTTTTTTTTTACAAGATCTCTGGCTTACCTGTGATATCTTCCATATCTCCAGGAGACTGGAGTATGTCTGTATTTGAAAGGACTCCCACCCAGAAACCATGCTGCTACACATCCTATACAACCTCAGTAGACAGGACAAGGGACAAATTATTTGAAAAGCAGTAAGGTATAGCTTTTCTTTTTCTTTTCTGACTATCAGCTGTTTTTCCATGTGTCCAGTATCTCAAGCTGTCAGATGTCTGGCAAACCACGTACTGCTGCAAATGCACTTTGACATAATCCTTGTGTACTGTGCTGTCGTGCCGACTGGGAGGTGTGAGCTGACCAGGGTTCTTGCTGTGCGTGCGTGACAGCGACACTGTACCTTCACAGTCTCTCTTTTCTCTCTCTCCTCTCTCTCCTGAGCTGCAGATGACTCTGGTCATCACTGCCATACAAAAGACACAGCCCCAACTGCTTTCTACTGCAGCTTTCCCCTGAGAGCAAACCACGTACAAGCACCACAGATGCTGTATCTGAGTCCATCCAGTTTAGCAGTCTTTGTGCCAGAGCTCTTGGCGTTATGTCAGCTCCAGCAGCAACTGGCTGCGCCTGCAAGTTTCTTTACAGACAAGAAACCTGCTTTCCTGTTGTTGTTGTTAATACAGAGGACCTGGGAGTGTCATTCTGTTCCCCCCCAAAAAAAAGATGATTTTGCATGCAAAATACAGCAGCCAACAACAGACATGGTAAAAACTACTAAAGACACTTGATCACTGTCTGTTGCAGGAGGTTTTTTTGTAGGTTTAGCTATTAGAGCTTCAGGTTTGTAATGAACATTTGAATTCACAGCATTTCTCTGATTTCACAGCATTTAGAACAGAGTTGACTGACCACTGGTGTCAGCTTGTTGTAAGCTAAGCACAGGACACTACGTATATAGACTAAACCAGAACTCCCTCTAGAAACATTTCTTTCAGAGCGCTGCCTTACAGACTAGCACCCATTTAAACCTAAATACTTTGTTCTTCATCAAGAATAAAAACACAACAGGGCCAAAAATAAAAGTTTTTCTTGATGTTACTCCTGGAAAACATTTCTGTCTTCAGCCAGCTGTACCTCTCAAGGGTAAAAAAGAATCTGTGAATCTGTCAGAATAGGAGCATAGCAGCCTTCTTTTGCACATCTTTCTTTTGCACAGCTTACCACCAGGTAAGTATAAAATAATTTCTGCTTGGTCTGCTTTTATCATTTTTGTTATTTATATGCTAACTAATGCAGCACACCATTTTAAAAACACTCCTGAACAGAGGAGTTTTTTTAAGAACAGTAGAGGCCCCAGGAGTGCAACACACACAGCCCAGCAGGTTCGCTGTTGTAGGTGATGGCACTGGCTGGAGTCATTGCCACTGGGACATTTTGCAAACCTGTCGGATCAGGAGACAGGCTGAGCTCCTCGGGCCCGTGCCTTAAGTTAGCGCTGCTGAGATGGTGATAAAGAAGCAGTCAGACATCTTCACCAGCAAAATCCTTAAAGGTTTTATTTAATAATGTTCTGTGTGTTGCTAAAGGGCAATTTCTGTGCCAAAAGGTAATGGTTTCCTACTTGATGCCCCTTAGACTTTGAGAGACAAGCATTTCAGAATCAGTAGGTGCTCTCATGAATATACTTTTCCAGCTCTCTCTTGCAAAATGCAACCCAGGAACGCAAAATATTCAACAGCAGAATGTGCCTCATTTTCAACAGCTCTGTCAGCTTTGTCTCAAAGAAGCTGAAGTACAGTTTACATCTCTCCCTCCTGAAATCCAAGAACTGATGGAAACAATACAGGACAATATAAAAGTGCCAGTGAAGCATCTGTAACTACTTAAAAATAACAGAAAAAGCAGCAAGTCATTAGTAAGACTACTGAAACCCACTAATTAAATTATATATTTCTCCCCTGAGGAAAATGGGAGATTGAGCATCACAAACTATTCCAGAGGAAAAGACCATCTGGGCAGAATTTTGAAAATCACAGCAAGTGCATTGGCATGGACTGGGCATTTGGCCAGAGGGAGCTTACCAAAAACTGAAGGCCTCAGGGGGCTCAGTGGACAGTGACCTGGAGGCTGAGCTCAGAAACAACACAAACTGAAATGAAACTCTTTCCAGCAGCCAGACGAGATTTGGTTTTGCTTGAATAACACCAGCTTGTTTGTGTTCTTGCTTAAAAGTAACCGAATGAACCCACTTAAAAAATGAAATATTGTGAAACTTTAAAAAGATAGTAGCATTTTATGGGATAAAAGACTTCAAGAGTTTTCAGTTTTGTCATCTCATTTAGATGATTATAGCCTAGAAATTAATAACATACGGCTATTCACACCATTTGGCACAGGAAAATGCTTTTTATACCTTTCCTACTTACACAGTCAATGAACAGAAGGTAAATCAAGGCACCTTAATCAGGCCTGGGGAAAACAAAGCTTCCCTTTTCCCATGGAGTTGCATACCTAAGGCTGGGTTCTCTTAATATCTTCTAGATGCCCACCACCAGAAACTCGGAAATGAAAGCTGTGTTTTCGGATCTGCTTTAGTCAATGCATGGCCAAAATTTTGGGATTAGCAGACTTCTCAGAAAAGGTAGGCAAGGATCCAGTCATGCTGTACATAATCAGAAACTGCACCTTAGATTTCAGCTAAAAAAGTCCTTCGAGTAGCACAGGACTTGCACTAGACTTAAGTTACTACCCCATTCTCAGAGAAGTGTATGTGAACACCTGCTACCAGAGTGAAGGACAAGACCATTCCAACATTAACATTTGCAGACAAGCTTTTTATTCCGAAAACATCTGGATTAATCTGTGAGCCCCAACACATTTTTTGTCATTCCCTGGGGGGTAACCAAGAGCAAGATCTGGTCTTTCATTTTTATCACACAGTCCAATAAACAACAGATACATATTTAAAATAAAAGCCTATTTTGAGAACTGATTTTTAAAGATGGATGTTTATCGGTTTTGCTGCAGAATAAATGGGTAGGTTAGGTTTAATTCATGTTTATTAAGGTCCATGAAAGTTGCCATATGAGGGACAAATGCAATTATCTTTACTAAGGGAATAAATGTATAATGAAATCCTAGCTTTCCCTTGTTAAAATAACATACTTCACAATAAGTATAGATTTTGGCAAAGCAATGTTCCCCTGCCACACAGCACATGTTTAATGAAGTTACTCCTCAGCTGTTACTGCACTGAACTGAGCCAAAATGAGATAAGCTGAGTTGGTAAGTACTGCTAGTCCATTAAAATGGAAACCTCCACTGAAAAAAAACACTTTACAGTTTCAATCTAAAAAGTATGTCAGCTTATCGAAAAGACAATCATTCTGTCTTTTCACGAAGTAATTAGAGCAGAAAGCAATCACAGAAGGGAATTAAGTATTTGTGGTCAGATTTCCCATCAGGATCACTCAGACCAGATGTATTTATACAACCCTCTGCCTTGTCACATTCTGGCCAGCAGCAGCTCTGGCACAGGTATACTGAAAGAATGCCAATGGCACTTGCATGCCCTGCAATTAATATGCGAGCTTTTAATTTACATATTTTAAAAATTACATTCTAGGAAGGTAATCAAAAGCCATTTTCTTAACAAAACAAACTATCTTCTCTGGCCTGAATAAATGATCCCATTATTACATAGCCCACACAAACACAGATGGGAAGATTTTTTTGTTTCAGAAAAAAAACCCAAGACTTTTTTGCATGGAAAACCATGTCACTGGAACAGTATATGCTGCAAAATGGAGTTTTAATAGTCAATAAAGGTGCAGAAAAAGGCACTGCTTGCTACCTCATAGCTAGCAGGTTTTCAAATTATGGAATTCATCTGTCACACTCCACTTAGCATATCTGTATCACTTCATGAAGTAATGACACCATCAGATGGTTATTTTAATAGTAAACAGGTAAATGAATAGTGTAAAGGGTAATAGAACGGGGAGGAAAAAGAGATAAGATCATTAAGTCAAGAATTTTTTTTTCTGTTTCTCTGACACTGAAGAGTAAAGACTCTTCTTTGACTTGCTTTGAAAGGGGAGGAATGCTTAAAAAAAAGAAAAAAGAGAGAGACTTAAGAAGGTAATTTAATACAGGAGAAATCCTCACGCTTATTTCAGGGGCAGATATTCAGTGGTGCTTGCAAGGTGCTTCTCAAGGGTAAACAGACACAAAGAACCTAACTACATGGCTTTACACAAAGCAAACTGTGGTCCAAGTCTTAAGAATGCCTTGAGACTTGTCCCTAAAACTTCAAAGCCTCCATCTTTACAGTCTTTGTTTCCAAAGCAGCTCGTAAGCCATGGTCTCTGACAAGTAGTTCTCAAGGTCTAGGCTGCAAAGTCTGCAGCACTCTTGAGCAGGCTGGCTGTGCCCACATTGCCTCCTGAGGCGGCTGTATGGAACCTGCATGGGTAGGCACAACTCAGCCCTTTGAGCCTCCACAGCAGAGGCAGAGGTTGAAACCTCAAGCAATTCTCCAAAAGTCTGCCCATGCATTCCCTCTTTTCCAAGTGCTTTTATCAGGACACGGAAAGGGAAAACCACCTCCCTCCAGGGTGAGGTGCAGAAGTGAGGATTCAGCAGGAAGATTCCTAGATAAAACATCTTGGTTTGTCTTACTCCTGGTGGCTGGCTTCCAATAGCTGCACAGGAGATGGCCATCCTGCTTTGCATAATGAAGAGGTTCCCCACCTTCCCCATGCTCCAAGCACGGAGGGAAACGCACAGGTCTGCACCACCATGGGAACTCGGGATTTGTGGAAATGTGGACTGCTTTCACGTTTGTTAGCACAGCTGAAGCTGGTGGGAGATTGTAATAACACCTGGGTTTCACTCTGATGTTTCCCTCAGTTGCTCCATTTCCAGCACTAGCTTGGGCCAAAGAGGCAGCACAAAGAGTTGCATCCTGGAAGCTCAGGGCTGCAACAATTCATGTTTTGTTTTTAACCTGCTTTCAGTTGTTTTTTTCGATCACCGCTCCTACACCATGCAGAGAATGGAGAACTTGGCAGTGAGTGACACAAAAAAAGCAGAGCTTCTGCACACAGGGCATGTTTTCGTATGTGAAGCCCTAGACCTCTGATACATGTAGCCCATGCACAAAATCTGCCCCCTTATATATTGCTGCTGCACACATACTACCACATTTATTAAACCCCCACACACACTAGAAAAGAGTTCTGGGTCTTCTTCAAGTCTTCCCATTCCTTCTCATAAAATACAGTGTACCAATTGCACAAGAGATTATCTGAATTTTGCAAAGATCTTCTGTTCGTTATTTACTAGAAGACGATAGCGTACATTCAGGGTATATAAAAATGTTTTATTCACTATCTTCAGCTGACTGTTATTCTTCCTCTACCCCAGTAACAGAGTTAATACATTTGTACACATTTTCAATGTAGCATTTCAGATTCCACCTGCAGATATATTTTTTGTCTTTGAAATATCTATGAACTGCATTAAATTATCAGCTGTAAGCTATCTTCTGTTGATAACTTTATCATTTTACTGCCCTGAATTATTCATACAAAGCCAACACCATATCCCTATATTATTACAGGAAAGCAATTAAGGTACGATGTATTGCTTTGAGAAAATGGAAATCCCTGTATTCTCTTGCACAGAGTAGATTGTTTCCATCCCCTGCTTAGGTCAGTGTCAGAAGTTTGCAGAGCTATTTGGGTGTACGTGTGTGTAAAGGGGATGGTTGTTTAACAGCGTTACCAGTTGCAAAGAGGAATAAAGACAGGCCATTTTTCTTAGCCCTGGTGCCTGGCTCCAGCAGACCACTTGTCATCAAAGCACATATGAAGAAGTTGAGCACAATTTTTTTCCCTGGCCACGGCTGGTGAAACAGAGGCATGGCACAGCCTGCCTCCAGTTATGCTCACAGCTACTGCCTGCTGCAAGACTCCTGCAGTGCTCAAATGCTGGCTCAGTTCATGAACTGCCACACAACCACAGGAGCAGACAAAACCTTGGCCTCATCCCAGCAGATGGAACTGGCTGGTTTTAAAAATGCAGCCACTGGTTTCAGGTGCCTTAACACCTATGTATTGCTTTCATGTACCTGTGAATGCTACTGATCCCTTAACACCAGCCAGTAAACCAAGGCCTACATTGTGACTTACTTCATGGAAGAATCTGAATCCATCTGGACAACAATCTTATACCTGTTCAAAACCTGATTTGGTAAAGACACACTTCTTTCACAGGGCACTCCTTATATGAGATAAAAGTACCCAGTACTTGTCAGAGGGTAGGGTTTTTTTTCTTTCAACAATCTTGAAACACTGAATAAAGCACTCTCCAATCTAACATACATATCAGTAATGGACAGAGTTGATTTAATGAAGTCAACTGGAAAATTTGTATAGAGAGATAGTAGAGTTTTTGTGTTTAGACTAGATTTAATGCAAACATGCCAGTACAGGGAACAGGAATTGTCCCCACACAGTTTCGTAAAGCCATCATTTGGCCTGGAACAGCCAGTCTGTGAAAAAAATTAATACTGTTGATGAATAGTGCTGATAGAAAATGGAAACATTCCACAGTGAAACATCTCTCCAAAGCTCCCTGTTCATCTTCAAAAGCTTTTGCTGTGAGAAAGCATAACTACTATAAGACATACATACATTCATATATATGTATATTTTACTTTTTTTTACTAGTTCCAGTAATGAGTTATTCTTTCCTAGAAGCACCAAAGAAGTTAATGAAATATTTTCTCACTCTGCAGAGACCTATTCTGGGTAATAACTGTGAAACAGGAAAGGAAAAAAAGAAACGTTAAGTAAAAATAAGAAAATCTTGCCCAAAGGGTTCAAATTCTGAGGGGGTGTGTGCAGAAATAAAGAACTCCCTCTTCTTTGAAAAGCTGAATTGTTTAAAAAAAATGCATAAAGAAATTCTTCCTGCTTTAGTACTCTCCCCTACATCAGCAGCTGTGTCTTCTCACAACTCTGGAACTGGTAAACTTAGACTTGGAGTCAAGTTAAAAAGACCAAAACATACAGCTATTACATACGGAAACTGAAGTGAAGCCTTTTCCCTACATCCAATGCTGCGCAGCAGCCAGATGAAACCACACCCCAAAGTGAGTAACAAAATGGCGAGGCTGAGTCTCAGTCCAGCATGTCCTTGAGGTCCGTAAGGCACCTCAAGCCTGTCCAGAAATCCTGCCCACTGGGCAGTGGAAATTATTCGGCAGAGAGGAACCATCCCTGTGAGCAACAATTAGGAAAGAAAAATAAACCCTCCTGCCTTTAGGTAGCTCTGTCCTCCTGCTAATGTGTCTTTTCTTATCAACTAGAAGCAGCCCGCATGGATGTAGAATGCAGAAAAATCACCTCTAAGTTTGCAAGAAACCACCTTAGGTTTGACAGATAGACAAAAACCCTCTGTCAAGTCACTGTCTCTGTCATTTGGACAATGAAACAATGGTCGAATAGGCACTATTTACTTATTCACATTCAGCAACCCAGAGCATTAAAAAAAACAGAGCTGGCAGGTTAGCCGAACATAACATGCTGTGTAATTTATTATACACAGCTCCCTAATGAGCTGTGAAATAAATTCAGATGTGGCCATTTTAGCAAATTCAGAATAATCTCTGTCTCTCAAATATCTCAGCTAATGATTCACAGTTTGTTCACAAATGGAAGTGTTACTCCCCTAGTCGGTTGCTACTGGTTTTAAGGTACGGGGAGCAGCAACAACTCTGTGTCTCTTCTTTGCATCACAGAGGTACCTGAACACTCCAGCCGAGCTCAAGTTTGGACTTCACAGTCTCTTGGCAGTGGCCTCACTGCAGGGGGACTTTTTCTAAGAATTTTGAGACAGCTCAGAAAACATCTTTTGATCTGGGAACTTTGCAAGGCTTGTCCTGGCTACTCTTCCACATAGTTATCATCACTTTTCTCCATTTAACCATAAAACCAATTCTCTGCTGAGCATATATTACAGGCTAGAGTTGTTTATTGGTCTGTGGGGTTTTTTTTCAGAAGGAAGAGGAGCAGATATTCATTAAAGATAACAAAAAAATATAGTGGATTTGCATTTATGAGCCTCAAACATCCACGATGGCATGCAACAGGTAAGACGCACATATTAGAGCTCAAGACTGCAAAACAACTATATGTTTGTATGCTATAAACACACAGTCTTTCTCAACCTGCAAGACATTTGTATTCTGTCACACCCAGTTTTAAGTCTCAGGCGAAGGTGATTTTCAGACTATCATATTTCATTAGCAAGAAGCTTTCTGGATACTCATTTACAATATTCTCTTTCTTAATTAAGTCCAACTACTTCTAGTTACACCTTTGTGTGCTTCATTAAATCATTTAATTTCCTCCTTGGTATTTAACAGCCTTCAGTTATTTGCAGACTGCTGAGCTCTGTTCTCACCCTTTAGGTTGGCTAGTGGCCAAAACTAAACTAGCCAGCTCAGATCCTCAGCTGGCATAAATCACTTCAGTACTTTTAATCTTTCTCATACTGTACAAGTCACTCATTCCAAGTCAATGACCTGCTCATCAATTTTTTCTCTTTCAGCTCTGACCTCTCCCTACTGATAACACAATGCCCAGACTCAGCATGATGTTCAAGAAATGAGTGCTCCAGAGAATTTCTGTGAAGGCGGCCCAGATTGCTACTGGCTTTTTCTAAATGGGTTGCAAATCAATGTCTTATTCCTGGTCTAATATCAGAATAGTAGGCTCTCTGTCTCCTTCAATATTTTCTTTCCATGCTGTATAAATGTATATGTTTTTGATAAAATCACTGGGAAAAAATACAATTTAATAAACCTTAACTCATTTCCATGTCCAGTTTTGTATTTTTTCCCAGCTCCAATGCATTTGTCTATCTTGTTGAATCACAGAATCTCAGGTCTGGTTACCACAGTGGGTAAAACATAAGCCCCAAATGAATCTCCTTGGAATGTGCACCATTTAAGCGTACGGGATTAGCTGTTTCCGAAACGCAATGGTTCTAATAACACCTATTCAAACCTCCTCACTAGGAGAGATCTGGGGAACACCTGTGGTGCTTACAGATGTCCACAGCACAGAACTGAGGGAAGAAAGTAAAAGCGCTGTCCTGCAATCTGAATTATTATCTAGTTGGGCCAGAGCTGCCATGCAAACAGAAGCCTAGTCCCTGCCTGTGCTGCTTGCAGTGCGAGTAGGTTCAGAGAACTGCAGGCCTGCCCGTAAGTAACTTTTATTGCCTGCTGCTGCAGGAACTATGCATAGCACATACTGCTGTCATGAGGCACAGAACTGATCTCTCTAATTGGATGTATTGTCCTCAGTAATTTCCCAATGACTTCAGCTGAATAACTGGCAGAAGGAAATAGCTTCAGGCTTTTGTGTCTCTGAGGACTCAGCTTCCCTCACAGCCCAAGGCAGATGTTGCCGTTTCTGCTGCTCGAGGGACTGTGCTTCTGAGTTTTGCTTCTAAGCATAAATGCAGTCGCACAGTCCAGAGTGTTCAGAGGTCATTTTGTGCCACACAGCTTCTCAGAAACAACCCCACTAACATGTGTGGACGTGAAGAATGACAAATGGGCATGCTATGAACAGCAGTGGCTCCTCACAACGGAGAAGGCAGGCACACAGTGCTGATAAAAGACATGAAAGGCATTTAACACTCAGGTTTTCAATGGCCTAAGTAGAGAGGTTATTTTCCTCAAGAAAGAAAACAATCATGGCTGGGATATTGCAAAATAGTGTGAGCTGAACACAAATGCCAGGAAATAGTTTTCGACAGAACTGACACAGCTGAACTAGTGTTTAGCAAACAGGTCAGTAGCTGGGGCTATCCCAGAGGGCTGCAAATGTCAACACGGCCAAGTAATTTTTGTGTGAGATGAAGGGAATTACGTCCTACCCATTCTCTCACAACAGCAACATAAGGGACAGTGGCGTGACTGCCAGTTTCCAGAAAGATGACTGTAGTTTGCTTCCTGCCCTTCCACACTAAAATTGAACACCTTTTGCATCCTATAAGGTATATACATCTATCCCACAGAGGAATAACAGGATGGTGATCTGAGAATTACCTATGTGCAGGTTAATGAAATAAAAACAGTCTTCTCAGACACACTGGAAATAACTCTAATACCAAACAGCCCTTTGGGCTCACCAAAGAGCACACAGGGAATCAGATGTTCAGATCTGCTAATTAGACAATTCCTTGGTATGTCTTACTAAATAACAAAAATTAATCATGACTGCTTTAGAAAATCCTGTTCTTTACCTTCAGATGCATCCGACTGAACACTCTCAGCTTCTTGAGGCAGACTGATTAACACATTAGAAACTGCAGACTATGAGAAAGCTGTTTCCAACGCATTAATTCTCAAGACCAGAACTGGCCACGTTATTTAAAGCTGCTCTGGGGTTGCTCTAAGCTACACCATACACATGGGATCTTAATATACGCAGTACTAGTGCAGAAAAACAGCTACATATTTTTCGACATCATTATTAGATGCTAGCAATACTATAGTGAGTGCTAATATTTGTCCTATCCATGATCTCCAAGGTCAATTGTGCTCTCAGCCACTAAATGTTTGGCCCTGATCCTGTGCCCAATGTGGATATAGCCACAGTGATCCAGAGATTAATGCTGTTATTAACTCTTGACAAGAACATCTCCCATTCCCACATAAACTGTATTTTTTGCCAGCTGTGAAACATGAAAGAGCTTTGGATATCTTTCTAATTCAAGGATAATTGACACAAGAGCTGTAATTTTAATTTGGGCCTTTTGAGTAGCATAAAGCAGGCTGCATGTAGCCAAGTCCAGCCAGATTTCCAGTATATATGAAAGATTAATGACAGACAAAGATTAAGAGACAAGTCAGTACAGAAAAAAAGTTTAAATCTGAGTGGATTACTCAGCAATTTATAGGAAAAGAAAGTGGCAGGTAAGGCCGGAAAGACAAAACTAGACCTGAAGTTGAGAGTCGAGCTCTCATCAGAAGTTCTGACAAGCTAATGCACTGCAAATTATCCTGGACTTTAAAAGCTCCAGTTTGAAACTAGAAAATTTTTAAACTAATGAAACACAGGGAAAATGAAGTGTATTTTCTATTAGAGAAGTCTTCCTTCCAAGAGGGTATCTTTCCTTTGTTTTCCATCACTGAAACTGTTTTAATTCTGCTGCTCACAAGAACAAGTACCATTATGGCTACAGGACCGATTTTTCTCCAAAATTATACAGTTCTATAAGTCAGATCTGCAGAGACTTAAGGCATGAACCTTGTAAGTTTGAGGTTTTCAAGGTTTCCTGGAAAAACTCACCTCTTGGACTAAAGTGGTTATGCTTCAGTACCAGCTTTCATTTATAAAAAGTTAGGTTTCTCATTTTGACACCCCATGTGTGATGTTTTTAATGTCTCTGTTTGTAGGGCAGTGTCTGTCTTAGTACAGAGTGACTGGAGCTCTGATTATACAAAGGCACTTTGTTTTACATGTTATGATCAACTCCAATGGGAATATGACAATGAGGATTTTCAACTATGTGTAGAATTCCTGCTTTCACTGGCAATCAAATGTGCTGCAGAGGCTTGACCTCACCCCCACTTGCTTCCCCTGCCAGTCTGAATTTTAATATTTTTATCCATTTCTCTTTACCTCTTCAATCCTATAACTAATCCAAGAGTCAATAATGGAACTGAATTGTGAGCTTTTGAGGGCAGGACTGTGTTTTTATACTGTGCCTCAGCTCTTGCCAATAACCAACTTCTCACTCAGGTAATCCCTCTAAAAGCCTCCAGCAGCTACATGTGTGGCAAACTACACTGATCCCAATAAAATTTTTGACATATGTACCTTGCCTGGAATACTAGCACTGATTTCTGTCCCATATCTAAGCGTTAGGGAAGTGACATGCCCTTTGCCTTCAGTTTTAGAGCAGTTTTACGTTAAGACCCTATCTAATTCGGATGTAGCCACTTCAAAAAAGAATAAAGGTGAGAGGGCATTATCAACAGTCTCCTGCAATGCTTGTCTTAATTAAGCTATGTTGAGCCAACTGCACTTTGAGCTTCTTATGCATTTGTTCCCTGGGTATGAATCATCTTCATCATTTGCGATTTCATTCTTTTGCTGATGGAAAAGATAGCAGGAAAGGATTCCTCCGGATTGATTAACTAAGCTCTCACCCCATTGCCCTTGGTAAGTTTAAAGAGAACTGGAGGTTATAATCATCTTTATCACCGCATGTTGCACAGCCATGCAGATTTCCATCTCTCACTTTATCATGACTTTGCACTTAAAGGAACACAGAGCTCTGCTAAAGCAACTATCCCCTCTCTCTCCAACCAACAGTTGCCACGAAAGTTCTGGGTAACTACAGTATGATGTGAAGCCCCCTTTGGTGAGCATGTCTTTATAAAAGTGCTTACTGTGGTCTAGGGAACATGACATTAATTCTGGGGGTTGAAATCTGTGCTCCATCCTCTTGTACCCTGTATGACTTTGGGCTGTTCAGGTTGGGTTACAGGCACAGCAGAACCATGCCGGTTCTGAATGCCTGTGAAAGTCCCAGTCCTAGCTTTGTTCTTCAAGGATAGTGCTTATGACAAGCAGGTGAGCCTGGAAAAATACTAAAGAGCCAGAAAGGTGTATGAAGGAAAAGCATAGTGGTTTAGGGATAACTAGAAAACAGATGTCATGGGGGTCTCAGAAATTATACTTCTTTTGGGCTTAGAGGTGCAAACTCGGTGCAAGAGCCGATGTAGTCCAACCATTACAAACCTCATCTTGGATAAGGGATGAGTGCAGAAGACTGCTTGAGACATTTATAACAAGTAAAACTCTTTTAACTGAGAAAATGTAGTCCAGATTTCAGAAACTAAAGTGGTTGATTGTGTCTCCTGGACCAGCGGCAAAATTTTTTATGCAAAGGAGACTGAGGAAAGCCAGCTGGCTGGGAATGAGGGAGCTAATAGACTCTAATTGCCCTCATCAACCTCTCCTTGTGCCTCCAGCCTTCACCCGTAGCCCAGGAGCTCTATGTAAACTCAGGTTTGAACACTTCGACCCTTTCTGTAAACTCTGTAAAATCGTTTGGGCTCAACCTTGTTCTCTGCTGACCCTGACTTGCTCACCAGATTTCCTAGCCTGACCTGGAACTTGATTAATTCTTGAATGTTTGTCTGGTGGTCACTGGGCTGTTGCTGGGACTTAGTATTGCCACCAAGTCTGCTCTGTGCTGTTTGGAAGTGAGCCCCACACCAGCGAAGTTACTGTGCACCCTGGTTTGTCCTCCTTACCTTGTTCTCACAGCACCCTGCTGCTGGTCTCCCACCTCCAAGATAAGTGTCCTGTGTGGTAGTGAGTGGAGAGGCTGGCTGAGCACCCCTTGTTCAGGGGTCTGTCCATGCCACGGGTAATGAGACTTGTTCTGTTCTAAGTCACTGAATGCTCCTTGCAGAGCCACATGTGGTGGGAGAGCCCAGAAAATGCAACAGGGAAACGTGTGGGGCGGGGCAACACGAAGGCATGGGCCCCTTAAGGTTGTTTGCAGTAGCAACCTGGGTTGCTTTGCAAGAGCTCCTGACCAATACTTGGGCAACTGGGTGCCCCTGGACTGTGAGGTGGCAGATTGATGGCTTTAAGAGAAGCCACTGATACTGAAAAAGCCTTGGACAGATACGTTTTGGGGGGAGCACATAACTGTTTGAATAAGGGTCGTGCAGTTTATGTGCTGTTACTTCCCTAGGGAAGGCAACTGATGAGAAAAGGCCTTTTTTAAAAAAGGTTACAGACCTCTGGTTTTGTGTTCTTTTGTTGAGCTGGCTTTAGTGATACTGAAAAGATGGCCTGATGGATTTAGTGGAGCTTTGATTCCATCTCCTGGTTGCCAACTGGAAGTCTGAATTGGAATAAGATTTGATTGCCACTGTAAAGCTTTGTAAGCCTCTTTCTTCTAAGCAGTAAAGCAGAACAGAAAGGAATTATAAAGAATAAACACATGAACTGTGATTTTTTTTTTCCCAGAGAGTTTAAAGGTGAAGTTGTACAAATATCAGAAACTAATTAGGCTGACTGTGTGATATTTAGTTATCTTAGATCCTGGGAGAAAAAAATTGATTTCTGTTGCACTGAATTAAATTACATTTTCATACTGATTGACACAAGCTGACTTTGTTTCCACTTGTCTCACAAAACTAACAGTTATCTGACTTTAATTCTTGAAGCTAGGCTGCTGACCTTCTGCAGTGATGCTTTTTAGCACTGTAGTGATGAACAAACACTTTGTCTAGGGGTAGCATTGGTCTGAAAGATCTTCTATGCATCTTACATTGCTTGTTCAACTAAGTGCAGTTTTCAAAATGACATTATTTTTCCTAAGTGAAAAAAATATTTTTAGTTTATACAAGTATGCTGTGCTGTTACCAGCTTCCAGGTGCAGAACCTTTCGTGTAAGAGTGTGAATGAAAGTAACAAAAACTTGTTTACTCCCTGAACTACAGTCAGCTTTTAAAACAAATTTGGTTGGAGTTTCAAGGCTCCTTGCATCTGTCCCAGCTGACACCAAACATCCAGCTTCAGGAAGATGACCCTTTTCATTGCAGAGTTGCAGCCAGCTCCTGGGTGGGATCTTCCTGCTGAGTAGCACAGCATGTGCCAGTCCCTTGGCTGTGAGTGGCTCATGCAGCTACAGAATTTGAGATGCTGCTAAAGAATAGGATTCTAGGTTTTGATCTCTCATTGTAAAGACACCTGGCATCCTTGTCCTCTGAAAGCTGACTCCACCAGCAGCCCACACCACTCTTACAGCACAAAAGGAGAGGGTGCTTGTACATGCGGATTAAGTTGCCAGTGTCAGGGAAGGAGGGTGTAGTACACTGCTCTTAAGTGAACCAGGAAGAAGGAAAAAGCAGTAAGATATTTCTGGATAATAAGTAAATCTGCTTTCCTACTGTGAGAGAACTTACCACCTTTTTTAGCTTGAGGTGGGGGAGAAATATAGGAAGGTTAATCAGAAAATGTTACATTGCTATCTTGATGTACTTGGTAATGGATGATCTCCCTTTGATCTTGTAAGACAATTTTGAGAATCCCCTTGATTCCTGTGGAAAGCAGGTGTACCTGGAACTGCCCAAGGATTCCAGTTTGAATAATTTTCTGCATGCCTGACTTCTCCCACTCATTCATGCTTCTCATGGATTCCTGATGATAACTGTAATGGAAATTGCATGTGACGTGTCTTTCACACTCATGGGCTTATCTAGGTAAAGCTGACAAGTTCTCTTTTCTCAGCCTCTGACTTTGCATGACAGCCTGTAGTAAGTCTTAGCCACTTTCAGACAGATGACTACTTCTGTTTTGCACAAGACCAGAGATGCTTTGTTACACTGATAAAGTGCATGTCACAGAGTGCTGGGGTTAAGTGCTGCTCAAAATACACCAAAAGCAACGGTGAACTGGCACAAGAAATGATGAAAGGAAGAAAAGGAACTTCAGGCTAGACCTCAGGATTGTGAAGAGCTAGGTCAGATTCTTGGGAAAATGGCTCAAATTGAATGTAGTGGACAAGCTTTGGATGGTAGACGAAGGTGAATGCACACAGATTTCTTAGGATACGGCCATGTGCTGTGTCCACCTGCTTCCCAAAGTTTTAGCTAGTTTTTCTAAGCACTGTGAACAATTTGGACACAGAAATCTGTGCCTGGAATTTCGGAGATGGCACATCAAGAGCTACATTATGTAAAGGTTGGCTAAAAACCTTTCTGCTTATTTGGGTTATTGTTTCTAAGCACTGCAGAAAGAGGTTAAAAGGCTTTACTGATTTGCAGGCTGTTCTCTTTCATAACCTGTCCTTTCTATCTCATCTTTAACCCAAATAATGTTCATAATTTGTTCCCCTTCCTTTATGAAGACTGAAGTAAATGCTTTCTCAGATATTATTTGAAGAAAATCTGGATTTACCGAGTAGTACAACAAAGACTTCTTACTTGTTTGCTTCATTCTTCATTTTGGGTAGTTTACATCAAATGAATGTAAAGATATTTCCTTTGTTATCAAAAATTACTCCATTTCCTTCTCACATAAGAAGATACAGAGACAAAAATCCCAATTTGTGAGACTAAAGTTTTTAAGACGCACTAGGAAATGTGAGATTTGGTGTTGATAAAAAGCAAAAGTACCAGGATAAGCAGAAAAAGTAGCAATAAATGAGGTAGAAAGGACATTGTAGCAATGCCAAAATAGCCTCCAAAGATCAAGAGATTGCAGCTGAGACAAATGAATAATGGTGGAAGTACCAGCTACTGATGCAAAACCAGAAGAAAAATGACAGCTATAGAGATAGCAATGGCCTTCCCCTGAATTCAAGAGCTTACATGGCCTCTGTTAGATAGATTCAGCTTGCAATCTTTGTTTTTATTCTCATGCCACCATCAGTCTAGGGCAGAGATTGACACTGACTTTTCAGAGAGGGGCATAGGGACAGTGGCCATATAGCAAAGTGAGCAGTCTTCTCCTGCCCTACACTATCCTCCAACCCACCAGATGCTTGCTCCTATTCTGCCCAGCCAGTTTCAGAAGTAGTACTCAAGGACTAAATTTCCACTTAATTTAATTGAGAAAGGCTGTAGGGCTTTACTGCTGTCATTGTTTAGCAGTTATTTTTCCTGAAGCTGCAATTATCACTGCCAATGCAATTCAGTGGGTAATGGAGGAAGTCAGGACAGTATATGCCTCAAAACCTCTCAGGTGCTACCTACCCATGACACTTATTTATGAGGCTCCCACTCCGCTCTCTGTTGCTTCAGACAGCATAAAAAGCATGAGCTCTCCCTGGTTTAAACCTCCAGCCCATGTTTTTTACCTGTGCATTTGAAGGAGTCTGGAAGGAGTGTTAGGGGAGGAGAAGAACACATTCACAAAGTTAAACAAGGATAATTCAAAACAAAGGCAAAAAGTGTGAACTCACTAATTTAGCCCTCCAGGAGCTGATAAAGTGTCAAAGTAACAGACAGTTAAAGTCATGGCCAGAAAAAATTGTTAGCAACTGTGTTGTGGACCAAGTAAAGTGGTTTTTTAAAAAAAAAGATGGTGGGATTTAGGCTTTATTAAATGGTCCCTTGGCACCCAAACATTTCTACTGATGTGCTTCCAGTTTTCCCTTTGAGATTCTCCTTCAGAACTTGAATAGGTGCCCTTACGAGAGTCAGCCACTCTCTGAAGTTTCCACCCCAGTCCTTGAAACTTCTTACCTTCAGATCCTGGTCGTTTACATTGTTTCATTGAGCTTATTAAGAGATAGTAAATGTTTCAACACTTTCTTCATGAAGTCACAAAATCCAACAGACCAGCAAGTTGTTTCTACCTGTGGCTTGTAAGCATCTGCATCATTCACTGGTGTTTTTATAACTGCTAGAGAGAAATGGCATATGTGATAAGATTTAATACTCATTACTAACCTCATATAGACCACTGAAAAATGTAACTTTGATATGAAGTTGAATCTAATTTTATTATTCAAAAGAGATAAACTAATTTCCACCTACAGTTGAGCCGAACAGAAGTATCACTGTTTAGTTTCAGTAGCAATTATTGCTGCTTTTGAACTGAAAGGACAAAAGAAAACCCCAACACATACATGCACACATGCAATGAACAAACCTGCTACAAGCCTTCTAGAAAGAGGAGGAAGAAGGGGCAAGGAAAATTTGTCACCCTTGGAACAAAGGGCTCAGTAGGACAAAGGCAAGTTTCTTACCAAACTTATTGAGAGAAGAGAAAGTAATGAATTACCCAGGCAACATCTGGGATTAAAATTGCAAAATACAGGGCTTTCTTGGTGTAATTATTTTGTATGCCCTGCTTATTCCTACTCAATACTACAGTGCTAGATTCCTTTAATCAATTAAACAGGTACATTCATGGTGCAGAACAAATTAAGTGGAACAACTTTGGACAGGATTTACGTGTTGATTTGCCTTGCCTCCAGCCTGCAGTGTGCTAGTGCAAGTGTGCCATCAAGCGGTACAGAAAGAAAAAACTTGGCGAAGAACTGATCGTCTAGTTTAAGCCTATTAAACACAGGAAACTGAGTGTCCCCTGAAATTCCAGCTTTTTGTCCATAAATAACAAGTGACAAATACTGATACCCCACCATGAAAGTAGGTGGGAAAGAGCTCTATGTCTGGGGTTACCGGACATGGAACTACAGGGGCAAATATCTATGAGTTCAACAGCCCTTGAGGCTCCTTTAACAGGCTTATATAAAAGACTAACCTTTCTAAAGTCTGCCAAAGGCCCTAATTACCACACAGTGAGGTGTATGTTACACGTAACAGAACAAAGCTGCCCTTGAATGACCCTTCTGAGGAATTGGTAAGCAGCATGATTTGTTCAGACAGATTATGCTGATTTCAGTGCAGCTCAATTCAGCCCAAAAGAGAAACTGTCACTGTCATCTGGGACCTGCTGGTAGTGCCTGGCTGGTGAAAGACCTGGTGTGGTGACACCAGGATATCCTCCATCCTCCTCTTTGCATTGCTTCCAGCCATGATGAGTTTGGCTCAGAAATGTCTGACTGGAGTCAAGGATATGAAGGGACTAATTTACGTACATGAAGAATCCTTGCTGGGGATTTCTGAGGGATCTACACCCCTTCCATCACCAAACTACCTCAGTATCCCAAACCTGAATGCTACATTACTATGAGGAAATGTTTTACTGTTTTGGTCTTTGGGTTTTTATGTATCCTGTTAACTTGAGCACAAGCAAGAAAAATGTCTTCAAGAGTTGCTAAAGGTGCTTGCACTTAGTAAAATCACTAGAAGTTAACTGTCCCTAAAAACCTTTACAAATATGGTATTAAGTTATATCTCTCTGAGCTTTCAAATGCATGCATTGTACAAACCCACTGTTTCCTTGGTCTTAAGTGTAGTGGGTGGTAAGAATAAGAGCATCTTAAAGCGGATCTGCTAGTTTTCAGACTAGCCTGGCATATATTTGCTTTTACCTCATATGTATCTCTCACTTACGAGTTACCATTGAGTTTCCATTCTGGTGGACCTGAGCAGCAGATATTATCGTATAAAGACTTTTTTTCCCTGGGTATCCCCTGATGCCAAACACATCTCAATGCTGCCTCCTTCCTTTGATGAAAAAAGGTAATGCAGTTTTGTTAGTGCCACTCTGTAAGGTAGTGCGTGGTGAGAAATAACTGAAAGATTGTTTGGAGAGCATCAGTAATTTGTGGTTAGCAACATAAGTATGTTTGAATCAGGACCACAACTCGTAATTTCCTAAATCAAACAAAACAAACCTTTCCAAGTCAGCTTGTTCTCGCTATGAAAAGCACTAGGAAAAATCCAGCTTTCCTCTTTTTTACTAATAGTGAAGACTTACGGTCAATACAGTTATCTATGGTCAGCTGATCTGGGATATCTGCCTATACTTCTGTTCTCACCCACAGACCACTTCCCCTGGAAAAAAAAGTCACAGGAGCTTAAAGGGGGCCCTCATTTATCTCAGATGCTGAAACAGCCAGGTGGTCTATTCTCTTTCTTATCAATAAAACATACTTCATACTGGCAGACTTTCTAAGCTATCAAGGGAGTGTGAGTGACAGGGAAAAGTTCATCAGGAGACAATGGCAAAGAATGAAAGGTGATTTGTTAGGAGATGTATACCCAATTACCCAGGAAAGCAAGGAAAGGAGCACTCTACTCACTAAAAATAAATACACATCTGAAAGTGGTCACTATAAAAATTGCAGATATTTTCTCCTCAATTCAAGTGCTGTTGCAAAAGTAAATCTGCCTGATGTATGAAAACATGACTGAGACACAGGAAGCTTGGAAGGTAGCATGTAAGAAATAGAGGTTCTGCTTTAAAGTGATTAAAGAAAGTGAACATCAGAACTTCTCAAACTCTTCCAAGGTGCTACCTTCCCCCCTACTGTGTCAAGCACTCCTGTCATGCTCAAGTGACTGCAGTGGTGGTTCATGGGAAGGACAATTTACCCTCTGCTCTTCAGACCATCTATTTTAGGGCACTGGCTTTAGTCTTTCCTCCTTAAAAAACTTAAATGGGCTTTTTTGCTCCCCATAGTCAGCCACACTGGCCTGGGCTCTCAGTTTTGGTAGAATTTGATCTGAAGTTTGATGGTGACAAATCTGTGTCAATTAAAGCTGAAGGCAGTGCTAGAGGCACCATCACATATGTACTACTATATCTGCTATAAGCGCTATGTTGAGCCTGTAAAAATGAATGAAAATACTCTAATTCATGGAAATCAATAATATATTATTAAACAAAGAAGCCTTCAAGCATTTCTGTTTATGTATGCAAACCTTTCTAAGAGAAAGCAAGCCATGTTCAGTGAGAGTAATAGTCTCTATGGAACAGACTGAGTTACTGTACAAAGGTACAGAGGATCAGAGCTAAAGGTGTTAGAAATATCAATAACAGAGATGTATGGAAGCTGCAGATCTCTCCAACTGTCCTAAAAATTAAGTTGACTTAAATGACAATTGAATTTAACTTTTCCTTTCATCTACTCTTCACTCTTTTTACTGCAACTTCTCCAATTTTTAGACTGATTTTCTCATAATTAATTGGACAATTCATTGTAACTTAGTAAGGACTTATCAAGGATGCTCATCAAACAAATACCTACAGATCTAAAATATATCCACACTCTAGGAATTTCATTAGAAGGAATTGCTGTGCATATTTCAGAATTGTTCTTCACTTGCACCAAAGACTGGAAAAGCAAATGTTAGGATTATATTTCCCTTCACAGATCTCATAGGTTTTTGAAAGGTGGTGTAGAATAAAATTACTGCATTGATTGGAAACTCTGAAGCTCTCAAAGACTTTTTTAGGGGAAAAAAAGGGAAAATGGTCTTGAAATTTCTATGACAATTGCAGGCTGATACTGCAGCTCCCTTGATGTATCACTCTCCAGCTTAAGGAAGCTGGAGGGAACATCACAGCCACCAGTGCAAACTTCCTCTGGCAAGATTGTTCAGTGCCACTAAAGGTGGAACCCTAAGTCTCAGTATCTCCATTCTCCAACCCTTTTCCCCCTTTTAACTA
>JAWMRA010000130.1:18752175-18804070 GCA_035584735.1 Pseudotriccus pelzelni
TTTGGGATGCCTTCCTCCAGTTCCAGCGACGGGTGGCACTCGGAAGAAAACTGAAGAAGTGTCATCCCCCCTGGATACGCTGGGGGAGTGATACAGAAGAGGGGTTGCTTAGGGGTCCATAATTTTTTACTACTGTTAGTGTTTGCATTAGTATTAGTGTTAGTATTGCTATATTCATATTCATATTGTATTTTACTCTGTTTCAATTATTAAACTGTTCTTCTCTCAACATACAAGTTTTATTTCTGATTTTCCTCCCTGTTGCACTGTGGATAGGAATGGGGACAGAAATGGGGATGAGGATGGGGATGGTGGGGAGCAAGCAGCAATTCACAATTCTTTAGAGTCCAGCTCTTATGTCAGGCTTTCTTCAATGAGATTTAGAATCTTGGTGTCATAAAAACCACCATCAACACACCCGTCATTCATGTACTTCACTGTCCTGGCTGTCAGTGACACATTAGACAGCAGAGAGTTCCGAATAAGGTCCAGAGGTCCTGAAACGCACATGAAACACAAGCAGGTAAAAGAAAGTATCTTCTCTAGGCAATCAAAGCCAATTTATGCCATAAATGCTAAGGATGGAGAAATTTTTTTTCATTTTCCTGAATGAAAATGCAGATCTTATCCACCCACAAAACTTGTTTGCTTTCCCTGTGTTCCTGACCATGGTCTTTCAAAGGCGTGTTTCCGAGGTTACGCATACACTGCACTGACAAGTCCACTTACTCTTTTTAAACTTGGTACTTCTTAATTTCACTGGGGTCTCTAGCTGAAAACATGAAAGAGGTGAGAATAAATATTGCCATTCCATCCATGCTTTATTATTTAATCTATATACTTACCTCCACATTGAGAATACTGACTAAGGAGTGGTCAGTGGAAATTTATTTTTTTTTCCAAGTCTTAGTAAGAAAAATGACTCAGTAATAATTTTTTACTATGTCAACTTTACGGAAGTCTTTCTTGACTATCAATGACCATTTTTTTTGCAAATTAGAGCTGATAGGCACTTTCACCAAGCCTGCCATGGAGTGCAACTCCCTAGAGATAAAATACTCTACTTTTGGATTTTCCATCCCATGTCCTAGCAACAGTAATGTTTTTTTCCATTGTAGTCCTAAAGCTGCACTCACCCCACAAAGAAAACCACACTTTTTGATGCTCCAGAGGCTGTATACATGTGAATAAGTGCTACTTCACTGAAAAAAAAACCCCAACCAACCAAAAACCCACATGCCCAGTTCTGACACTGAACAGGATTTTACACTTTTTGTGCAATATAAATGCATTATTGTGCATATATTATACAATATATATGCATTATTACTAGTGATTTAAGCTATTAAAATGACAAAAGGACAAGATTTCCTCCATGCAGCCCTCATTTCATTTTAGAAAGTACAAGATGGAAAAGAAGGAGCGTCCTACCTTCTACTACTAGCTTCTTTGATGCTTTTGCTTTCCCCTTTTTCTCCCTAGTACAAAAGCAACTTCAGCAGCAACATTAGCAAATGTTCTGTCAACCTTAGGGGGAGAATATCATCCACTATTTAGTCAGTTCCCTAACTTCTTGTGTCAGGACACAACTAATTAGGATTTTATTCATTTTTTGCAGACCACACTGCTGTCTCATTTGTCTTCTCAACTAACCTCGTTGCCCTACTGTTTAATTAATTCTCTCTTCAGTATTGCAGCCTGCTTCATATCCCATCTCCTCCAATCTCTCCCCAGACACATCAAGGGGGACAGCTATCATATCAAGACCTTAAGGAAGCACATTTGCTGTTTATCCATCCTGTCAGTAACAAGCAACCTTTGCCTCTTCTTTTAGTCTTTTTCCCATCTCTCCTTCTACCATACCACCTAAATTTTTAAGCCTTCCAAGTGCAGAGTGTGGTGATCCCGCCACTCAGTACTTTCCTGCACAAAGAAAAAGCTGTCTTTGACACGTGACTCCTCTAAATTTCAGTTGAATACCATTTTATTTAATTTCTCATTGACTTTATTATTAGGGTGCTGAAAACACACCTTCTTTCCTTTTTAAAGCATGCAGCCATAACCAAGTTGAATCACATACCCACGGCAAGTACAAATGAGAAGACTTCTTGACTGGAGGTGTTTGAGGATCTTCTCAAACGATGGGGCCCAGCCCTGTAGAGAGTGTAGTGGCTTAACTTATGGTAATTTCCTTCTCTGATAAGGTTTTGAGACCCTTAACTGCATTCTTTAAGTCCTGGCACCCCTGAAGCACCTGCACCAGCACCACCCACAGCTCTCCAGAATATCCAATGGCAGACAGAGTCAGAGGAGAGAAAAGATCGTTTTATTCTGTTCATCAAATGGGGGGAGGCCCAGGAGCCACAGCACTCCCAGCAGCAAATATGAACCAGCACTTGGAACAACAGAGGAGTTGCAGTTCTCCACAAGGAATCCCACCAGCACCTTTGCCTGCACACCTGCAGATGAGCTGCTAGGAAACACACTGAGCAGCCTTTCCCATCATGCCTAAGCCTGCTCTTCCAGGCAGCCACCCCACCAACATTGACTCAAGCCATGAGGTATCCGGAGAGCGCTGAGCAGCCACACTTGGCTGGGACAGGAAGGCTGCAGCCAGCACGCCAAGAGAGCAGACCTTCTCTGTCACCTCCTGCAAGGGCAGCTCCTCATCAGCCGGGCTTGGCAGGTTGGGCCCCACACTCTTGGGGGAGTTGAGAACTTACTTAAGTGTACTGTGAGAAATTAAGGGCTTGTTAGACACCATTCTGAGAAGTGTACTGTAAAAAATTTAAGGGCTTCTTGGCCAAGACCTTTTGAGTCTAACTACTGGGCTGGTTGCCAGAGTTATGGTGACTGGACAGTAAAGCACAGGAGCTCCCTAGCACAGGCCCAGTGCCTTTGTTCAGCCTGATGAGAATTTACAACATGTTTTGTGTCCCTGACTGATGGGTTGTGACATCAGTACTTTGGGTGGGTGAAACAGAACAGGAAAAAATGAGAGTACTGGTGAGGAGAGATTAGAAAATACTCTTTTTTGCCTCTTCAGCAGATTGGCTGGTTATGTCTCTCTCTCTCTCTCTGCATATTTAGCATATGTGTTACTGTCATGTATTTGTCAAGATGCTTATGCCCCACACAAGAGTGCTTTGTCAACTATATGAACAGGATACAAAAGAGTGTCTTTGAAAAGTTTTATTTTACACCCTCCATTTCACAAACCTTTATACAAGCTGGAGAAACCGAATCTAAGCAGTAAGTTGTAAAAGTTTCCTGTTCACACAAACCAGCAGACCTGTTTTTCATTGATTCACCTTTCCTTTGTCCAAAAGCAGGGCACTGCACATCCTCATCTGCCTCAGATTCTGAAGAAGTGAAAGGACACGATTTTTGGTTGATGTTGAATCAGTATCAGCCACTACAATTAGGAGAGTCACAACCATGGCAGAGCATTCCCTGTTCTTTCCAATTCCCTCCACCTCTGTAAATGTGGAAACACTGTAAAGGCTCCAAGAACAAGGTGATGATTTCTGACCTGAAGGAGCATGTCTGCAACAAGCCATCTACTCTACGAACAGCAGAGCCAGCCCGGGTCAGGGAGATGAGTTTCCATCCCGTATTTCAAGAGGTGAAGGGATTTGCTTGTAGGTACTGGCAGATCCCAAGGAGAAACTGTTTCACCTCTCACAGTAAGGTACCAGCCCCTCAGCTCATTCAAAATGGCTGCAGTTCAGCAACTGCATCAGGTACAGACTTATGGAGTTCCCCCCAGGCCTGCTTTCCAAAATGTGCCTGTCTGCCTTATAAAAGGAGTCCAAGGTCTTCTGAACATCAATAAGCAACAAGGTTCTCCAGAAGCTCTTCTGCCTTGTTCAGATGACAAGAAGTGCTATCTGCTCCCTGTGGTTTTCAGGTTTTCCACAAGGGAGGGGGGCTTTTTGGTCCTGTAGGCAGCAGTGCCTGCGATCCGGGATCCTCGGATGGAACTGATGTACGGCAAAAGGGGAGGCTCCCGCACCACCAACGCGGTGCCCTTGGGAGTATAGGCTCGGAGCAGCAACTCCTCTTCTGCATGAGCCGTCACTGCCACCCATCCTGCACAGTCGAAAGGAATACAGAGAGTGAGACAAGTCCCCAGGATCAGAACGAGGGTTCTGACACAAACTACTGCCTCCCATAGTGGCTGAGAACCTGAGCTTACGCACGTGTGGTTTCTTTCAGAAATCAAGCTCAAAGGTCATATCCAGCTCTTTCCCAGTAGAAGGCAGCACCTAAAGCCACATCTTACTCTCCCCAGACATAGCTCTTTCCTAGTAAACTGAAGAAGGATGGCGGGAACTACCAAAAACGCAATAAAGCTTTCCAATCAATGGCCCTTTCCCTCTCACCTGGACTGCCAACAGCGTCCCAGCCATTCCTGATGCTGTGGAACTTGTATGGCAGCCAGAACATAAAGCATTCCATTGTAGCCATTCCTGTACAAGCATGGCTGTCAATCTTCATTCTTGGAGGTTGCCAAGCCTCAGCTGGACAAAGTCATGGCTGCTATAATTTTGTGTTGCTGACAACCCAGCTCTGAGCAGGAAATATGGCTTCACCCCTTCAGAGGGCTCTTCCCATCAATGTTTCTAGGATGCACACCCTGCAAAGCAAACTAATGAAGACATATTAAATTACCTGCAGAGGAAAACTTGATATCTGCAACTGCCTCGGTGGTACCAATTCCTTTCAGTGTAATGTCCTGAGGGACAAGTGGGGGGAACTCCTTCATTCGCTCTTCCCCACCCATGGGAACCTAAGATCAAAACACAGAGAAGGGATTTCATAGTCAAGAGATCCTTCAGCACTCCTGCCTCAAACTGGCAAGCAAGGCACAAGAGGGAATAAACACATGAGACATTTGTTAGCCGATTAAGAGCTGGCTTGAATAACCTACAGGACCTATTTCAGGTTTGCCAGAACAGAATCGGGATCACATCCAGAGGAACCCCGTGGGAGGTGAGCACGATGGAGTGCCCACCGCAGGACACAGCTGGTGGCTCAGCCCAGCCACCTTGATGTGAGTGACAGCACTGGTTCTCCATGTGCACAGGAATGGGAATGCCAGGACAGGGACAGCTCACCCCATCTCCCAACAATCTGCAAGTGCTACACAGTACACTGTCATACCAAGGAAGAAGTCAGACCACTGAGAGATGAAGAGGCGTGCAGAGGATCCAGCAGGGAAAGAATAAGAAAGGTACATTTTTCAACTGCCATTTGTGCTGAAACCCCAGTCTGAAGGTTTGCCATGGAAAATATCCCTATTGCTGCCTGCACTTAAAGCCAGTTCAAGAAGAGCCAAGTATGAGGGAGCAGAGCACTGCAAATCTTATCAGCCGGAATGCTGGAAACAGAAGCTCCCCTGAAAACACACCATCTCTAGTGCTCTCTCCTATCGCACCTGCAGCCAGGTAGTCTGTGCAAGTACAGTGCTCCCCACTGCACATCTCCACTGTAGGAGTCCCAAACTCCTGATACATGTGGATTTGCCCTGTCAGTTGTGCCCCAGACAGGATGCTTCACCAGGCAGGACAGCTGCCTGCCAGCAGCCAAGAGCCCCCACGGCATCTCCTCTCACCTTTAGTAACTCTCGGCCAGCATGCTTCTCGTAGATGGCGTCTGCGTTACTCAGGGTAGTGATGTGGACTGGCAACAGGTTAGAAGCCACGACAGAAAACCAGGCAGACTTTTCTCCCTGAAATAAATAACAAGAGGCTGTTAATTATGGTAACAGAAAAGCGGTCCTGAATTTCTCTCTCCTGCCCCGTTTCTTTCCTGCATGTTAAAAAATTGTTTGCCTGATGTCCCATCCCTGTCCTTGCCTCTGCCACTGTGGAGCAGCCAGGGTTTATGTAAACTGGGGACTTGAGCTTTCAGGACAGAAGCACCACAGCTTCACCATCCTGCCTCAAAGCACTCCCAATGCCCCATCTCCCTCCATCACAGCTGCTTAGCTCAGACAAATTATCCCAGGGAGATCTTTGTCTCTGATTGAGGCATTACTACTCTGTCTTGCCAAGCTGGTTTTTTGGGACAGGGCTCTGGATTTTCATCTTAGTTGTGATGGAGCTCTCCTGCCATACCAGTACATTATTACTTACAGAATTCTTCTCCCTCCACCTTTCTAGTTTTCTTCCAGCAGGTCAAGAATGTCCTTAGCAAAGTACCAATTCAACATTTCTGTGGTGATCTTGGAAAGCTGACTGAAACAAAAGAATAGCCATACACACCCCCAAAACAGGGCAAGCTACTGAGAAAAGGATCTAGCACTTATGGCAATGCCTGTGTGGAAGACATATCTTTAGAGGTCAGCTCCACACAGTTCAATAAAGGGTTATGGTATGGGATTTGTAATAAATGGTAAAAATTATTGGCAGTGGAGGCACACAGTACCTTTTAAAAATATGTTTACAGAAACTAAAATACATATGCAATTAATTGCTTCCTCTGGCAAATTCTTCAGAGGTCTGTGTCAGGAAAGAAAAATGTCCATGCTTTTCTCACCTGGTAGCCAGCTTTCACAAAACACAGAAATGAGGAAAACTGTTGGGATTTGATTGAAGCCTGAGACAAACTTTGATCAATGGAAAAATGATTCCACAAACCAGGAAACCAAGATGTAAGAGGAGGAGCTATTTGGAAATATGAACACCCAGAAGCCGTAATAGAATCTAAGCCTTCTTGTTGTTATGTCTGTCCCAAAAGACAAACTTGTCCTTTATATTGAGACTTCCTAGATGTGTCCTTTAGTGAAGAGAAGATTGCTGCAGTGAATAGCAGCAGTCCAGAGACAAGACAGGTAAATGAATTATTTCTGCCCTTAATCAATTGTAACTCCCCTAGTTATCTTACAGACTTACCCCTTATCTGTCCCTGTGTCTTACCCTATCCCGTCTCCAAGTTTTACATATTCTGCCCCTGTTACACCCTAATTCTAGTTCTTTCCATCCAGACCCCTTAAAAACCCTGCTCCTTATCTAATAAAGCAGTTTGCCTCTGACCAACATCCCTGCTGGGCCTGTCGTTATTTGGCTCTTGGTTCGCGGCCTGGGGCTGCGCCCTGCTGCTCCCAAACCCTGCAGCAGCCTGTTAGCAGCTTGGCACAGCAGCCCCCGGTGGACTCCTGGCTTGCCCTGCCCCTGCCCTGAAGCATTCTCCTCCCTCCCTTCCTGCCTTGTGCCTCTCTGTATGGGAATGCTTTGTTAGCATTCAAAAGCAGTTACCATTATACACTATAAAACATTGCATGCTGGTAACAAGGAACTAACCTTTCAACTACCCATCCCAAGGCATTCTGATCTTATGCAGTGATTTATTAACAGATTCATCATCTCCAAAGCGGCAAAAAGGGGTCTGGCAAAGTTACACAGGAAGCCTTTCATGTCTGGTACTATAGTAAGAAATGAAGCAGATGCTGCCAAAATCCTTTCTTCCCTTACCTGTAAGTAGTCTATACGTCCCAAGGCTGCTAAAAACAAGGCTGTCCCTGGCTTGAGAATGAAGGTCCGTGGAACAATGGCAACTGTTGGCAAAACCAGCTTTACTTCCTTCTCTGTCAGGAGATTCAAAACCTGCAAAATAAATTGCACTGCCACAACTCATTCCAGATGTTTCAGTGGGGACAATTAAATTAGTATTGGCATTATATTGATAGAGGAAAAAGACCAAGTAAAGCAGTGTAAAGAACATCTGACAGAACAGTTCAATTCTGGTTCACACAGTGAGAAACAGGAAGAGGCAAGTATATCACCATTCTCCATGGCAATGCCGAGTCCATGTCAAAATGTAACAGCTGTAAGAAGCCTGTTGGGCACGAATGTAGGCATCCAGGGTCTGGCTGGAACAAGCTCACCCAAGATTTACTGTGTTTTTGCACAACTGCAGCCATGTGCAGAACTGGAGACCACCTTCAGCTATGACATTTGAGTCACTTCACTTAGGTAGTTACACAAAGTGTCAAATCAATACTAGCCGCAAAGCTAATCTCAAAGTATCTCACTAGAGAAAAGTCCTTGATCACAGCGAAGAACGACTCAAACTGCAGGATGACCAGCCTGACTCACAGCATGGATCTGTACCCTGAGCACAGCAAAACAAGCTTCCCCTCTGTGAGGGCTCCCAAATGCTCCTGCTGCCCTGTCTTCCTCTCCTCCTTCTTCTTTTCCATCTCCTGGCTCACCTAGCTCATCTGTTTAGATGTTAACTTGTTTCACTGAAATGAACCACCCCAAAAGTCTACTTAAAAGCCAGGGACTTAACCAGCAGTGCTGCAGCCACAGCAGTCTGATCACTTTCTACGGAAGTACAGTTCAAATCCAGTCATGCAACAACGGGTCAGCACAAAAAGCAGTGCCTTGAAGGAAACAACTCGTCTCCAGGTTGATGGTATCTCTATCCTAGGGGGCTGACAGCAGAAATGCTTCCAGCTGTGCCCCCAACACATGCCAGTCATGCAGATGCAAGTTTGGACCAGTCTGGACATGAGGATTAATCTCAAGCTTTAAAAGACCTAAATAACAGGGGCTGTGGTGCAGCCAGAACCCCTAACACTCTTCCTATGTTCTCATGCAGACATTCTTTAGCTTCGAAGTCATGACAGACTTCAACACCAGTTCTAAAGATGAGGTTTTGTCCTGCTAGCTACAGGTTTTCTTGAGCTATCAGTAATCCTTTTCTAGGCTTTCCAGAAATTTGGCTTTGTAAGGAGTCATGAGGAAGCAGCTAAAAACAAACCTCCGTGGAAAAAGGCAAAAAATTTAATCCCATCAAATGCCAACAGCCCCTTTCCTTCCCTCTTATTCCAAAATAAAATAAAATAAATAACATAAAATAAACCTGCTTTTAACTTTCAAAATCTGCCATATAGACAATCTGCTTGTTCTCCACTCAGATTGAACACAGGAACAAAATCTGATCTGACACTTGGCATGTAGCTTTTCAAAGGCACAGCAAGGATAATCAAAATCAGAAACAGCAGCATTTCTGGATGCTGGAAAGCCCTATTGTTTTCCACACATATTCAACTCCAGAAAAGGGAAAGAATATATACAATCTCAGGTTACCAAATCAGCTCTCTAAATTGATGAATGTCTTTACGCTGACTATCAGAAAGCGAAGTGCCACTGTAGAGCAGATTATGGTCTGCACACACCAGTAGAAAACCAGTAATTTTCTGGTGTTCATCAAAGTAGTACAGCTCTAGCACTTTGTTCTCTTCGGAACTTTCTCATTTCCCTGCTTTTTAATCTTCCCCAAAAGATAACCTGCAGTGCTGCATGGCCATCAAAGCGATCAAAAATCCAAAATTGTTTTGGACATGTGCATTCTATCAGCACTGACTTCAGCAGAGCCATTACTCTACTGAAACACTGATGCAGGTCAGAGCTACTGGAGCCATTAACAGGAACAACACAGATCCTGTTAGCTTCAGGAGAATGCTTTCTCTAAGATTTGGTTCAGTCATACAAGTCTGGTTATCCTTCCAAGCTCCCCCTTTTTCAGTAGACTGGAAGAGCTCAAGAAATGGCAGCTTCATTGGATGATGCTGGTATAAACTTGCTTAGAACACTCTGCTTTACGTCCCCTCATTCAGAGGTGACAAAAGATTGATGATGCAGTCCTACAGCTCTTTGCAAAGCTGGCAGGATGCACGATTCAGAAATACGTTACCACATGAAACCTTCTCAAGTAAACGCAAACCATACAATTCCCAAACCAAAAGAATCCTAAACCCAGGACTGCAGCAAAAATACTCTTCCACAGGCACAGCTAAAGCAGAACAGTCCTACCGAACCCTGTCATCCCGAAACACGGCACCACAGAGTACCTACACAGTCTTCCTTTACAATTCCTGGAGTGTCGAAACACCAGCGAGCATCCTTCACTTCATTGTGTGTGAACTCCTCCCTTTGCTCTTGCTTCTTAAGGGAATGTTTGGGGTCTTCATCTATGCTGTAGGAGAGCATGTCAGGATCAAAGTCAACCACAGGGCTAGCCTTCTGCCGTTGAAATGTTCTTCCAACTCTTCCTGGATTAAAATGAAAGGTTTCCTGGTTATTAATTTATTAACTTGCCTTTCCCTCAATCAAACATCTGCCCCTTTCCTGGTTTAAAAGATGCATATCAGTAACATAAACATGATAAATACACTACATGACTAGAAATTTGTGTGTTCAAAAGCCAAAATGATAAGAAGCCCCGAAATCTCAGCAGTGACCAAATCACAGACACTCCATTATTTCCAATTAATGGTAAAGCAAGCTGCCTTCTTTTTTCAGTGCCTCAGACTTCCAAATACAAAATTATTTGAAAAACAGAGCTATCCTCTGTAAACCTCCTCTTTTGGGCACATACTAAAATGATGTACAACCACCGTGGCCTGCAGCCCAAAACGTGATTATTTAAAAATTAAACTTGTTTTCTTCCTTCGGGAATGAGAGATGGCTCACAGTGTGATGTCCTTGTAAACTACTAAACCGTCAGAATTTGCCAACCTAGTTCAGATGGGAGGTGCACTGCACAGCGGAAACCTCTGCAATGCTACTGCAGCAGCTGATGAGTAAGTACTTAAAAGAAGTGCTAATGATGCTGCTTATGGAGGAGATAGAGGTCTTGTCCCCATTACTCTGGGAGCAAACAGCGGTCAAAATAATTTAAATGCGAGCCTGGAAATTTTTTACTACTTCTACAGATAGCATGTTCTTCCAGTAATTAAATGGAAATGAGTTCTTATCAGTGTGGGAAGGAATTACTTGCAAACAACTGGATTCGACAGCAAATTAAGGAGTGAATAATCGTTTGTGTAATGCAGTATTTTCATTGGTATGGCCCAGAGTAGCAATACCATTACTCAGGCAATACTCACCCACTAAGTAGCCTTGCTTTTTAAGGTGATTAAGGTACTTTTTTTCTTCACTGCTTAGCTCATCTTCTGTTTTTGTTGCCTCCTCTTTCAGCCTCTCCTGCCTTCGGAATATCCTATCACATGTAGGATTAATGATAGGAAATTTCAACAGGTTCAGTGTTGTTCCTGGAAAAAAAACCCAGAAGGTACCTTTGGGTCTCTTGACTAACTGGTACATTTAAGCTCTGATGAACAACAAAAGAAAAATTGCTTCTCCAACTTTTTGGTGAAACACAGTAACATAAAGTCAGAGGTTGAACTACAGCTGCTCCCATAAAGTACCAGTCTCCAAAGTCAGGGCAGCAAAAAGGAGCCATCCACCCAGTTGAGACCTGCTCTCACCTTTAGTTTGAATAAAAGGATCTCAGAGCCAAGTGGTGTTAAGACTGACTTAATACACCTCAGGCAAGCCTCACCTCCAGCAGCTTGGTTTGGCCTACAGGTGCTCACCAGTCTACCTCCTGGATTCTCCAAACTGGAGGGCATCCCTAATTGTTAGGCAGAGGACAAGGGGTGTGAATCAGGTACCATCCCCACTGGCAAGGGAGCACGCAGGCCAACTCTGGTTTACTAGGCCCCTTAGTGCTCCGGGACATGCAGCACCCTCAGCACATACTTCCTACAGTACCTGCTGCCCCGAGCAATCACAGAACCAATAAGGTTGGACAAGACCTCTGTGATCATCAAATCCAACTTATGACTGAAAACCAACACGCAACTAGACCATGGCACTGAGTGCCACGTCCAGTCTTTCCCTGAACTCCAGGAACAGTGCGTCCACCACCGCCCTGAGCAGCCCATTCCAACGTCTAATCACCCGTTGTGTGAAGAAATTCCTCCTGATGTCCAACCTAAGCCTCCCCTGGCACAGTTTAATACTATGTCCTCTTGTCCTGTCACTGGTTGCCTGGGAGAAGAGACCAACCTCCACCTGGCTACAACCCCTGTGCAGGCAGTTGTAGAGAGTGAAAAAGTCTCCCCCAGGCCTCCTCTTCTCCAAGGTAAGCAGCCCCAGGACCCTCAGCCACTGCCCAGAGGTGACAATCTGAAGTACGGCACAGCTCAGAAGCTCACTGCCCACCACGGGGAAGCTCAGGGTGGCGGGTTCCCATCTGATGACAAGCTCTCCTGCCACAAGAGTGGCCCAGAGGCCCAGGGGCTCGCTAGCGTCGGGTAAGGAAGCAGGGCATTCCCTGACCTGGCCAGGGGGACACGGTGGCCCTGTCGATGATGTCCGGGGCGCGGGACTTGCAGTAGTCGGAGTGCAGCAGGGTGTTGAACAGCGTCGACTTGCCGGAGTTGGTGGCGCCCAGCAGGTACACGTCCCCGGCGCACTTCCAGGAGCGCTGCAGCCGGCTGACCAGCCCCTCCATGCCGAAGCCCGTCTTGGCGCTCACCAGCCGGATATCCACCAGCGCGGAGCCCGCCAGCCCGGCCCGGGCGCAGGCCTCCGCCACCCTCTTCCGCAGCCTCCCCAGGTGCCCGGGGGCGTCGGCGGGCAGCAGGTCCACCTTGTTGCCCACCACCAGCACGCCCGAGGCGGGCACGCCGGGGCCCAGCAGCGCCGGCACCTGCGGCAGCACCGGGTCGGGCAGCTCCAGCACGTCGAGCACGTAGAGCAGCAGCGGCCCGCGGCCGTGGCGGGGCGGGCGGCGCAGCGCCGCGCTCACCACCCGCCGGTGCTCGTCGGGCGGCAGCCGCAGCCGCAGGGCGCGCCCGTGGTGCGCCAGCGCCCAGCACCGCTGGCACACGGCGCCGCGCAGCCCCGCCGTGCCCTCCGACTCCACCAGGCTGCGGTACTTCTCGGCCGGCACGAAGCCCGGCGCGTCGCCGTCCGCGCACTGCAGCTCGGCCCCGCAGCCCGAGCAGCTCACGCCGCTCGGCGGCACCGACGGGTCGGGCACGCCCGGGATCCCCGCCGCTGCGCCCCGAGCCCGCCGCTCCCTGCCCGGCTCCCGCTCTCGCCGCGGCTCCCGCTCCCGCCGCGGCTCCTGCTTCTGCTCCCGCTCCCGCCGCGGCGCCGCCGCCGCCTCAGCCGGGTCCGGCTCGTACTCGAGGAACACGAAGCGCTCCTCCTCCTGCCCCCCGCCCGCCACCGCCGGCCCCCCGCCCCGCCGCAGCCGCCGCAGGGGAGCGCGGGGCTGTGCGCGGCCGAGGCGGGCCAGGAGCGGCGGCAGCAGCCGGAGCATGGCCGGCACGGCGGGCACCGCGACAGCCACCACGGCGGGGACGGCGCGCCCGACGCGCGCACGACGTCACGCGGCGCGCGGGCGCCTCGCGGCAGACGTCAGAGCGCGCGCACGCAGCCGCCTTCCCCCCCCCTAATCTGGCCGGCGCCATCGCGGTCCCTTCTCGCCGCTCCTCTCGCCCCCCGCCCGGCCGCCGCCCGCGCCCCTGCCCGCCGCCACCATGTACGACGCCGACGAAGGTGAGACCTTCCCCCCGTCCTTTTTTTTTTTTTTGGCCTTCCACCACTCCCCGCCTTTTTCTCCCGTCCGTCCCGACTAGGCGGGCAGGGGCGGCGCGCGGGGTCCGTAGGAGCCGGGAACGGGGGGGATGCTCCGGACGCGCTGGGATCTTCCGTAGGAGGCGGGAGTGGGGGGGGCGCGCTGGGCACGGTGGGCTCTCCCGCGGGAGCCGGGCGGCCACAGAATCACAAATCAACTGGGTTGGAAAAGACCTGTAAGATCATCGAGTCCAATCTTCAACCTAACACCACCTTGTCATCTAGACCATGGCACTAAGCGTCACATCCAGTCTCTTCTTAGACACCTCCAGGGGACTCCACCGCCTCCCTGAGGAGCCCATTCTAATGCCCAGTCACTCTCTCTGTAAAGAACTTCTTCCTAATGTCCTACCTAAACCTCCCCTTGCACAGCTTAAGACTGTGCCCTCTTGCCTTGGAGAAGAGACCAACCCCTACCCGGCTACAACCTCCTTTCAGAGAATTGTAGAGAGTGATGAGGTCTCCCCTGAGCCTCCTCTTCTCCAGGCTGAACAGCTCCTGCTGCCTCAGCTGCTTCTCATAGGGCCTGTACTCTGGTCCCTTCACCAGCCTTGTTGTCCTTCTTTGGACTTCCTCCAGCACCTTGATGTCCTTCCTAAACTGAGGGGCCCAGAACTGGACACAGTGCTCCAAGTGTAGCCTAATCAGTGCCAAGTACAGGGGAAGAATCACTTCCCTGGTCTTGCTGAGTTCAGTATTCCTGATACAGGCTGGGATGACATTGGCCTTCTTGGCCACCTGGACACACTGCTGGCTCACGTTCAGCTTGCTGTTAATCAGAAAATCAGACACAGGTGCTGTTGTGGTGCTGGAAGGTCCCTTAGCCGGCCAGGAGGGACACTGAGGTGGTGATGGGAGCCTGGCTCACATGCTGTGCTTCTTTCCCCACAGATATGCAGTATGATGAGGACGATGATGAAATCACGCCCGACCTGTGGCAAGAAGCCTGCTGGATTGTCATTAGGTGACTGGTTAAAACTTGCTGTTCTTTAATCCTTCAGTGCATGTGCTCTTGGCCTCACAGGTGACGTCTGTTTTGCTACGGACACATCCTGGGAGCTGCAGGCTTGGTTATGCTGAATTGTGTGTTGTAGGATATTCAGAGGAGAAGGGCTTTAAGCAAAATCAGAAAAGTTCTTTAGTAGGGATAAAGAAACCGTGCTGACCCCTGGGGGGGACACACTGTTTTCAGTGAAGTAAGAGGTGGTTTTGGTTCTGTATCAAGCACATGATTTTGTCCACTAATCTCAGCTGATGCTGTCAGTACTTAACTATTTGCACTATTAAGTGGTTTTTTCTATCAAAAAAAAAGACCTGCAGCTTCTTGTGACTGTTAAGGAGTGGGGTGCCATGTGGAACTGAGTAAAAAGTGTTTATTTTCTTAGTTGCATCGTTCATAAGATGTACCTGAATGGTGTCTTAGACTGCAAGCAGAAGGGTAGATCTGCAGAGGTGGTCCCATAAGCAGTCTGGTTGGAGAGCAGACATGAGAAACTTTGGAGGCAGAAGGACATCCTTTCTTTTGCAGCCTAGCAAAGCTGTCTTTACTTTCAAACATGTGGGAGGTACCTAATACAGATTCTTCAGCTGAAGCTGCACCTCACTCCATATGACGAAACACTTTGTTTACTGTGAGAGTGACAAGCTCTGGCACAGCTTGTCCAGAGAGGTCATGGAGTCTCCATCCTTGGTGTTATTCAAAAGCTGTCTGGGCCTGGTCATAGGCAATCAGCTCTAGGAAACTTTGCTTGGGTGCAGTGATAGGACAGGGTGACATCCAGACCTCAGCCTCAGCTGTTCTGTGACATAGGTTGATCTTGCCCTTCCTCCTTCCCCTTGGGCAATGGCAGACTGTGCAGCAACAGCAGAATGGCCAAGGGTGTGCTACCTTTCTTGGGAAAGCCTGAAGCTATTGGTAGGGGGGATAGTTCTTGCCAGTTTCCTCTGGAGATCTTGGCAGTGACGGGGCAGAAGCTGAGGTACTGTAGGTTCCCTGGCTCGCTTCAGTAATACCTCACTGAGGTACAGGAGCTTGCTGGCAGGAGCTGATGCAGCAGATGTGTTTAGTTAATCCCATCAAAAGTTAGGATGCGGGGCTTCTAATTTAGGCTTTGATTTTTACAGTTAGATTGTGCTGTGTTGAAGTTAGGTGACCCAAAGGCTAAGGGAAATCTGGAGGAGTGAAGCTGAAACAGGAGAGATACAAGCCAAGAGAAGTTCTGAGAACTATTACTTGGACTTAGGGGGATGGTCTCAGTTTACTGCAGCTTAGAAAATTAGTTAAAGGAAAATAATTCACAGACGTGGTTGGTAAAACTTTGTCTGAATCCACTTTCACTGAGGTTTGTCATCATAATTTAAGGTAGACTGTGCATGCAATCATGGCCTAGCCAAGAGGTGGCAGCACATCTGTTGCTTCGAAGTGTCTGTGTCTTCAAGCAGTGAGAGAATTGTTAAATATTTTTGAACATCTGTGTTTGAAACTCATGCCTTGGGATAAGTGAATACGTTTGATTCTCTACTACATTTCATGGCTTTTGTTATAAATCTTAAGCTTATCAATGTGTGAAATACGTGAATTAAATTTTCTTGTTCATTAATGTACTTTTTTTGTTTCTAGCTCCTACTTTGATGAAAAGGGTTTAGTCAGGCAACAGTTGGATTCTTTTGATGAGTTTATTCAGATGTCTGTGCAGAGAATTGTGGAAGATGCTCCACCAATTGATTTACAAGCTGAAGCCCAGCATGCCTCAGGAGAAGTGGAAGAGCCGGTAAGTGGAGAACCCTGGCAGAGATGATGTGTTTTTACAATCAAAATCATTTTATGTCAGATTTATTCAGGCCCTGTCTTCCAAGAGATGGAAGTACATCTGAATTGTGCTGCTCGTGCAGACAGTAGGACAGAAGGATGAACTCTTTGGAATCTGAGATACGTGGCTAAGTTGTCATACAATCACGTATCTGACTGAGAAACATGTGCAAGAGCTTTGTTAACTATGGAATTGAACTTCCCTGTCCTGTAGAGTTACTCTGTCCTGCTGATTGAGAAGTGACCAAGAACAATTGGCTTCTCTAGCTCATATTGTCAATTACCATGCCAAACTGCACAGACAGAGATGTGGTAGAGCAAGTCAGGCAGCCAAAAGCAAGTTTGGGGGGGATTTTGATTTTTAGTACCTTTAACACTGCAAGAAAGGTTTGTGGCTGAAATCTTGTTAGCTTTCTTCAGCTGAAGTTCGGTCTGGGTTTTCAAAGGTTGCTACAAAAGGCCTCTCTTGAACAACCAAAATGGATATTTCTTCCATTACAGGTAAATGTACTCTTGTTTTCCAGCCCCGGTATCTGCTGAAGTTTGAACAAATCTATCTTTCCAAACCTACACATTGGGAAAGAGATGGAGCACCCTCACCAATGATGCCGAATGAAGCCAGGCTGAGAAACCTTACGTAAGAGCCAACTCGGGAGTGGATAAACACAAGGGAGAACTGCCTCTGCATTATTAATTTATAGTCTTTTTCAATATAGTAGTGCCTTGAAAATGTTATAATTACTCCTCTATTTAAAATTCCATGCCTAGTTTTTATGTCCAAGTGATGATTGATGATGTGGTAGTAATGTGTAATATGCCAGTGAGTTCTTGAATAGCTACATTCATTACTCAAGGCTGTACAGAAAGGTTAATGGCTGACAGATAACGCAGTGGTGTTTTTATTCTGTAGATATTCAGCCCCCTTGTATGTGGATATAACTAAAACAGTCATTAAAGAAGGGGAGGATCAATTACAGACACAACATCAGAAAACCTTTATAGGAAAAATTCCTATTATGTTACGTTCAACGTACTGTTTGTTGAATGGCTTAACTGACCGTGATCTTTGTGAACTGAATGAATGCCCACTTGATCCTGGTGGCTACTTTATCATCAATGGATCAGAAAAGGTAAGAGGTTATACCTTGCACAGATGTCTTTACAGACACTGAAGTTCAGTTGCTTGTTTCCATATGATTTGCCAGGAGCAGAAGCACTCTTATTCCAGTGTATCAGAGTTACTGTGGGTGCTCCTGATCTTGCAGAAAGATGGGCTTTTAGTCCTCAGTTAGGACTTTCTCAAGCTACCTTTTCTTCTTCCCTGAGGCACATTTCCCATCTTCAGTTCTTCCCTTCTTCAGCTGCGTGAACTGTTTTGCACTAAATGCCACTAAGTACTCTAGATATTTTCCTTTCCATTTCCAGCACTGCAGAGCAGCATGCACCTAAAATGAGGCACTTCTTCACTCCGAATGTCCTGCAGGTTGTTCACAGCTATTAGAAAATTAGGTTCTTCCCTCCATTGCTGTGGGTGCAGCTTCAGCAAATCATATCCTCTTCATGCTAATGCCTCACCAGTGAAACTTCTCGTATTTTGTAACTGATACCTGAGTAAACACAGCAAAAGTGTTAGAATTTTATTTTTCTTCTTGGGGAAAAAACCCCAAATCAGTCTTTGATTGTTATAGCTGGCATTTAAATTTAAATGCCTATGTAGTGCCTTGGCAAAACACAGTGAAATGCTTTCTTTATCAGTGTTGTGCCTAAAGCTAACAGAAATGTCTCGGCACAGCCAGCAGGTGCGGTAAGTACGTCACAGAGAACAGTGTTCCCTGAGTCTCTTGTTTTGGTTATTCTGTCTTAACTAGCTGTATGTTTTGCTTAAACCTGAATTTTTTTAAATGTAGAGTGTAATCCAGCTGAATCTGGCAGATTGACTTCATGCTGTGCAATGCTCTTACTGTTAAGGCACCTGAAGGAATAGTAGAAAGACACTGTGCTTATTACTTTAAGCATGCTCTTTTGTCAGGTGTTTACTAGTGTTCTTCTTTCTTCCACAGGTTCTGATTGCTCAAGAGAAAATGGCTACAAACACAGTGTATGTGTTTGCAAAGAAAGATTCAAAGTATGCCTACACAGGAGAGTGTAGATCTTGTCTGGAAAATTCCTCTCGACCAACGAGTACTATATGGGTTAGCATGCTGGCCAGAGGTGGGCAGGTATGTCTGGGCAGTAACAACCCCCACCCTGGGGCTTCGCAGAGAGATTGTTTTAGGAGTTTTGTTACTGTCCTGTCTCTTTGTGTCACTTGCTTTTGGGATTTTGAGAAGAAATTTCTCTTAATGCTAAGTTGTAAAGAAAGTAAATTAAATCAAAGTGTAGTCATATGTTATTCCTGTCTCTCTGGTAAATTATTTGAGGATTGGAATGAGGACTCCATTTGTGGCAGGCTTTAGGGTGAGGCTTAAAGTAATTTTATAATTACTGTACATGAGTTTTTAGAAAATCTAAACAAGCTGTGTCCTGTTTTTTGACAAAGGGCAAAAATGGGAGCAGAGACCAAATATTTAGATGTATTTTGTGGACCACATATAAATTCATATTTAACATCTAGTTGTGCAGTCTGTGAGGGGAAATAAGTACTACTTGTAAATTTTAAAGCAGGTGTCAGTACTCATCGGTACTGGTTGCACTGATGACGTAAAATTTTCCAAGAGTAGCTTTAATAGAAGCTTTACACTACTCTCCCTCCTGGTGTCTGGGGCACTCTTTAGTCCCTCTGCATCCTACAGTATTTCTTTCTGGAAAAGGGGGAATCAGCTTCTTGAACGATCACTTGCACAGTATGTTAGAAAAGCTGGGTTTAAGCTGACAGAAGGAACACTGAAGATGGATAGGATTGCTGTTGGCAAATACACAGGGGGAGAGAAATGATGTGTATGGGTGAACAAGTAGAATTTACATTCCTTTGTATCAGCAAAAACCTTACAAGTTTTTGAAGACTTCTGAAGCTCTAAATACTTTAAAATACCAAGTCATTGCCAGAGTAAGGTTTCAGAACAGCTTCTCAGCTGGCCTGCTGAGAAGTTCGTGTTTTCCTGTGAAAATTTAATAAATACACTTACAATGTATCGTCCAAATCCAGAGAGATATTGTTATTTAAAGGCATGTTCTTCTCCCCATCTTTCCAGGGTGCAAAGAAGAGTGCTATTGGCCAGCGCATTGTAGCGACTTTGCCGTATATCAAACAAGAAGTCCCCATCATTATTGTCTTTCGTGCACTAGGCTTTGTGTCCGACAGGGACATTTTAGAGCACATCATATATGATTTCGAAGATCCAGAAATGATGGAAATGGTAATATATGTTGAATTATTTCCTGTCTTGAAATAATTTTCAAAATAATTTTCCTGTGGTGTGTAGGTGTGGCCATTCATCACTTAAAGCATTGTCCATTTTCCATTTGTAGTTTGTTTCTTTATTATTTTTGTGGGTTGCCTATTAGAAATGTTAAAAGTTCTTTACCTAAATCTATTCTAATGAGTACTTGAAGTGAACAGAGTGCAATAGACATTTCAAAGAGTTAATATGTATTTGGAGAGATACGATCTTCTCCTGTGCCATTGACTTTAATTGTAAAATCTTGATTATACCTGAAAGAGCAACAGGCCTAGAACGTACTCAAATGAGAACTGTTTCTGAAGTCTGAACTAGTTTTTGTGTTCTTCCATTGTGTTTCATTACTGTTGCCAGAAAGACCTGGATCAACATTTAGCAGATCCTGGAAAGAATCAATAACAAACTACTATTGTCATTTCCTTCAACCCCAACAGATATTGGATGCTACAGGATTTTGCTATATTTTTGTGCCTTAGGTCAAACCTTCTCTGGATGAAGCATTTGTTATTCAAGAGCAAAATGTTGCTCTAAACTTCATTGGCTCAAGAGGTGCAAAGCCAGGTGTCACCAAAGAGAAGAGAATCAAGTATGCTAAAGAAGTCCTGCAGAAAGAAATGCTCCCACATGTTGGTGTCAGTGACTTCTGTGAAACCAAAAAGGCCTATTTCCTCGGGTGCGTCAAAACTCTGTCTCACATCTGCAAATGGACCCTGAATACATACTTTATTCTCATATGTGTATATGACTGGAAGAACAAACTGAATGGAAGTTTGTTTTTAAGCTTGGTCTTCTGGATACTCAGTGATTAAACTTTAGGGCCCTGGTATATTTTTGAGGCAAGTTCCAGTAAAATAGGGGGGGGGGGAAGGAAACAAAAGGAGCCTTCAACACATTCTAGATCTTAGGTTAGGTGTAATGATAGTGATAAATGACTTTTTGCATGGAGAAAATGTGGAAATGGATAACTTATATGTAGACAACTACTGATAAGCTGACTGTAATGTAAACTATTAGCACATCGTCTTGATCACTGCTTATTGGTATGCAGATGAACTGTAGCATCAGGAGACTTGCCATTTTACACCTGACTGCAAATGCTTAAACAGAGCCCATATTACAGAACAAGATAGACTGCAGCAGAAGAGGCATTTTAATCATGACTGTAATATTGACTTCTCTCTGTCCTCAACCTGAACTTTCCATGGGTAATTTACCTCTCAGGATGTGCTGAACAGGTCTAGGACATCAGTATTCTAAAGATCTGGAACAGACAGCCTTTAGGAAAGAGTTCACTGATTTATCTGTGAAAGCATGTAATCTTTGTTTTGAATACCTGCTGTCAGTTTAAAACATAAACTATCTTATTTGCTTAGGTATATGGTTCATAGATTGTTGCTGGCAGCACTGGGGAGAAGAGAGCTGGATGACAGAGATCATTATGGCAACAAAAGACTGGATCTTGCTGGGCCACTGTTGGCTTTCCTGTTCAGAGGGTAAGTGTCACTTTTTCTTTGGACATAATTAATGACAGAGGCATTGCCAACTCTGTACTTCTAAATCAGTCAGACTAATTCTGTTGTGTCCGAGAGCTGGTCTTAGTCAACAAAGCCTGTATCTGACTATGATTTTTTCATGGAGTGGTTAAGTTTCCTATGATAGTTGGTGGCTAGCATTGACATGTTTTGGAGCAAATTTTGTTCATTTTCACAAACAGGTTAATTTGTTTTATTCCCTTCCGCCCCCTTGCTAGTTACAAATTGCCTCTTTTCAGGAGGTCAGTGACTTTTTTTCCAAATAGCACTGAGTATGGTGAATTGCTACAGCACTATTCAGTCATGTTTTTTGGTGTCTTCTTCTACAGAATGTTTAAGAATTTGCTGAAGGAAGTGAGAATATATGCACAGAAATTTATTGACAGAGGGAAAGATTTCAACTTGGAACTGGCAATTAAAACGAGAATTATTTCAGACGGTTTGAAGTATTCATTGGCAACTGGAAACTGGGGTGATCAGAAGAAAGCTCATCAGGCCAGAGCAGGAGTATCTCAGGTACAGCAGCTGTGTCGGGTTTATGCAAGAGAAAAACTGTATCATGGAAGGGTTTAACATGGCTTAGCAGCCTTGCATGTTGTATGTTAAACAGAGACATTTTTGAAAAGAAACTTTCTTAGCTAACACAGATGACAGTCCAAATAGTTTGTTCAGGTGTGTGGTTTGGGGATTTTTTTTGTGGTGGTTTGTTTTTTTATTCACTGCTAAACAGTTGGTATAACTCTTCTAAAGATTTTTTTTTTGTGTTAGAGCATATGCTTGTGTGTCTGGTAAATTCCTGGATCCTAGGGTATCTTTTGGGAGGATGGATTTCTTTCCTGTAATTACTTCCAGTCCTTCACAGGTGGTTAAAGAAACTTGAGTGTCATATAAAAGTTACATATTCCACTGCAAATGATGGGGAGCATTGACTTTAGGAGGAGCAGTGTAGTGCTTAGTTGAGTCCCTTTCTCCTAAAGATGGAAACAGGAAAAAGGTGTCAATTTTAAAATGCCAGCACATTTTGTTGTCTGGAGCCCTGGTGGCATCATAATTTAAGGAAAGCAAAGTAAAGAAAGGGGGGGCAAAGATGATATATGTCTCTGGGTGGAGTGTTGTATGTGTATGAGGGGCTTGTTTGCATTTTAAATAAACTTTCACAGTTCAGGCTGTAAAAATAGATTTTCTTACATTTTTGAGAAGCTTTGAGCAGACTGAGAAGAATGGAAATGCTGATTTCCTCCTAATAACTAAGTGGCCCTAGTTTTTCAAAGTTTAAAAAGGTGTCTTTGTCACTGTGCTGGCAAACCTCCTTGATGAAAATGCAGCTTCGATAGTATTACTCATTCAGTTACCTGAACAGAGGAAGCTATACAACAAAAAACAGCTCTCTGCTTGGATGTAACTGTGTTCCTGCTGGGCCTTGCCATGGTGCTCTGGAAACTTTTTTTTTTTTTAAATTACAACACTAGTTAGGAGCTTGAGATTCTAAGGGTAAGTCTAAGATTAGCAGAAGTGAACTAAAAAGTGTAGCTAACAGAGCTATTTTTGTTCTTTTTAAGTACATCCTTTCTAGAGGGCACTGACCATTTGTGCTAATATACTGCCTGTCAACAACATACTTAAGAAGCTTTGACTAACTGCATTCCTTGCTCTGTGCAGGTGTTAAACCGCCTGACTTTTGCATCTACGCTTTCCCACCTGAGACGCCTGAATTCTCCCATCGGGAGAGACGGGAAATTGGCAAAGCCCCGGCAGCTGCACAATACACTGTGGGGAATGGTTTGCCCTGCTGAGACCCCAGAGGTAAGGAAAGCAGTATTTATGTCAGTACTGCCTTGTTCTGCTGGTCATTTTGTAGCCATGGCACTGGTGATGATCGCTTGCACTTTTTTAAAAATGCTGACATGAGTATTTAGTTTTATAGCCATCTCTGTGGTTGAATAGCAGGAATTAATTAAGTAATTAGCATGTTTTGTGTCCTCAACTCCTTGAGGAGTTGAAGTTTAAGTTCTTGGATCTTTTTGGGGGAATCTGTTGATTTGAAAATGCAAGTTAACTTCGTGTTTCTGCTAGGGTCATGCAGTAGGCCTTGTGAAGAACTTAGCCCTGATGGCTTACATTTCTGTGGGGTCTCAGCCATCCCCAATTTTGGAATTCTTGGAAGAGTGGAGCATGGAAAACCTGGAAGAAATCTCTCCAGCCGCAATAGCTGAGTACGTGCAAATGGAACTGTTTAAACAGACTTAAGTTTTGTGTCCTGCACAACACTTCAAAGGTGTGGGGGTTTTTGGTGTGGGGTTTTTCTTAGTTATTATTTGTTCATTTTCTCTTTTTCTAGTGCTACCAAGATCTTTGTTAATGGCTGCTGGGTAGGAATACACAAAGATCCAGAGCAGCTCATGAATACCCTAAGGAAGCTCCGTCGTCAGATGGACATCATCGTATCAGAGGTATAAATTTTACATCTAGAGTTTGGGTGTCCCTTTAGATGAGAGAGGATAATGCCTTGACACTACTTTGCAAGCTCCAAATAGCATTATTTGCCAGTCTCTCTCTGAATATACTTAACGTTGGGGTTTTGTTTCATGTTTTGTTTGGGGAGTTTTTTGTGTTTGGTGCCTTTTGTTTGTTTGTTGTTCATTTGTGGGGTTTGGATTTTTTGAGGGGGGAGTTGGTTGGTTGCTTTTAAAGAGGATCCAGTCGAAAATAGTCTTCTGAAATGCTACTGTTGCAGGAGTGTTAACGTTTGTTCTGTGCTGATGATAGTGCCCGTGAAGTCTTTGCTTTAGGGAATTTAGTTACCCTGTTTTGTGTTCTGTAGTTCTGATTCCAAGCTGAGGCTTTGTACTCACAGGGTTCTGCTTTCTTGTACAGGTCTCGATGATCAGAGATATCCGTGAGCGAGAAATCCGCATCTATACCGATGCAGGCAGAATTTGTCGTCCCCTTTTAATCGTGGAGAAACAGAAGTTGCTGTTGAAGAAAAGGCATATTGACCAACTGAAGGAACGAGAGTATAACAACTACAGGTGAGATACGTTCCTGAAATTCAACTGAATGTGCCATCTTCCATCTTGGAAGCTGTATGTTCATGCAGGTTGGAGAGAGAAATGTTTAAAGCTTTGGGCAGCACAAAGATGCTTTCTCTATCAGGTAGTTTAATTTTTTTTAGTCACACTGAGGCAGTGGTACTAATAAGCCGGGAAGTCCTTGTTCTTGTTACTGCTGAAGAGACCCATTTTATGTGCTAATTGAGTTGCTGGTTATTCAGTTGGCAGGATCTTGTGGCCAGTGGTGTGGTAGAGTACATTGATACACTGGAAGAAGAGACTGTGATGCTGGCAATGACTCCAGATGACTTGCAAGAGAAAGGTGTGGCATATTGTTCAACATACACACACTGTGAGATTCACCCGTCCATGATCCTGGGAGTGTGCGCATCTATTATCCCCTTCCCTGATCACAACCAGGTCAGTGCAATTCTTCCAACATCATGCTTTTTTAAATCTGATAGAAAACCCACAGGTGTGTGAAGAACTTTTATCTACATAATTGCTGGTCTTCTCTTGTCTGTCTAGTCTCCCAGGAACACGTACCAGTCTGCTATGGGTAAACAGGCCATGGGAGTTTACATTACAAACTTCCATGTCCGTATGGATACGCTGGCACATGTGTTGTATTATCCCCAGAAGCCCCTTGTAACAACACGCTCCATGGAGTACTTGCGATTCAGAGAGCTACCAGCAGGTACGTTGTCAGTTAATGTCTGTTGAACAAAAATACTACTGTTTGTTTAGACAATGTCACAAGTGTTATGTAGAGTACCTGAGTATTTAGCAAATGTATGCAACTTAAAAAGTGTTAGCTTGTAGCTGGATACCTAGACTGCAGAAAACACATTGGTAGTGCTGCAGCTGAAACCACTTTACCTCTACAGTCTGCTAAAATCTAACTGGAAAAGAAAGCATTTTCTCTATTGGTATTTGCTAGATTTTTCACAAGGGGTCACTCTTGACTCTCTTTTCTACCCAAAGTTGGATTTGCTGATACTACATGGGTTTGTGTGTGGGACGTGGAGATTTTATCTCAGAAGGGGTAGAACAGCTTCCCTGTAGAGAATACAGCTTATTTTGAGTTACAAATAATGTCTGGGTGGCATGTGTGGATCCTTTCAAAGTATTTGTTCTGCATATTATAGGTATCAACTCGATTGTAGCCATTGCATCATACACGGGCTATAACCAGGAAGACTCTGTCATCATGAACCGTTCTGCTGTTGACAGAGGCTTTTTCAGGTAAGCCTTAGTAAATTTTTTTAACTGCTAGGAACTAAAAAAAAAGTATACTGAGTTGTCCAAAGGCTCATGAAAAGTTCATCTTTATGCCGGAAGACACCGTTCTCCAAATCTTTCCAGTCTGAGAAGCTTTGTAATTTATTTTTTTTAGCAAGCAGCACAGTGAAAACAGTGAGTGTGCATCTTAGGAAACAAAACACAGGAAGGAATGTGCAACGTGACTGCCCGCTTTGCCTTCCCAACTATTCCATTTTTGTATTTATTATGTTTACTGCCCCAGAAAGAAGCCATTATAAGTTGAACGTTTCCTACTGCAGCTCCAGTTGTACTGAGGGTGGCACTGCAAGGTAGCAGTAGAAGCCTAAAAAAGCTTGCAATATGGCATGTATAAGGAGGAAGTAATATGAAATGAGATGCTGAAGATGTGAATAATCATTAGGAATAATAACTACTTCTGAGATGTCAAGCAAATCTGAAAGTGTCTGCGGTTCATCCAAAATTAGCATGTTATCCAGAGAGGCAGTATCTTAAAAGTAACCATCATAATACCATCAAAACCTTTTGTTTGTTTATTGGGTGGGGTGTTCTTTTGGTTTTGTTTTCACCTCTTCATTGATGGTCAGGTTAACAGGAAATTAGCGGAAAGCATTGTGGCATATGCTCATTATTTGGTTCTGGTTGTCATTAATAATAGTAATAATGTGTGATAAAAAGGTGATTATAGTGAAATTCAGATTTACAGATGAGGGGAAATGATGCTGGTTTGACTGGAGAAGACTTTGTAACTTTGTTTCAGGTCTGTGTTCTATCGTTCATACAAAGAGCAGGAGTCTAAAAAGGGGTATGACCAAGAGGAAGTTTTTGAAAAGCCTACACGTGAAACTTGCCAAGGTAAGATACAGGAGTGTGCAAAGACTGAGTTTTTAAATTCAGTTTTTGTGGGCAAGGCTGTTAATGTTGTTGAACTGATTCAGTCTTCATTTTGGGACATATAAGATAGCAGAGAAGTTTGAGTTACCGGTTGAGATATCTCTGTAAAATTAGATGTTTTGCAGTTATCTGAAGTTGCAAGCAGGCTTGTTGAATTTCTATGGAACAACAGAGTCAATATGTTGAAAAATTTGGGAGTCTACTTTCTTTTTTTTTCTTTTTTACTCCGAGGTATGAGACACGCAATCTATGACAAACTTGATGATGACGGTTTGATAGCACCTGGGGTACGTGTGTCTGGGGATGATGTCATCATTGGCAAAACAGTAACGCTGCCAGAGAACGAAGATGAACTGGAAAGCACAAACAGACGCTTCACAAAGAGAGACTGCAGCACATTCCTGCGAACCAGCGAGACTGGCATTGTAGATCAGGTCATGGTGACCCTTAACCAGGAAGGATACAAGTTCTGCAAGATTCGGGTGAGCATTAATGTGTGTGCTTTCTACTTTCAGTAATCTCTGCTGTGTATTTAAGTTACCAGTTGAATGTTTCCATCTGGCTTGCAGGTGCGCTCTGTAAGAATTCCACAAATTGGAGATAAATTTGCTAGCAGGCATGGTCAGAAGGGAACCTGTGGCATCCAGTACAGGCAAGAGGTAGTAATTTTTTTTTCCTTCTTAACATTTTACCAGTGCCATTCATAGCATTTGAACTGCCTTAAGTGAGTTGTCTATGGAATACTTATTCAGGTGCAATGTGTTGACTTAAATTTAGCTAAAATATTTTTAGAAGGGGACACAACTCCTTTTTATATGATACTTAAATGCCTTTGAAACACTTTAAAAGATTTAATTTGGATCCAGGCACCTACTTTTCCTGAACATGATATTCTGGGAAGAATTGACTGTCTGTTTCCCTGCTCTAGGATATGCCCTTCACCTGTGAAGGCATCACACCTGATATCATTATCAACCCCCATGCCATTCCTTCCCGTATGACCATTGGTCACTTGATTGAGTGCCTTCAGGGCAAGGTAAGAAAAAATCTTCCATACTGAATGTCTGAGCAGCATGAATTAAAATTTGGGGGAGGGGCTTTTGGTTTGGGTTGGGGTTTTTTTAAAGATAAATACTGTCTAGTAGGTTTTACTTCACTGAAAAATAAGGTTTGTTCTGCAGCTACTTGATAGCAAAAGCAGGTTTTTTGGGGAAGGCCTACAGTCCTGTAAATTTTGTCCAGCAAGTCAGACACCACAGTGTGCTCTCCCATCTCTTACTTTTGTTCAGACATTTCCCTGACCTAGCAAAAGGAGTAGCAAACTGGTTGATACTGTGCATTTTTTAAGTTGTGTAGTTGATAAACAAGGCAAGACAGGGTACTATGATGGGCATGGAATCTCAAATTCAAGCATTAAGTGTTGAACTGTTTGAAACAGCTTAATATGGTATAACCAGTCCTTCAGAAACATGACTTTTGCAAATCTCTTCTCTGTAGGTGTCTGCAAACAAGGGAGAAATTGGTGATGCTACACCTTTTAATGATGCTGTCAATGTGCAGAAGATTTCCAATCTTTTATCAGATTATGGCTATCATCTAAGAGGAAATGAGGTATAACCAAAATATCAGTTCATTGTAATCTCTTTAATACACATTTGGTGGATAGTAAGGCTTATAATTCAGTGACTGCATTGACTTCTTCAGGTCCTTTACAATGGCTTCACTGGTCGAAAAATCACATCGCAGATCTTTATTGGCCCTACATATTACCAGCGATTGAAGCACATGGTAGATGACAAAATCCATTCTCGTGCAAGAGGGCCCATCCAGATACTTAACAGACAGCCCATGGAAGGGAGATCTCGGTAAGGATGTGTGTTAGTTTCTATATGGTGTTTTCTTTTTCTGTTGAGTTTTCAGCCCTGAACTATTAGTTACTTCAGCTTTGCAGCCAGAACTTCATTAGCTCACCCCAATTAGCCACCCATTTTTCATGGCTTAAGATCAAGTGTTGGGTCCAGCACCAAGGCTTTGGTAGCAGGAGGTGCTCCTGGGCTGGCCTCTCTGGGAAAGGACCAGAGGTTGCCCTATGCTGGCCACAGCCACTTACAGCTGGCTCTGACCAGCCAAAGCCTGTCAGCGGTGCTGGTGGCACCTCTGTGGGAATGTATTTAAGAAAGGGTAAAAAAAGCTGTGCAACAGCTGTGAGAGAGAGAAGGGGAAAAATGTGAAAGGAACTGCCCTGAAGGCCATGGAAAGCCCACTCTGGAGCAGGCTCCTGGCAGGACGTATGATCTGTGGGGAATCTATGCTGCAGCAATCTGTTCCTGAAAGATTGTATTCCGTGGGAGAGGCCCTTGCTGGAAAAATGTGTGAAAGACTATCCCACGGGAGGGACCACATGCTGTGGAGGGGGAAAACTGTGAGGAGGAAGGAGCAGCTGAGAGGAACTGTTATATATTGACTGCAACCCCCATTCTCCCTGTGACCATGGGGAGGGGAGGAAGGAGTTCGGAATGAAGAAGTGAAGTTGAGCCCGGGAAGAAGACTGGGGAGATGAATTTTTTAGTTTTGTCTTTATTTCTCATCATCCTACTCCATTCTTAATGGGCGATGAATTAATTTTCCCCATGCTGAGTCTGTTTTGCCTGTGACAGTAATTGATAAGCAATATCCCTGGGTTTATCTCCACTCATGAGCTCTTCCATCTTATTTTCTCCCCATGTTCTCTCAACCTGGGGGAGAGTCAGAGATCTTGGTGGGCATCTGGCAGACATCCAAAGTTAAACCCACCACAGATAAATAGAGGATAACTTAATTGTATACTTCATTTTGCTGTGTGCTTATGCTGTGGTTGTCAGACACCTGTTGTAGAAATGCTCAGCAGCAGTTAAAAATTACTGTGTTCATATTCTCCTTAACAGTTTATTCTGAGGTGTTTGTTAGAGGAAAATTAATGCACAGCTTTCCTCCTGCCTTGCAGTACTGCTCTTGTGTTTCTGGTAAGACACTTGTTCGGCCAACAAAAACTGATTATTTTGTCAATGAACAAAAAACTTAAGTGGATTTTTTTGTTCTTCTTTTCAGTGATGGTGGCCTTCGCTTTGGAGAAATGGAACGGGATTGCCAGATTGCTCATGGAGCGGCCCAGTTCTTGAGAGAAAGATTGTTTGAAGCTTCAGACCCCTACCAGGTTCATGTGTGTAACCTCTGTGGAATCATGGCGATTGCAAACACGAGGACTCACACCTATGAGTGCCGCGGCTGCCGCAATAAAACTCAGGTACGTGTGGTTTTCATCAGCCACTGCTTCTCTTTGTGGGCAAGAGGAAATGCCACTCCAGTGAACAGGAGGATAGGGAAGTAAATGTTTAAAGAAGCACCAGAACAATTGCTATTTTAGTTTCATAACTGTTTTAAGTGTTTATAGTGACCTAGTTAATTTGGATGCTTCCTTATTAAATTTAGAGTGTTGGCTTGGCAGGAAATGCTGCTCAAGTATTGCACAGTGCAGAGTTTTCAGAGACTTTAAACGCTTGAGAGCTTATTTTTAGAAGTAAAACTCAGAATCACAGGAATTTAACAGCCATCGCCCTTGTGACTGTCCCATGAAGATATTTATGCTTGCAGAGCTGGGTCCCCATGGGAGGCCTTTTGTGTTGCACTTTGGTGTTTTTTTTAATTAAAAAAAGCCCTTCAGTGTGTGCTTGGTTACAGCACCATGTCAAGGAAGGGTGGCGGCAGAGATAAAAAGAGTTGCCTTGAACAGGCTTCTTCTTGTGCCAGGGGACTGACTGCTGCCCCCACAGCAGTGGCACTGGAGTTACCAATCAATGTTTGCTGGAAATCTTAAATGCAGTTACTACACATCAGACACACTTGGCTGTGCACATGTTCCCGCGTTAAATGGCTCTTGTTTAGGATCAGATCCCTTGGCTGAAGGTTCCGTGTTAAAAATGTGTTCTGAATAGCTGCGGTCGTAACCTCTACAGACAGTCTCAGCTTCCCTCTTGCTTTGGTACCGTCTGTGAGCAATTCTTGTTAAATGCTTTCATGCATAACTTCAGACTCACTTTTGAGCCAAGAACTTGACAAGCTATTTGTTTAGAGGATGGTGGAAGTTGATGCTTTAGGAGTGCTTATCACAAGACTTTCGAAATCTCTTTCCAGATATCTTTGGTTCGAATGCCCTATGCCTGCAAACTCCTCTTCCAAGAACTGATGTCTATGAGTATTGCACCTCGTATGATGAGTGTTTAGCCTTTAAAAGGGCTTTTTTTTTTCAATTATGAGACTGAAGTTCTCATAATGGTTTCATTTTGTGTACGTTGTATTCAAAATATAGTTTTACTCATCTGCTGTGTGGTGTTCAAAAGTATGTTTATTTCCTGTAAATAGAATTAAAATTTGTAATCAAACTTGTGAATCTCTTTATTTGTGCATCTGTGAAACAAGTGTGCAAGCAAATTGGGAGTCAAAGAAAAAGGGAGTTAAGAGGGAATGATTAGTCAGCTAGAAAAAGCCAAAGCTTGCAGCTTTCCAAAATACTAATTTAAAACTGTGCATAAGTGAAAGTCCTCACATCACAGCTCTGCACCATCATCTGTGGAAAAACAAAAACATGTTACACTCTGTACTGTTCCAAGAGGGAATATTGCAACTTTGGCAGTAGCTTTCTGATCTTTTAGCTGAGGGCGAGACCTGATCCCTTCTTCCTTCCTTCTTTCCTTCCCTCCCTGCTGCAGGGGGATGATAATAAATGCATTTTTCTGTGCTGAGATCACCTGGACATGGGACACAGACTCTCAGTGTGTAGCTATGATGTCTGACAGTCTGTTCCATTAACCTTATCAATTTGCTTCAAGCTGGCAGCCTACACTTACTTATTGCCTGGCTCCAGTGTGCTGACTAGAGAGCTTTCCTACAGCTGAAAAGAAGCAGCTGTAACACGGGGGTTGTGTGTAAGAAATAAACTATGAGGCAATATACATGGTACTGCAGCCTCACAGTAGTTACTGTGAGAGGGGGAGTGAACATTTTCTGTTCTGGGGTTTAAGCGTGCTGTTTGTTGCACAACTCAGTAGAACTCAGTTTCATTCACATCCATAACTAAGGTGCTTGAAAAGGGATTAGAGACTGGCTAAAAACAATTAGCAGAGTTCTTCTGCATGATATTTGGATTAATTTTAAGCTCTTACTTCAATGCCAAGTGCTGTTAATATCCTCCTAAGGGCAGTATTTCAGCTGGTCACAAACAGAAGGATACAGAAAGTCAAGACTGTATAGTTTGGATAAAGCTACCGGGATTAAAACTAAGGATTACATCCAAAAGTGGATTCGGGCAGCACAGTATTCTTTACACGGATGCTTGGTTCCCAGTGCCTCTGCTTCTAGCATGGTTACAGTTACTGTCCCAGTTACCCAGATTTGTTCCTAAGCATATGTGGATGTGATAGTGAGCCATCCTCTCTGCAGCTGGAATGAGGGTGGTTCGTTTGCCATCAGCTTTGCACACAGCCTGGCAAGGAGGACCTGCTGTGGCATATCTGTACCCTCCAAGGTTTGACACCCCAGAATGCAGAGAATATGGCAGGTGCAGGGGTGTTTCCAGGATGGTGAAGGTACGGGGACTTGGAAGGAATTTAAGTGCTTGAAGTTCCCTCTCTGCTTTGGGTCTTGTTGTGCCAATACTGCTTCCAGGAGAAATAGGCAGGTTTGGAAGTGTCTAGAGAACACAGACGATATAAAGTTAGGGCTGGAAAATTACTGAAAGTGGCTCTGCAAGAAACCCAGAAGGCATTTTTTAACTTTATTTTGGTATCTTTAATCTCCAGTACTTTACAGCACTTGGCAGCGTTTTCTCCCTTGAGAGCTCTATCAGCTAAGATTTGCTGAGAATGTTTTGCCAAACACAAAAAACTGTGTGTTAAAACTGGTATTTTTAGTGTGGAGGTGTTTTTTGGATTAGTTTGTTTGGTTTTTTTAGAAAGCATTAAACAGAGGTGGTCCTTTTGTATCAAGTGACAGTACAACAGCTTAGGGGAGAGAGCTGCTGAGTGTTGTTCAGCCACACTTACCAACCTTTGGTCAGAGCAATTTCATGCAGAGTTTCCACAACGTGGATTTTTGCAGAAGCTGTTGCCTCTCCTTTGGCGTTTGACGCATGGCACTCATATTCCCCAGCATCCTCTTTGCTCAGAGGGGATATCTAGGGGAAGAAACACACCCCCGGCCCCCCAGTGAGCATCCTGTGTATGGGCAGAGGTGATTTTAAGGTATCTTATATAACTTGGTAATTGCTTGAGACATGGTAAGTTGAACAGAGTGTCCGAAGGGGTTTACCCTTAGCGACCCTGCTGACCGCATGCATTCTGTCATCTCTAAACAGTCTGGTTCAGATTGGGGTGGCTATCCTCAGTGGGGTTTGGGACAAGGACCCACTCCTGTGGGTGAGCCTAGCTTTCTTCTCTGCTTCACAGAGGAAAGGGCAGACCTGTAAGGGCTCCCCAGCTGTGAGTGGGTTTTAGGGATGCCTTAACCTCTCTACTGGTTTCTTCCTAGATGTGGAGATGGTTTCCTTCCCATTAACGGCAGCAGGAAAGTAATGAGAATTTTTATTTCAGTCTATTCTTTTCTGATCACAAAATGCACCCTTCTGCTGCATGCTGGACAGAGGTAGGATGCATGCAACAGGTAGGACTGGAGCAAGCAGCCACCCTTACCCTTCACCCCTAATTCACACAGGTTGTTTTCCTCCAATTGCCCTATGTGTTGCCATTTGTCTTCTGTACTGTTGTTTGTTCATGTTTGCAAACTGCTGTGTACTGTTTGTGCTGCTCTTTGCATACACGAAATACTTACGAGCACCCAGCCAGTCACTTCGTGTTTCTCAGGGCCCCCTCGGGTCTGGATAGCCAAGTTCTCCCGGTCTCCAGGCAGGAGCTCCATCCTCTGGACACCATACTGTCCTCGAATTATCTAAACAGAAGGGCAGAAACAGGTAAGAATTGGGGGCTTATTTATGCTGGAACTGCTAGAACCACACCCGCACACAGACAAGATTAATGCTAGTCTTACATGAATGTGTTTTTCCTAGTGTCAGCATTTCACCTTATTGTCCACATGGTACTGTCCCAGTGCCTCAGCATCTGCACTGAGGCTGTGTTCCCCTGGCCTTAGCAGGAACACAGAGTGGCACGGTTTTCTGATATGGATGGTGCTGGGCAGTGGGGCATGCAAACATACCCTGCACTGACTGCACTAACTTGGCCTCACAGAACTCATGTGTGTGTGTCCCAAGGGTGTGTTTAGCCCATCAGTGCAGCAGCCTGCAGCTGCTGGCAGCTGTACATCAATCCAGTTCAGCAGGCTGGAGCAGCTGCCTTCTGGCTTGGAACTGGTAGACCACCAGGAGCTGATTGTTGTCCTTGTTTGGAGAGACTCCCGCATAGCTTCCTGACGATCAGGCTTTTTAATGTGGCAGCAGCAGAGAACTGAGTGTCCGCCTGCATGACCTATCCTCTTCCCAACAGACCAGCAACAGCCCTGCATGTTTCTGTTGCAGCAAGCCAGGCTGTCCCTCCTTGTGGGCACAGCACTGAGGAGAAAACAGCAGTGCAGTCACTCCCCAGTGCTGCGTATCCCAGCCCTGAGCACAGCACGGGGTAAGTGGTACTCAACCCTTGTTATCACCGTGTCAAGCAGTCTCTTGGCCCTGAGGTAGAGACACAAAAAGCAGAGTGGCATTGACAGCATAAACTTAGCCCGAGTCAGAATGCCCACATTGCTCACACCGGAGTCTGCTCTGGGACCCCTATGAATAATGCTTATTGTCTTAGAGCAAATTTTGGGCCAATCTAGCTTTTTTAGCCCGTAGAAGCCTTAAGCTAGTATTGTTTTCAGCTTAATTTTAAGGCCCTTCAGAAGCTTCCACAAACCTGTGGCACGTGAGGAGGCCACAGGGGCCGTGCAGTGGCTCTCGGCCCTACGGTTACAATTGTGTCTGCTCAACACTGGCCCCTGTCCAAAGCCAGATGTTACCAGTGCTGCCAAGATCAACACGCTGCTGGCTACTGGAGACAACTGCCCCATGTGGTTCCTGTTCCCGACGATGTGGGCGATGTCTAGCCACCTCAGTCACTGCTGCCAGCTGGGTGACGGCAGGTCAAGGGACATTCCCCGCGTGCTCCAAATATCAGGCGCTACCAAGAGAAACATGTTCTGCCTCGGGATCAACAAGAGTTTAGAAAAAGCAATGACTAAAACCTAAGCAAAACCAAATGTTTGGGGGTGGACAGGACTGCACAGACGAGAGAACTGATCAAAGAGGTGTGTTTCTACAGCGGGATCTGCTGCGGTCGTTATGCTTACTGTGCAGTTTCAGCTGCCTCAAGTTTGCTGTGCTCTCTGAGCTCCTAGCAGGGCCCTTACCTTGTTCCAGATGAGGACAGGGGTTGGGATGCCAATGACTTCACAGCTCAGGTAGATCTGTGCTCCTGTCACATTCCAGATGTCCTTAGGAGGAGTCACGATGGAGGGTCCTGCAAAAAGAGAGAAATGCTTTTAAGCTTGGGGTGACTACAAGTTGTCTCCTTTCTGAGCCTTTTAGGTGGGGCAAATCACACCTGATGGGTTTTGAGGACAAGGTGAAGGGGATCCCTGCTTGGAGCAAAGCTTGCAGGACTGATCCCACATCACAGCACTTCCCTCCCTGAAGCAACACATGCATCTAGCCTTAAGCTGTTCACACTGAAACCAGACAGAAACTCAGGTGTTGAGCAGTTCAGTCCATCTACTTGCAAGACTGAGGTTAGAGGTAAGATAGCGTTTGTATTCTGTTATCTCAGGGGCTGAGCAGGACTGTACAAACTGGCCTGGGTGTGCTTACTATGCAGTCACCAAGTCAGCTGGCAGGGAGGAAAGGATCCCCCAGGAGACAGGGTGCATCCCATCACTCTCTCATGCCATGGAGAGCTTGGCCAACTTGGCAGCATCCTTCTCCCCAGCATGATTTCAATCCCACGGTAGCTGGCTAGCAGAATTCAATGTTATGCTGCTCCTCTTTTACCTGTGTGCCATACTCAGCCAAAGGAGGTTGGCTGGAGGGTAGCAGAGCTCTCCCTGGCAGGGATCTTGGCAGGGACTAGGTAAATGCAGAGCTCCTTTTCCCCCAAGGGCTCCAATTCCTGGTTAAATAGAGAATTGCTTCCAAAGCAAGATGAGAACAGAACTGTTTTGCAGATCTGGCTGGAGATGTTTACCCCTCAGGCTGAGAAATGTTGGAGATGTAACCCATATCCCAGAAAGGGAAGAATGGCCTTATTTATTCAATCGCTCTTTAGTGAGGCTGTTTTACAAAATGCAGCTATTAATTCTCCATAATAGGAAGTGCAGACCAAAGGAGCACGTAGTGTTTATTTCCAGTTATTGAGAGCTTTAAGAACACAACAAACAGCTCACCCCCCTTCTCCTCTGAAGATGCAGGCAGTAACAGGAAACTAAAGCTCCCATTACAGTGCATCAGGAGAAGGCATTTCCTATGTGCCTGACTGAAGCCCTTGGGTATGCTGGCTCACAGACCACGGCTTATTCTCAGCCCCCATAAAAAAGGGACAGATTTGAGTCCTGATGCTCCTTATGGGGTCTTGAACACACACTGATTTCAGCCCTTCATGTGCACTCACCCCTGCAGCCCTGTTACAGGCAGTGGAGATCAGATTTCCAGGTGCATCCCACCACACTTAACGTCTTCCAGCTGAAAGCTGGTGACTTTTTCCTCCTCAGGATCTGGGGGCAGATCCACACTGGTATCACCAGCCAAAGAGTATCAGCCATACTTCTGTTCTAGCCCAAGAGATGGTGAGGTGGCTCCCCACTCCTGAGCAGCTGGTGTGATCCCAGAGAAGCGTGAGCTCTTCTCTTTCGAGACTTCCCTGTCCAGGAATGACTGTACATGGCCTGCTGGTGGGAAGCTGCTAAGAGACATGGGGTGGCTGCCATCAACATTCTCTGTTGCAGAACTTTTGCAGTTCTAGTTTTGACAGGAGTCAGCTGCAGAGAAGCAGAGAAGTTTTACGTGTAGCCCTGGGCGATGGTTGAAACCGCACCTAATGGTCAGCACGGGTGGTTTCCTGGCAGACACCACAGCCCAGGTGCTCCTCATCTGCACAGGGCTGAGTCAAAGATTTAAGCAGCGTTTCGCTACATGCTTATCCATTTGTTGCTTGTGCTGCTTCATGAATTGATTCCTGTGCATCCCTCAAAAGAAGGGTGCGTCAAGAGCCAGGGCACCCTTTCCTTTATGGAAAAGTGATGGAGTTATCCTTGCCCCACGTGGCCCGGAGCAGATCTGTACGTCTAGCCCATGCCCAGCTCTGCACTCTCAGCACACCCTGCTGAAGGCTGTTCCCCCTGAGTACACCACAGTAAAGGGGGGGGTGACCTGCACCCCCAGCCACAGCCTGGCCCCTGGCACAGCAGCGGGGCTGTGGCCAAGCCCAGGGCATTGCAGCCCCACGACGGGGCCACCTCAGGTCACGCACTCTGCTCCCCTTACCCAGCATGGCAGTTTCCTGCAGAGCCCAGCTGTTCTTTTTTTGGTGTCCCTTAAACAATAGGGACAATAGTGCACTTGGAAGCTCCGATGGGACCCGATGTCCCCAGGCGGCTTAGCTTGCACTGCGCTCTCTGAGGGCCTCCAGCTGATGTGCACCCAGCAGAGCCTGCTACGGCTGCTGCCTTCTGCTCAAACGTGCACAACCCTCAACATGGCAAGTGCCCTTCCTAGGGCAGAGCTTGGGGCCTGTCCCCGGCAGGCACAGCTATGTCTGCCCTTGCACGACACCATCCTCTTTATCACTGGTTACTGGGGTTCTCCATGAGGCAGGAAAAACACAGCTGCCCCCCAAATGACCACCATCTCCCACCACAGAAAAGGAGAGATCTTGACTCTTCTGTTAAAAGCCAGGTGGATTTTAAGGCACTGTTACGCTGTTCCACGGTCTGGCTCAAGTCTTTCCTGGCTGGGAACTGGCAGCATTCAGTGCACCACTAAACCCACTGCCTGAGGTGTCTCAGTCTTGGCTGCCGCTGAGTTTCCCTCTTGCCCACAGGTGTTTGCTAACCCTGCCAGGAGCACATCACACAAGGATTTTTCAGCAGCATCTGCTGGCAGGGGAAAAGAGAGAAAGAATGTCTACCCATCTCCTGGGCAAGGAGAAATTGTTTATCTTCTTGGAAAGGAGAATTGCCTGCACAGCTTCACAGCAAATCTCTGGCTGGCTTGGCACAGCAGCCACAGCACAGCAACAGCCTGACTTTTAAAAGGCAGTCCTGAGCTCGAGCTCGGGATGTACATCCTAATCTAACCAGGCAGAACATGACGTTCTGCATTTGGCTGCAAAATGAATTGGAAGCATCCACAGGCCTCCACCTCTATCCAGCACAGCTCTGAGGCCAGGAGGGAATACACATCCTGAGAGATGCAACAAGTGTCATGGGAAGAGTCACTGTGGACTCTCCAGACGTTTGACTTTAATTCATAAAGCCAAAATTCTAGAGCTGTCCTTCTTCCGCCACTAAAAATAAATGAGAAAGGCCAAGAAGTCAGTAGATTTAAAGTCAAATCACAACAGGCCACGGCAGTAGCTAGACTCCTACTACAGTGGGCTGACACTCTGTGCATGGCCCTCACCCTGCTTATGGCCTGTGCTGGTCTCACTCATGCTCTCTCCCACAATTCCCCAGAGCAGACAGGGCTGGACAGACGACAGAGCAACAGGAGAGGCAGAGTATGCTGAGCCTTGCAAGCACTTCAGAAGATGGGAGGACATTCCCTCCTCCAAGTCACCCTCTTGCTTCGGGAATTCTTGTGAAGGGAGCAAGACCACCATGTGTTCAGCAGGGCTGGAAACAAGCCCACCCTGTACAGAGCAGATGTCTTGATTCCTGCCAGCAAGGAGACCCTCAGCCATCATCCTACAGCCTGCACCTGAGAGGCCTTGGTCCTCTACTTGCAGCACTGCCCCCAGGGGCAAATGTTTCTCCATCCATCCTCCTCCTTCAGGCTGAGGACCTGAGGGCTGCACCTGCTGATTGAAATGGTCATCATCATCAAGATGACTGAGTGGTCTCCACTCCCCCCTCCCAGGGCCTGCACCAGGGGCACTGCTGATGTGCAGATGCTCCCTGCCAGCACTTGCCCTGACTGTGCAGGAGCTCCTCGGCCAGGAAGACAGCCCCGGCTCTTGATGGAGATCAGCTGCTCTCCACAGGCACTTCAGGCATTTCCTCAGTGTTCTGCCCATTGTTTGTTAAACAAATAGCTCTCCCCAGCTCAGGATGGGGCTTTTTACAGAGCCCTAGAGCTCATTCACCCTGGGAGAGAACCTGACCGTTTGTGCAAGGACTATTTCTTTCTCCAGATTGCAGGGACCTGACAGCCTGCATTACGTCAAAAGCAACAGCTGGAGAGGAGTTCCCACTGCTGTTATGTAGTTCCTTTTCTGCTGCAGCAGCATGTGGCAGAGCCCGACTTCCTGATGAGGATACCATTTGGCATCTGCTCCTGAGACGCCTCCCCACACCAGGCACCTCTCCTCTGCTCAGCCACAGTACGCAAAGACCTGGCATCTCCCAGCCCACCCAGCTGCCTCTCACTTGTACCTGGACAGTCTATCACAGCTCAGGGTTACCTGGTCCTCACTGATCTTCCTTTGGTGTCCACACACACACACACACACAAACAAAAAACACACAGCAAGCAGAGCAACAACTTTCATGCTAAAATCAAGGGGCCTACAGGTATGTCACTAAAGGCAAAAATAAGCTGGACAATAAGCACTGTGGATATGTCCTGGTGCTTGGGTGTGTGCGGGAAGTCTGGAACAGGAACACACGAAGCCATGCACCACATGCTGAAGCTCACGTGGCTGTCACCTTGGTTCCCAGCCAAACCTCACAAGCACTGCTGTGCCACAGCCCCAGGTCAAACGCAGGCTGGGAACACTCCCTGTGAGATGGCAAACCAAAGCAAAAACTAAACATTGTTCACTCTCACAAGCTACTGCAAGTCTGAAAATAGACTCCAGTCTGCTAGGTTGCTGGCAAAGTATTTTCCCTTCAAAATTACTTTATATGGAGAAGGGGAAACCTTCCATAAGCAGCATCTACTCATTTTAGCTGGTGTGGCCTCAGCTGCTCCCTCCCAGGTCAGTGCTCTGTGAGAGGCAGCAACAGACAGGAAGTGCTTTTGGCCTTCCCAACTCCCAAAGCTGCCTGCTGCTTTCTGGTAGACTTACAAGCCTTGTTCTTTACCACTTTCTGAAGACATTTCTCATCTTCCTTTAACCTGGCTTTGAAGAGACTAAGGAGTTACAGAAGGAAGCTCCAAGACATCCGGACCAAAGTAGATGTCAGATGCTGTTTGTTTGGATGCTCTTGACTTCAGCAGCCCAGTGGCCTTGGAAAGGCTGAAAACACGGATGCAGCTTTGCCCCAAGTCCTGGACACTTGAGACTGAGTCAGTATGAGGAAGGGCCCTGGGCCACTCTCTATCTGCCATGGAGCAACTCCTGCTCAGCACAGAGCAGACCAATACCCCTGAAAATCCCACTCCTGCTGTTTTACCATGGTTTGAGAATGCTGCCTTCAGAGACCTTGTGCATGACCTTTTTATCATAGAATCATGGAATGGTTTGGGTTGATCATCCAGTTCCATGAGCTAAAGCCTGGAAAGAATGTGAAAAGCTTGCAGTGGGAGACACAGAAACAAGGCATGGCAGCATTTATGCATGGAAAAGCAAGCAGGGCTTGCAAAAATCCAACCTGATTAGACTTGTTACGTGGTAATCTCCTATTTAGTTGTAACCTCAATCAACCTCAGCCCAACAAAGGATTAAACACATTTTTTTAAACACAGCCTGCCTTTCCAGCATTAGAAAAAACAAACATGGGGTGGAATTTGCTGATCAGTAATCATTCCTTCCTAGTGAATTTGGACATGCTATGATGACTGAGAATGAAGACACAGGTGAAATATGGGATCCTCCCGGGCAGTGAAGGTTTTGCATAGCCCCCATAATACTGCTGCTTTCCAGGACTCTGCCAAGTAATATATTAAACAACTTCCATAGTAGATTTTAGTACAGCAACCATAAAAACTCAAGCTCCAGTGAACCAAAACTTTTTCGTCTAACTAAATGCCTTTTAAGGAGGAATTTATGGCCTATGCTACAACAGTGGAAAACCCCAGTTACACATGAATTTTAAAAACACCAGCAGTGGTTTTAAACACTGAATAGCAGTGAGCAGCAGTGTTCAGGAGTCAGTCCTGAAGGGCAGTGGAGTCTAGGAAGGCTGAATGGGCTTTACAAAGGAATTTTTAAATACTCAGGAGCAGGCTGTGCCAATGTGTAGAAAGACAGGGCACTGGGAGAAAAGACCAGCCTGGTTAAACAGAGAACTTAGGCTGGAACTTAGGAAAAAAAACTTTAGGAAAAAAAGACCATCTCTGGAAGGAGGGTCAGGTAACTTGGGAGGATTGTAGGGATGTTGTGAGATCATGTAGAGAGAAGATTAGAAGGGCCAATGCCCAACTGGAACTGTTTAACCTCTTTATTGATGATCTAGATTGAGTGCACCCTCAGTAAATTTGTAGATGACACTAAGCTGGGTGAGAGTGTTCATCTGCTCGAGGGTGGGAAGGCTCTGCAGAGAGACCTGGACAGACTCGATCAGTGGGTCGAGGACAGACTGCATGATGCTCAATAAGGTGAAGTTCCAGTCCTGCACTTGGGTCACAGCAACCTCATGCAGTGCCACAGGCTGGGGGAGGAGCGGCTTGATGGCTGTTCAGCAGAAAGGAACTGAAGGGTGTTGGTTGACAGATGGCCCAATACAAGCCAGCAGTGTGCCCAGGTGGCCAAGAAGGCCGATGGCATCCTGGCCACTATCAAAGAGTAGTGTAGCGAGCAGCAGCAAGCAAGTGATCATCCCCCTGTACTCAGCATGGGTGAGGTCACACCTCAAGTACTGCATTCAGTTCTGGGCCCCTGACTTTTGAAAGGCCATTGAGGTGCCAGAGCACATCCAGTGAAGGGCAACAAGGCTCATGAAAGGGCTAGAATACAAGCCCTTATGAGGAATGGCTGAGGGAACGGGATTTGTTTAGTCTTGAGAAGAGAAGGCTCAAGGGGACCTCATTGCTCTGTACAACAACCTGAAACGTTGTAGTGAGGTGGAGACTGGTCTCTTCTACCGTACCTGCAGTGAGAGGACCAGAGGAAATGGCCTTAAGCTGACACAGGGGAGATTCAGATTAGATACTAGAAAAAAAAATTTCACTGTTAGGGCAGTCAGGCATTGGAATAGGTTGCCCAGGTGAAGTCACCATCCCTGGAGGTGTTTAAGGGGTGACTGGGCGCTGGGTGAAATGGTTTAGTGCTTTGGGGGTTACCAGTGGGAGTGCTGGGTGGATGATTGGACTTGATGATCTTAAAGGTCTCCTCTAACTTTAATGATTCTATGATTAATCCTTAGGCCTATAAACTCTCTCTCAAAATCCCAAGGCACTGTGTGCTGAGAAATCAAGCACCACACTGAAAATGTCACATCCCCACACCACCCTCTACGTGAAAGGACCCCGTGGTGCCAAACAAAAGGCAGAACCCCACCACGCACCTGTGCAGCTCTGCTCTGCCACAGACTCTCTGCATGCAGCACAAATATGCTGGCAAGATCCACCTGCAAGCACAACGCTTTCCTTTGTGGTAGAAGACAGCAGGTAGAAGGCCTCTGGTGCACTGCCCACTCCCACCTGATGCAGAAACCCAAAGCAGCTTCCCAGGAAAGTTAGGGAACTGGATTAATTTCCAATTACAGATGACTTAGTAAAAACTTGTCTAAATCTTTCACCAGCAAAGACAAAACCATTTATAAAATGTGGAGATTCTTTTAAGTCCCTTAAAATCCAGGAAAAGAAGAACAGGAGGAAAGAACTAGGGCAATATAAGCCTTTCGTTAACAAATCTGGAGGAGTTTCTTGCAAAATGTGATGAGATATGAGCTATGCTTTGTGGTGTCTAAAAGAGTTAGGAGCCTTTGAGTTTAAGGCAGCTGTATCAGGAGAAGATGAGCCAATGTCAATGATAACAGTAGTCTGCCATCTCCCACAAGGTTTTTTCCCAAACCCCTGTTTCTGCTCTACTCTGGTAGTGGGTTAAAAAATAAAACAAACCACCCTCAAAACTAAGATATTTCTGGCAAAGCCTCAACAGCTGAATTTGGATGGAATGACCCAACAGATGTGATTTATGTTTCTTGTTTTGAAGTTGACCTGTGGGAACTTGGCACCTCTTTGCTTGCAGCGCAGATGTAGCTTTATGGTACACTGGAGCATCAGCAAAGCAAAACCAGTGATGTGGTAAAGTGGCAGGAATTTGAAGGCGAGGGGGGCCTTACTTGTCCCTGAGGCAGTCAGTCTCCACAAGAGCCTGGCAGTCACAATCTTGCATCCATCAGTCTGGTTTTTTAAGCCTTGTGGACAGCCAAGAACCTCACACCCAGATTTTCCTGAGCCCCAGAGCTGGTGGGTAGCACCTTAGCTAAAAAAAAAAAAACCTTCCAGGAGGGATGCTGTCTGGGCTTCTGGGAAGCCAAAATGATACCTCTCGGGGGGCAGTGCACAGCTCCAGTGACTGGGATCTATCTCCTTGCTGGTGAGATTTAGGCAAGTTTAGTGCTGGTTACAGTCAGCTTTAAAAGAATCACTCCTGCTTCTGCTGTTCATAAGCTCTGCAGCCTGTGGGATGGATGCTGCAAGGTGCTGAGCCCTTGCACATTCCCAGTGCTGGGGAAAGACTTTCATGGAGCTATGAAGCTTTAAACCACATTCAGATCAACAGAAATAAAGCAGGCTGCTTGGCAAGCCAGCAAATCTACCCTTCACGCTGAGAGGCCCTCAGTTTCCACCTACAGGAGGTCTTTGTGGGTAGGTACAAAGCAGCACCAGTTCCCTGGAGAGTGAAACACTGTCTCTCATGTCTGCTGAGAGCCACTTTGTGGTACGCTAACTGGGCAGGGACAGGCGCTTGGCTTCTACCAGGAGAGGAGTGAGCATAACACACAGGCAAAGCCTTGACTGACAACAGCAAAACCACCAGGAGACTCTGACCCTGCTGGAACCAGTATCAGGGACTTCAAATCATTAGGCCTTTGGGCTGTAATGAGGCAATTTCATCAGTATTTCCAGCAGTTACAACACGTCTCTCGAAGCAGGTATTTGCTGGTAGCTAATGATAACAGAGACTCAGGGGTATTTGTCCCTTCTTGCACTGGTTAGGCAACAAGTTGGTGCCTGGTATTTTTCAGCTCAGAGAGATCATCGTGCCAGAAATCCTCATAGCTTTTTTGATGGAGGTTGGTGCTTTGAGGTTGTTTTTCTGCCTGGCTTGAGCTGAGCCGTGCAACCCTAATTCTTTTTGCCAGCTGGCTTTGGAGGGCAGTGGGTACCACAGTCCTGCCCCAGATCCTAGCTGGCAGTGAAAAACAAAGTAAAGAACAGCCTCAGTGCGTGTACTGTGTGCAAAATGAATTTCAGCCTGCATTCCTGAAGTCACCAACTCCATAAAGAAGCTCTTCTGAACATCTGTGCACAGCTGTGTGACAGCAGCGACAAGAGGGCGGCTCCCCAGCTGTCAGAGCAGCCTCCCCTCCCGTGGAGGGCCCACCAGAAGAGGCATCCCCGTACCTGCCTCTCCAGCAGGCAGTTCTGCTCTGCATCTGGACCCGCCCTACCTGCAGCACCTGGCAGCAGACTTAAGTGTAGCTGCATTTTCACAGGCAGAGAGCAAAGGGACAATCCATTTAAAGGCAATGTTGGAAAACAGACGGTAAACTTCACAGCATCCATCCTCTGCATCCTCAGCCCTGGGATTAGCTACAAAGAGGCTGCTGGGGCACACAGGTAGAGACAGGATGCGGGTAGTGGCTCCCTGACAGAGAGCAGGGCAAACCCAGAGCCAGCTGTGAGTGTAAGTGTGAGGCCAAAGTAGGAGCTCAGTCAGGAGAGAGCACCATGGCATCACTGCTTGTTCCTCCAGAGCAAAAAAGCAGGCAGCTTTGCCATACTCTGCTGGCACAGCACAAGGGCAGCCAGGCAGCTTCAAGGAGTTGGCAATCAAGTAAGGTGCCTTTTTCCAGACATCCCCAACAGTCCTGCCCACATGCAACCCACTCCATAAAGGACTGACTGGACCTCTGCACTTGCCAAGTGCACACATATCAAGGGTTATTTCCGTCCTTTCAAATTCTTCTCAGCTGTGTCTTCCTTTGCCCTCCAGCAGGAAGTTTTGGCTGCAGCGGAAGTACCTTTTTCTGCATGGCTTCACGATTTTTATACAAAGAACACAGACATCACATCTAAGAAGTCTGTGAAACAACCAAGGACAAGGTCAAGGCAAATTATGCAGGGCCAAGAATGGGCTAATTTCTTTTGCTACTTAAAAACAAAAGAAATATCCAATCGGACATGCAAAACAAGTCCTCCCTCTCCAGAAATGACAAAAAACAACAACAACAGAAAAAAAAAACAAACCCTGAAACAAAAAACAAAACAAAACAAACCAAACCCCACACACTTCCCCCCTCCCAAAAAAAGGACAATCAAACATAGTTATGATCCACTGCTGGAAATATATTTTTCTGGATCTCTTCTCAGAGATTCTCTTGAAAGGCTGCTCACTGTTGGACCCAAAGGATGTGATCCTTATAGTCCAGTGAGGGAAAGCAGACATTTCAGAGCCAATCAGCCACAAGTGGGAAGCCCAAGTACCCTGTCACCCAAGAACTTTTTTCTGTGCAAAGGGTTTCACACAAATGACTGGTGCAAGCAGGATCCTGCCTGTTTGTGGTCTCCATGTGTAGGATTCCAGCCTAGATAGTGCCTTAAGGAGATCACATCCATTTGTGGTGGGAAATGGCAAAAGCCAGTATTTCTACTCTTTGACTCCCACAGCATACAGGTTCTTCTAGAAACCCAAAAAACTGCTCTCTCCTATCTGGAAAGATACTGGAAAAGGCTCTACCCTCTGTGGGGATGATGGGATGGATGTTCTCTCCTGTCATTGTTTCAAAATCTGTGTAGAGATTACAACTTCCCACCCCTTCCCACCCAACAGCCCTAACTGCCAGGAGGCCCTTAGGGCTACAGAAATACTTCCAGATGTCTACCACGTGTGTGGGATGAGTCCCTGCTTCTGTTGCAAATCACAGAGCAATGCATATCACCAGAAGGTGGTCCATGGCAGAATAAGGGTTCATGCAGCTGAGGGAAATCTCAGAAGAATTGGTTGCACCACCACTGCTGAGCAGCCCACATCCATCCTGCTTCCTTCCCTGAGATGCTGGGTCAGAGTTCTCTCAGCAGCAGGAGCCAAAAGAAGAGCGGCTCCCCAGAGTGACGGAGGAGGGGACATTTTGGCAGTGCCTCAGCACCACATACTCCAGTGATGTTCTTAAACAACAGCCTGTTTGAGGCTGGCACATCAGTGGCTTCCCACCATCCTCTGCCCAGCAGCTCATGTTTGCACTGACCTCATCAAACTGTGTCTCCAAGTCCCACCAAGTTAAGCCAGAGTGCAGTGTGGGATGAACACAGGGTAGTGCAGCCAAGGGTTGGAACACTATCTTGAGAATATTAATACCTGTTCTGCAACAAACTCCCATGTGACTTTGGGCAATTCAAGTGAGAACACAGCCTTCTTCTCAAGCACACACCTGAAGCATCACCTCAGAATCTTTCAAACCCATCTGCTCACTTGTCTGGGCCGGCAGGGCCAAGTAGCACAGATCTTTAGGACTGCTTTTTAGGACTGCTCTGACCACCTCCTGAGTCCACTAGGCAGGAAAGTCTCCTTCCAAACAGCAGACAGAGGCACAGACTGAGACCATGCTCATCTCACCCTACATTACCCTGAGAGCTGAACTCCTTCCCTCCAAGAGTTAACACTGTACCACAGTGTTTCTGGCTAATATGTAACCCTGATGTTTTGCACAGGGTTAGTGAAAAGCCACACAGGCCATTTAATGGGCAACATCAAAGGACATAACCTAATCCTTACCCAGCCTTTCATGCCTTCCTTGGGAGTTTCAGAAACATTTTTTTGCAAACATACTTGGCCTCAGTTATGGGAAGAAAGAGAGGGAGGAGGTGGAGGTTGTGACCTGCACATACTGTGTTTACGAAAACGCTCCTCCACCAAAACAGCACTGGCGCTGCAATACTGTCCTTGAGATGTTCAGTATATGGTTTGCCTGCTATGTCACATCCCTCCTCCCCTCCCTCCCAGCCAAACGCACTCTCAGAAGCCAGAATTTCTAGTAGAGGCTTTGCAGCAGAACAATTTCTTCCTTGAGCACCATCCCTAAGAAAAATCTTAGGATGACTCAAGCTCCTGGTTGGAAATGTTGCAAGTGCAAACCACTACATGCAGCTCACAGGAAAGTCACTGCTTGTTTTCATTTTGAATCAACGCAAGCCAATGAATGTTGGCTCTGAATTTCTGTGGCTTTAACATCCATTTAATCATTTCCTTTCCTCGCAGTTTGCAACTTTCCTGGGCAGAACCCTCCCCTGGACAGCTCACCCCTTTTGTCCCACCTCACAGCAGGGCAAATTGCAACCTGCAAGGTAAAGTACGAAAAGTGGGGCCGCGTACTTTCAGCACCGCTGGAAGCCAACAGCGAGTGCCCGAGTTCCTCCGCATTTCTCTGGCTGCTCTGAAGTGTCACTCCAAGTTTAGGCAGCGCCACCCGACTGGGACTCTCCGGTCCATTTAAGGTGGGTCTGAACTCATCTTCCACTCCACAAATAAGCACCCCGATGGGACCAAACAGCAGGAGGGAGCACTCGGGAGGCGCTGATTTTCTTTTTTCCCCGCGCAGCCGGGCGGCGGAGCGGGCATCCCCCCCGCCTCCCGCACCCCGCTCCCTTCCCCGCACCTTGTTCGCAGGCTCCCTTGCTGCGCTGGCTGATGGCGGGCTCGCCGCGGCTCTGTGCGCGCAGGCTGGCGGCGCGGAGCTGGCAGCCGCTGCCGTACGTGAGCCCGTCGCTGCCGCACACCGGGTAGCGGCTCTTGCAGAGGCACACGCCGGGCGGGCCGGCGGCGGGGAGCCCCGGGCCGCTCTTCGCCTTGCGGCGCTGCCGGCTCTTCACGCACTCGAGGCCCGGAGCGCAGCGTCCTCCCGCGGCGCCGCCGCCGGCCCCGCACGCCTCGCCCTCGCCGCGCCCGCACTGCCAGCAGCACCCGCAGGCGTCCCGCACCCGGCCCAGCGGGCACCCCCGCGCCGGCAGCGCCGGGCACAGCGCCGGATCGCAGGGCCCGCAGCCCCCCGCCGCCGCCCCCGCCGGGGCGGGCACCGCCAGCGCCGCCAGCAGCGGCGGCAGCAGCAGCAGCATCGCGGAGGGCGGCATGGCGGCACGGCACGGCGCCGCCCGCCCCCGGCACCCGCTTTAGCCGCCGCCGAAGGGCGAAACCCCTCCCCGACGGCGCCGCCCCGGCCACGGCCACGGCCACGGCCCCAGCAGCGGGGCGCAGCCGCCCTCCCGCGGCCGCGGGACCCTCCGCGCCGCCGGCCCGGCCCCTCCGTGCGCTGCCCCGCACGGCCGCCCCGCACTCGGATCTGGTGTCACGCCTCGCTGCTTCTTTCCGCAGAAAGGGGCTCCGGGATGATGGTTGACAGCCGGCCCAATGTGAACCATCAGTGTGCCCAGGTGGCCAACAATGCCGATGGCATCCTGGCCTGTATCAGCAATAGTGTGGCCAGCAGGACCACGGAAATGGTCATCCTCCTGTACTTGGCATCGGTGAGGCCGCACCTCAAGTACTGCATTCAGTTCTGGGCACCTGATTTCAAAAAGGACCTTGAGGAGCTGGAATGTGTCCAGCAAAGGGCAACAAGGTTCGTGAAAGATCTAGGAAATGTGTCTTATGAAGAACAGCTGAGGGAGCTGGGTTTGTTTTGTCTTAAGGAGACACAGGACGGACCTCGTTGGTCTTTACAAGTACCTGAAAAGAGGTTGTAGTGAGGGGGGGTGGGGGTGGTCTCTTATACCATACCTGCAGTGATAGGACCAGAGGAAATAGCCTTACGCTGAGACAGGGGAGATTCAGACTGGATATTAGGAAAAAATTTTTCACTGTTAGAGTGGTCAGACTTTGGAACTGGTCGCCCAGGAAGGTGGTGGAGCCACCATCCCTGGAGGTGTTTAAGAGGCATCTGGATCTGGCACTGGGTGAAATGGTATAGTGGTTTAAGGATTACAGTGGTAGTGCTGGGTGGATGACTGGACTTGATGATCTTAAAGGTCTCTTCCAACCTTGATGATTCTTGCCACCCACCCGTTTTGGCTTACAGCCATCAGCTGCAGGGGGCTTGGGGGACCCTGGTGAGCCCATCGGGTTCCTGCAGGAGTGGAGATGAAGAAAAAGAGCTGTCTGGTTTCTCTTGTACATCCTGGAAACAACATTGTTGCCTGCTGCTGTCTTTTACCTTAGCTTGTGACTCCTGCTGAAGGGTCCCTGAGCGCGGGGGGCTGTTGCTACCAGCAGGAACTGGCAATATTCCTCAGACAGCACTGGGCAATGCTTCTGCATTCTGTTAAAACTGTGCCCTCAAAGTGCCAAACCGAAAGCACCACAGTGCTGATAAACCCCTTGGGCGGGGGCAGCGAGATAGCACAGGGTGCTCTCTCTGGCCTTGCACTCATTTCCTGCCCTTGGGCCTGCCTGTGCCTGCAGGAGCTGCGTCTTCTGCAGGACGGTCCAGGACAATGCTCAGCATTGGTTCTGCCAGGGCCTGTGTGACGGGTGCTGCTTTGGCACTCCAGGGTGGAGAAGGACAGAGGTAGTTGGTGTCCCTCGCTGTGAAACTGAGGGATGCAGCACTGCCCTGTATGGATTGTGTTGCCTAAAAGGCTGTGGAGGAAAAAAGACTCCAGGCCAAATTAGGTAGGAGGTAAGATAAGCAGCAGAGGTTTTAATGAGCCTCCAGGCCCCAGGAATACAGCTCACATATGTGCTCTCAAACACAGGTGCTACAATTTTTATAATGCTTTCCATCCAGTCCCTGTCCGGTCATCACCCCGGTTCTGCCCCCAGACACACCCTTTGGGAATTTGGGGGAGTTTTGGGACCTTCTCTTCCTCATTTTCCTCAAAGCATGTGCAGTTCTTGGAGGCTTTCCAGGGCTCTGGTCTTGAAGGTCATTGTGCCTATGGCTATATCTTCTTGTGCAGATTTTAGGGTATTCTCTATAATTCTACCTTGAAAATGAGACTAAACAGGCTAATGGAATGGGGGGATTGATATGGGAATTGGGTAACAGGGTTGGCTATGTGTAACTACTGTGTTAAGGGTAAGGGATAAAATCCAGCTATATTAAAATCTACGTTCACTACACAACTACTTCTTAAATCTACAAAAATTTAAAAAATCAAAAACTCCAAGGCAACAGTTGCCAGTGGCTGAGCCCTGCTGGGTGGCCCCCAGGTCAACGTGTCCCTTCCCATGCAGAGAGCAGCTGGACTCAAGACAGCTAAGAGAGTCTGCAAGTTCCCTGTGCTCCCAAATTTGCTCTGGAGGGATTGACCCACTCATGCCTGTTCAGCTGCTGACACTGTGGGAACAGGCTCCCACCGCGTGCTTCCTAGGCTCCCTGAGGCCCAGCATGAGACATTCCTCTGTTTCTCCTGGGACTATGGTATTTGCATACATGTCCTTGGACTTCTCCATTCCTCTCTCTGGAAGTGCTCCATGCTGTTCTGCTGGGCAAAGCAAGCACTACACCAAACTCGAGAAATTTGGCATATTTTGTTGTTGTTGTGCTGTGTTGTGTTCTGCTTTAGTTTGTTTGTTATGGGTAATTCACTAGAGAAGTGATGAAAAGGGGGTGAAATGTACGGAGGGACATATCCGTCCAACTCAGTTATAGTTACAAAAAACATTTTGCACATTTCACCTCTTTCCTCTATCTCTTTCTAGCTGCCAGGCATCTCCCTCATGGACCCCCAGATTTCTGTTGGTTAGAGTATCACAAGCCCTGGTACTCTTAAGCAGAGAATGGCAGAATGTTTAATTAACCTTCAGTAACTTACCAGAGCAAGCTTTTCTGACATGTTGCTGCCAGCATTCCACTCAGTAGGAGGAAAACTGTAGCTCCGAAAGGAGGAAGGACGTCGACATATTTCCTTTCCTCTCCCTCCCCTCGAATCTTTTCCTTTCCATGCCAGACTGTAGGCAGTGCCGTTGCCTCTGCTTGGAGTTTTGTCCTCCCAGGGAGGAGGCCTTAGTTCATGCTTTGGTGCAGAAGGACCTCTAGTGTCCCTTCGCAGTTAGTGCTTTGGCAGCACCGCTCTACACTCGGTATTTCTCTATCTCAAGACTTTCGTAGGTACTGTGGAAGGAGATAAGATGCGCGTAGTACCTGTAGGGAAGTGGCTGGGAGAGGCAAGGCTGGGTTGCTCCTCCCTGGGCAGAAGTCAGTTACTGTGAGCAAAGCTCACCTTGCTTTGCTTCCACGGTTCCTCTGCGGCTCCTCCACATCCGTTTTTCTTCACCCCAGGGACCTCCATGTGCCTTTTTGTGCACCACAGGTTGCTCCGTTTAAATACATTACATTAGATGCTCCTGCTGTCTCAGTAATGAATTTTCCCCTGTGTTTCAGTGAGGGCCAGTATAAATCTGTAGATTTGTGTTGTGCTTCTCGGGACTTTTGTAGAGTTCCCCACCAAAATCTGTGCTCAGTATTCAGCAGCATGAATTTTTTCTTAAGCAGATTTAATTAAAGTTATCAGAGGCAGCTATTAGGAATAAAACAAAAATACTCTTATGTGTTTGGATCCGTTTCGTCATTCATCCCTTATTTTCTCACCAAGATGGTCCTGCATTCATCACTACAGTGAGACAGTGTGGAAGGTGGGGCAGGCCGGGTGGCCTTTCGTGGTGGGGGGGAAGTGTCCGGGGTCTTTGAAGGCAGGGGGAGATTTAGCAGACGAAAGGAGAGACTATGTGAGAATGGAAGCGGACAGCTTTTAGATGTTGGTGTATTTCCAACTTGCGGTTAGACTTCTCGCAGCCAAGCAACTCCTCCGAATTTGCGCTGGCTCTTACTTGGGATGCAGTTGAGCAGCAAAGTAGATCTGTCGATTCTCTACAGGATGGACACAGGCGGGTCGCTTTCCGAACCGAATAATGAAGTCAAACGGGTGCCTTTTCCACGTGGAAGACCCCACTCGCTTTCTGGTTTCCCCCCTCGTCCCACTCGGGCAGCAGCCGCCTCCGCAGGCTGAGGAGAGGCGTGAGCCAGCAGCTCACGCTTTTCCAGCGCAGAGCTGGAAAGCTCCGGAGCTTCTCCGCTCCGGACTCTGCGGTGCCGGGGATCCCTCCCGCTCCTCCTCCCGCTGCCGCGGCCCCTGCCGAGTTTCGGT